>QLOD02082299.1:0-24003 GCA_003260245.2 Sideroxylon spinosum | reverse complement strand
TAATACTTAATTACTAATTTTTAACATAAATAATATAATTTAAGGGGTGTTTGGATCTTTGAAAACATCAATATTAGTAATACTTACCTGAACCCGTCGCCCAAAATATTAATATTAATATTAATATTAATATTAAATATTATAATTATATTTATATTTATATATTAATAACTTACCTGAACCCGTTGCCCAAAATATTTGCCTTTTCCTCTCCCAATGAACCCACCTACTATTAATATTAAATATTATAATTATATTAATATTTATATATTAATAACTTACTTGAACCTGCCGCCCAAAATATTTGCCTTTTTCTCTCCCAATGAACCCACCTACTGCCTGCACCCGCCGCCCAAAATTGCAATCAATGATTCAATCAGTCGGCACTCGACAGCCTTAGCCTTTAGCTTCTTCGTCTTCAAGTGCTTTCTTCTGAAATCAAATCAGATCCTTCTTCTCCCTCATGCCTTCGTTATTCATTCCTGTATTTTTACTTCACGAGTCTTCGTCTTCGTCTTCATGCGTCTTCGTCTTCGTCTTCGTCTTCTTCTTCACGCATCTTCAGCCGTATGGCCCTATTCGATCTGGCCACTTCCGTCACTGATGCAATCTGTTAGGGGCGAAAGCTGAAACCACATTCGGAGGATGATGGAAGTTAAAATCGGTGCCAAAAGAAGCCGAATCAGCGATGGCGTTTGTTGAATCGAAAGGCTGCAATGGTTCAATTATTTTTCTTTCTTTTACAATTTTTGATTTTGTAGAAGACTCAAAGCAAGTACTTTTTTATTTCAAACTTTAAATGAGAGTTTTGTTGTTTAATTTTCGAATCTCTGTTAAATCAAACATAAACTTTTCAGTTCTTTGTCGATTTTTTTTAAAGTTGTTTGTCGTTTTTTCTTTTGTTTGTCAATTTCTTTGTTGATTGATTCATAATGCAAGGGTAACGGCTTTGTAACGGGCGTTACGGCGCCGTGACGTACTGTTACAGTGTGATGGCCGGTTCACCCTACGTAACGTGGCATTAACGGGTTTAGGAGAAGCCGATTCCGTTATGTAACGGGCGTTACCGTTACGTAACGGCATTTTTTAAAACCCTGGTCTTAGGTGCTATCTAAGTGAGTTTCAACCTCTTCCTAATTACTATTGGTGCTCGTCAAGAATCTTACCTAATTTTTCTCATGTGAGTCTCACTATTTAAGAAGTATAAATACGATATGGGTATAGACACGAGTACTAATTTTAAAAAGGTAGAGATATAGACAACGTGAATACACAAAAAAATATAAATTTATATTTTTATTAGCTATATCGATATATGACATAATATCCACAACAAAACTAATTCAATTATTCAATACATAATTCAATATGCAAAACATAAGAAAATATAAGATATAAAATTTTATAATTTTAGCTGCTGTAGCTACATAAATCTAGATTTATCTTAATCATATATTTGAATAAAAATTTATATATAATAATTAGACATGCCTTTTTACTTTGGAGTGTCTGAAAAGTATGTATATTAGATACGTGTTGGACACAGAGACGACATTCATTTTAAAATGTTTGTGCTTCCTAGGCCACTATTAATCCATTTGGTTACTTACCAAATAGAAAATAAATAAATTGATCCATTCAGTTTCAATTGCCTATGAGTATTGATCTATAAAAGTTCAATTTTTCATATACTTGTGGCTTTTATGGGTAACAAATGACAACTATAAACTTTTGCATAGATTCTGTCAGTTTTTAATGTAGGCACAAATTGGTCCCTCTAATTCATCAATTCATCAATTCATTCACAATGAAATGTTTCTTTAAGTGCTTCATTCACTATCCAAAGATAGACGGTGCCACTGACACTTTGTGCTTGGTTACTTCTTGATTTATCATTCCTCTTGTATTACTACTAATTCCAAGTAAATTGACAGACAACATTTTTCGTATTATGCATTGCAGTGTTAATTAATGGGGACTAGGCGGCCCTTCTCTGACATTCTAAAAAGCATAAAGTCTTGCAACATTCAAGCACTCATGAGCTCCATCGCTAAGGTTTTCAACTTGTTTGGTTGTATCATTTCTTGTGGATGTCTTTTGCCAAATTCCAAGTATAGTCTTTTTTGCCAAATTCCAAGTATGTCTTGTGTAAAAATTTAAATGTTTTGAGGTCTTAAATTGGGAATAAACTACAAAATCTTTTATTTTTTAGATATTCAATGACGAAATTTTCTATCTACTAGTTTAAGTAATAGGGATATAGGTTTAATTAAACTAAAACCACAAAATTTAGTATATATACCTTGTTATTAGCAACAAAGCTAGGATTTTTTATCTGGGAGAAAATTTAAGACTGAAAATTTTTCAAATAATGCTATAAAAAAAATATTTGATAAAAAAAAAGTAATAAAATTTAATTGGTATATAACAATAATGCATCAACAAATAGTAACTTTTATATACTAAACACCCACCCACCCCCACCCCCACCCCCAAAAATAACTTCATATGCATATTCAACTATTTATCAATTAAAGTGGCACTCGATAACTTGTCACGAAATTAATCAATTATTAAATTTGTAGTGATGTTCTTAATTTTATCATCCTTTAGAATTAAAATATGAATTAGAAGATTTTTAATTTGATGCCCCATCTGTCCCATCTGGAAAGTGAAAACGGTCTTTCTCATATAGTTCATTACTTTTATTAACTATGTTCATGTATTGGCAAAGTATTTCATCACCACAGATCTTCTTATGCATCTTCATAATATCCTATTGATGTCAGTAATGCGAGAATATTGCACTAAAATCCAGTAGTGAACCAAGGTATTTTCCGCTGATTTTACTGCTCTTGGAGTATTGGTTTTCAAAAGGAGGTAAGGGCAGAGGAAGGCAACTCTTGGCAATCTCCAAAGTTATGGTGTGAGTCATCATGTGTAAAAGATGACACTCGAAAATTAATACATAGGTGCTGATACTTCACTTTTTAATTTAGGCACAAAATTAGTCTCTTCCATTCATCTTTTTTATCAGCTCATTCACATTGGAATGTTTCTTCAGGTGCTTCATTCAATATCCATGCTAGACGGTGCCACTGACCCTTGGTTCGTGGTTGGTATCTTGATTAATTTATGATTCCTCTTGTACTACTACTTTGATTCTTGGTAAACTGGTAGAGACGCCATTTCCATTTTCTCCCTTACAGTGTCAATTAATGGATACTTTGTGGGCATCTTTGACATTTTAAAAGCATTGAGATTAGAAGATCTTCAATGGTAAGATTTTCAATTTGTTTTGAGCTCTTGAACTTAGCATAAACTACAAAATCTTTTATTTCGTTGATGAAACCTTCTATTTACGGGTTTAAGTAAGCTGAAAACATCTAAAATTTGGTGTATGTACAACGTTATCATTTGGAGTAAAATATGGATTAGAAGATTTTCAATTTTGTGCTCCATCTATCTAGTCTGGAAAGTGAAAGCTGTCCTTGTCATATGGTTCATTAGTTGTTAACCCTATTCATGCATTGGCAAACATTTTCATCACTGCAAAACATGGGATGCATATTCATAATATCCGGTTGATGTCAGTGATATAGAAATGTTGCTCTATCGAATGTCTTTTTTTGAAGGTAGACAAATGCTTGAAAGGGCCTTAAATTGGTTTTAAAATAGAAAATAAGCATTTGTTCTAAGGCCTCAAATTTGTTTAACATGACTTAAATTGTATATATAAATGAATGTGGGAAACATTATAGATCAGCCAAGGAAATTGTACAGGCAGTATGGAAATTATGGAAAAAAAAAAAAAATTGGTTAGTGGTGGCGGTAAGAACAAGATCGAGCTACTCTGCAATGGACCAAAGCCCCTACAGTGCTGTCATATATATGCGAAGAGAAGCAAACTGTTTGGCCGCCTCGTGCTTTAGCATCTGAGGCAACAAAGTTGTGATAGTGGAAGAAAACTTTTGGTTATTCGTTTGGTCTTTGTTTGAATCCAATAAGAAGAAGTAAATAAATAAAAAGAAAAAAAAAAGAGAGAGAGAAGTAACTTACGAAAGAATTCCAACACCATTCAACTAAAAAAGGTTTAGCAGTCAAATTTCATGCATTGGCAGCGTACCTCAGCAGAGGTTGGAGCAACATTAGGCTTTCTTCTCGGACACTGTAGCTATATTCTTTTGTAAACTTTGAACAGACTGTAATTATTATTATTATTTCTTACTATTATTTTTTTAACTTCTACTAGTAGTAGCAGTGCAAGTCATGGACCGTAGTTGGAGTTAATTATGTCTTTATTATGGCAAATCAAACCAGCCAATTTCTGAGTTTATTGATTTCTCTAGTTCATTAAACTTGCCACTTATCTTCCCCCCCCCCTTTTTTTAATTTACTTCATTGCACACACGCCAAGGGGGAGGGGGAGGGTTGATATTAATCAAGCAGTTGCTATATTCAATTTGGGAGTTGCATTTTAGAGCAAAGAATTGGGGTGGGTTAGGCATTGTTCTATAATTGATAAGAATGTCTCTTTACACTTTAAATGGATGTGGAGATTTGCAAACAATAAAGATGCATCTCCGAGGAAAGTTTTCTATGCAAAATATAACATTAATATGAATGCTTGACTTCCTAATGCGATTGGAAAAAGTGTCTCATCATTATGGAAAGGCATTCAAAATATTGGGAATGTAAGCAGTAGAGTTGATAGAATCATTCATGATGAGATTTGCTATTCTGTTGGTAATGGAACTAAGTGATTGCACGCAATCATTAGCATATTTATGCATCATTCTTTTGCCTACTTGAGCATGTCATTAATCACTTTCCATGTTTTTGTTAGTGTTTTGTGATCTGATATCTTTGGTACTTGTCTCGTAGGAAACAAAGGAAACAGGAGCGAACATTGTGGTTTTGAAGGGCAAAGCAAGGTGACGATCGTGAGTAACTTGGATGATCACCAAGCCAGGAAAATGAAAGGAAAAAAAGGAAAAGGTAATGCGGTGACTTAGTGCAAGAAAAGAAGCAAAGAATGGCTAAAGGAACGCGGGCGCACCCCTGCATTTGGTGCATGTGCACCCAGATTTGGTGCGCACTCTCCGCATTAGGTTGCATGCACCATCTCTTTTGAAGCGCACCCCTGCACTTTAGAGCGTGCATACCCCCATCCATGCGTACCCACTGTAACCCATCTCGTGCGCCCACTGAGAGCCCTTTTTTTGGGTGTTTCAATGGGGACTTTTGTTGAACACTTTGCTTGGCCAAGCTGGTGCGCACAACTCTTTTCCCTATGCGCCCCTAACCTGTTCTCAGCTGGCCTTTTGATCTTCCTTTTATATGTAAAATTAATTTATTGTCCCTTTTGGCCTATAAATAGGCCCTTGTAATTTTGACAGCTGGAGTTTTGAGATTTTTAGTCTTTGGGGTGATTTCACTTGCTCTCTCACAGGGTTCAAAGTAGTGTAAGTGACTTTGCACTTTACTAGTTCAATTGCAAGTTTTAATTTCTGTTTTCCTTCTACTTATTTTCATTCAATTTTCGATCTCTACTTTCTGTTATCATCTATATTTCTAGATGAATGGAAGATTCGTATGGTTGTTCTCTTTTTGCATTAAAGAGGAAATTGTTCTTATTGGTTTGGACTTGAACGACTGACAGAGGATATCATGCTGGTTTAGACTTCAAATGATTAGCATGAAATTAATGTTCAAAGGGCCTTGCTTATGCTATGGGGTTGTGACTTGTATATCATGGAGGGATTTTGGCTCAAGGAAATAGGTTTTTTTCCAACTGTCATAAAATTGTATTTTATTCCTAATAGACCTTTGTGCTTTGGAAGGATCATTAATGCTGATTTGGCAGGTTGGAATGGCCGCAAAACTGAATTTATTGTATTAAATTTGCTGATACTGGTTCAAAAGGAATCTGGACTTTCTAAGCTCTTTCCTTCTTCAGATGGCTGATCTGGAAACCTTTGAATTTTGGCTAAGGGGTTGTTCGTTTTTTATGACAATTTAGTATGGAATGAACTACTATTTTATGATATACCCAACCTTGTTCTGTACTTAGATGGATATTTCCAACAGAAGACTGCAGAGTTCATTCAGATGCAAAGCAGATAAAATTTATCTTTATCCAATGCGAAGTAACTCATTCAGATTGAGCAGAAGTTTTTGTTACACCCATAGTTAGAATGGTTTCTTTTTGTTTGTAAAATTTTATAATTTTTTTGGTAATATTTTATAAAGTTTGACCATCCAAACGGACCTTATCCCTTGTAATTTAATTTGTTACACATATTCATGCACTTTTAATTTAATTCCTATTTGCACATTCTATCAAAAATTATTAACAGAAAGTTTCACATTTTCAGCGGAACACAATTTAAATTGAAAGTAAAATATAGTCACCAAATATAATTTATTGCATTTTATTGAAGGTTGGCACCTCCTGTGATGACAAAAATCACCTAGAAAAAGTTTTGGGGTGAAGTCATCATGAATTGTTTATTGAAACAACTTGTAATAAATTTAAATAATAAAGACATATTGTTGACTCTCATAAATACATCCGTTTGATTAAGTTATTGAGGGAAGAAAGGCATTCGAATGACAGGCAGGGCCGTGCCTAGGAGTTGGGGGCTTTAGGCTGAAGGGCAGCCTAACTCTTTTTCTCTTTCTTTCTTATTTTAGACAACTGGATCTCAACTCATTTGAGTCTTGAAGAAATACTGAATTTAGATACTCTACTGAAGATAAAAATTGGGAATGAATATCTATAAAATGAATGAGTTGATAAATCACATATAAAGACAAGCTGAAATATTACATATAAAGATAAGCTATGAATTTGGATTTGGATTATGAGAATGATTGAATAATGATATATGACGATCGGTAGAATAAATAACTGAATTAGTTAATTAAATAGATATTATCTTTTTAAGTTCTAGATTGTGTCTAACGAATAAAAATAGGCGTGATAAAAATAAAATTAATAAGATAACAATATAGATTTGTGGTGTCTCAGTATAAAAATGAGTTTTGTAGGAAATTAAAAAGTATATCAGATTTAAATTATGAAATATAGATAGAGTTGTCATGGCCCAGGCAACAGGTGGGTAGCTAGTCAATATATTCCCAATATATATCTATATTTATATTTGAATAATCAAGTATCTAATACTGTACTAGAGTGTTTATCCGGTCGTTAACAATCAATGTGCGGGGAGGATGCTATGAGTATTCAGACAAAAAAAAAAAAAAACTTAGCAATGACTTTCTGATTAAACTTTACTTAAGAAATTATAATGTGGATTTTATGAGGACTATTGTGTGACTTATGAGGAGTATTATATAATTAGGCATATAAATGGGTCGGATCTAGATTTGGATCAAATCTGTCAGATCCAGACCCAATCCAGATTCAATAATAGTAGATCTGATCGAGATTAAAAAAATACTCGGGATTATTTGGTATTTTCTGTTTTCTTTTTTTTTTTTTTTTGCATTTCACTTCTAGATGAAATTTGATTACTATAATAAATTCTATAATTAAGATATTGCTACAGTAATGAAGTAAAAAATAGTTACAAATAAGATGCAAAAATTATAGTTACAAAATACAAAATGAATAATGTGATTTGGAATAATAGTCATGCACAAATAAGAGTATGCATAATTTGATTAAAATTTGCTTTTCGAATCATATTGACCAAATTTAAGAAGTTTGGTTTGTTACTTATTTAACAATGGTAAATTTGGTTTTTTTAATTAAAATAACGGTTATCGATTTTGGATATGGTTTTGAAATTTTAAAATCAAATAAACTGAATTAACCGAATTAAATTTACTTAATATATATATATATATATATAGTTAACATAAATATCCACTTCTGTTAATGATTTTGCCTTTTGAAACCTTAAAGGCTATAGGAAATCAACAAAGCATTATAGTATCGAATATAAATTCTAAGTCTCAAATAGCACTTGTATAAAAATTGTTATTTGTTTTTCATAATTAAATTATAAAAAATATATTTAAATTTATAAGCGTATAAAACCAAACCGACAACTAACCAAACCGATATAATTTGGTTTGGTTAATTTTAGTTAGTGCATATTTTTTGATCGATTTGGTTATCGTTTTTGGTTTTTGAAAATAATCAGTTCGGTTATAAAAATTGTTATTTTGATGCTCACCCCTCTGCACAAATACTATTGTGGTTCAATGTAATGTCAAAGTAAATTACGAAAGAGAAAAAATATCTAAAATTTGATGTTCAAGCGATAAAGTTGAAAAAATATATATATATAAAAAAAAGAATTATTTGGTGTTTTGACAAAAAGAAAAAAACATTAAGGGGATGACTTTTAAAAAGTGTTCAAATTTTTATTAAAATAACATTAGACCTTCGTGATTTTTTCTTTTTTATTTTTTTGTTGACTCTCTTAACCATTATCAGTAAGTGGTCATAAATATAATATAAAAAAGAGAGAAATATCATATTTTTTTTATTTTTATATAAAATATTTAACTAAAAAAATGTACTCGTATTTTAAAAAATATTTTCAAAAAAAAAGAATAAAGTAATTTTATAAAAGTGTTGTTTATTAACATGAACGTCTGCAATTTGAACCTCCACATAAAGCACACTACCACTCCGAACAAAATTCCTTAGAATTCGTGTCAATATATGTGTATATATATATCTGAAATATATACATAATCAATTATTGATTCAAAAAAAGAAAAAAAAAACTTTTGAAAAGTAACCTAACAAAGAAAAAGAATCGTCAAAGAAGTGGGGCGCGGCCACAAAATTCCTTATTTTTATAATCCGACTAAAATCAAAGAGCAATTATTTACCCTTTCTATCCTAGCCAATATCATAGCTTATTCTCTTGAGGATCGTTCGAAGGTATAATTTTTAATATTTTTTTATAAAAAATTATTAGTTACAATTTTAATCGAATTTATGTTAAACATCCACCTTACTTGGCTGATACAATTTTCAACTTCAAATCTTTTAGGTGTCATTTGATTTATTTTTTTTATTTTTTGTTTTCTATTTTCTATTTTGAGTTTATTTTTTATTTTATACTTTTGAAAATAAAGAAAACAACTCAAATATATTTAATCACTTGTATTTTTAAAATTTATTTTAAAAACATAAATATAAAATTACACATAAAATAAAAAATGACAAAAAATCGTTTTGAGTGTTTTCAATTTAAAACAAGTAAAATCTCAAAACAAAGACAATAGAGCATTTTCTCCTTCTTTACTTTGAAAATTTTTTAAAAATACCTATCCAGAAGTTTTCGCAACTCAATCATAGATGATGGAATCATCAAAGAATGTTAAATCAAAACACTATGTATGGATGGTATGAACTGCCTAAACAAAAATTCTTGCTTTCAACCCAATCTATAAAAGTTTTTACTCTAATGCGGTGACGATACTGTAGGGGAGGTCCTGCGGAAAATAGCTCTACACCGCGAGAGGTTCCATTTTTCTCATAATATACATAAAACAAATATTAAAAAATAAAAAATAGAAAAACAAACCAAATATGAACTTAATCCAACAATAGGGGCAGCGAGTTAAGGAACATCCAATGCCCAATCCACAGTACGCATTCCTAAGCTTACAATAGGGGTAGCGGGTGAAGGGTGGCGTACTCTGCTTAGGTGTAATTCTTGTTCATTAGAAGTAAATAATGAGTTTAATATAAAAAGGGTGAGTTTTATTTCAAATTGTGTTTGTGTAAAGAAATAGGGATAGAGGTGGGAATAAAATCTTACCAAACTTTCTCTCTCCTCCCTGGGTGGAAATCTCTTGGGTAAAAACAAATTGAGTTATTTGCGAGTTATTCGAATTCGACTCGAGCTTGATTCGTGACAATACCCTTAATTTAAGGGTATTTTGGTATTATAAACTAAGTCATGTTCACCCATGGTCCCTTTAGTTGTGGATACTTAACTAGATTTCCTTTGATGAACAATTATACTAAAATAATTATACATTAAATAATTCTAGATTGTAGCTTGATTAAATTCTCTGTCACTCTTCTACCCAATTTTTCTACCCAAATTTTGATTATGTGGATTCTTTCAAGCTCTCAGATCGTTCTTCAACCTCTCAAAACCAATTTTTGATTATGTTGGATTCTTTCAACCTCTCAAATACTTTTTCAATCTCTTAGATTCTTTGGATTTTTTGAACACCCTTCAACATTTTTTTCTTTTTTTCTTTTCTATTTGAACAAGATATAGATAAACTATTGCTTTTTATCATTATCTTATTGAATACGCAAGTAGGGAGAGATGATAGCATATCATATAAGTAAAGAGAAACAAAAAAATATTAGTAGAGAGAGAGAGATAGAGTAATAGAAGTTTCTGTGATAAAAAGATAAAGATTAGAAGAAAAAAAGAGAGAGATAAGGGAGGTGGAGATCATAGAATAATTAAAGATTTACTCACCATTTTTTGAGGATATTTTTAGGAAAAAAATATTATTTCGTGTTAATTTAATATTTTTTATCATTATTTTGCTGCAATTACTCACCACTTTAAGATTTGTACGGAAAAATAAGTTGTTAAAAAGAACAACGTTATAAATTTTTATTGTTCTTTTTTAATATATAGAAAGAGAAAATTTGGTTGTGATTTTTTAAAACTTAGTAAAATAAATAGAGATGATAAGATAAAACTTTTAAAAAGATAAAGCTGATGAGAGAGATTAGGAGGGAAAAAAAGATAGATGAAGCTATAGTAATTAAAGATTCACTCACCATTTTTTGAGGATTTTTTAAGGAGAAAAAGATATTAATTTCTTTTTACCATTATTTTACTGCACAATGTTATAATTTTTATTTTTTTTAATTTATAGAGAGAGAAACAGAATAAGAAAAATAATTGTTTGTGATTTTTTTAAACTTAGTAAAATATGTAGAGATGATAGGATAAAATTTTAAAAAAATAGAGATGATGAGAGGGATTAGAAGGAGAGAGAGATACAATGATAGGATAAACAAAATTATTAATTCAAGATTAATTCACATTATTAAGTCCGAAAGAAAAATTATTTTTTTAAACTTAGTAAAATAGATAAAGATGATAGAATTTAAAAAGGTAGAGATGATAGGATATGACAAAACATTATCGTAATTGAAGATTTACTCACCATTTTTTGAGGATTTTTGTTTTGGGAGAAAGCAAAATATTCATTCGGATTACTTCAACATTCTCTTTTAAGCGTTATTTTGCTGGAATTATTATTATTATTATTTTGCTACACAATGTTATAATTTTCATTTTTTTTTGTTTGTGATTTTTTTAAACTTAGTAAAATAAACAGAGATGATAGGATAAAATTTAAAAAAAGATAAAGATGATGAGAGAGATTATCAGGAGATAGAGGTAATAAAGATGATGACAGAGATTATAAGGAGACAGAGGTAATAAAAGAATTATTAATTTACGATTAATTCACATTATTAAGTATCATTGTTTGTATTTTTTTAAACTTAGTAAAATAGATAGAGATGATAGAATTTAAACAGATAGAGTTGAACCATTTCATTAATCACGGTGAGAGATGATAAGATATCCTATGATTTTTTTAAAGTTAGTAAAATAAAATAAATAGAGATTATAGGATAAAATTTTAAAATGATATGATACAAAAATTCTAAACTTTTAAACTTCTAATAGAAATAAAAGCAAGTTTATTAAAAGATAGAGATGATGAGAAAGATTAGAAAAAAAAAATATGATCACATGATAAAATTTAAAAAAATAGAGACGATGAGAGAAATTAGAAGGGAAAAAAAAAGAAAAAAAGAAAGAGAGGTACGGATATTAGGATATTAGGAACAGATAAGGATATTAGGGAAAGAGATACGGATATCAAAATGGTCCACGTGGAATTTTATATATGATTTCTGCAACCTGTATTTGTATTTGATTGAGATTACTTTCTTCAAAGCACATCCGCTGCACCTTAACGTTGCTTTTGATATCTTTCGACTTCGCTTTAAAGTTTGTGGACTCCATTTTCAATTTGACCAATGACTGCATAAGGTTTTCTCCCTTGCTAGCATTAGATTGTTTATCTTCTCATCTAGTTTCTTCTTATCCTCCTCTTCCCTGGTTGAGGCAGAGTTCCATCCTCTTGGGAATGATTGCAAGACCTCTCCTTATAGACACCGTAACTCTTGAATTGACAAGAATCAGGGACCTGAAACTTGTAATCCACGTTGGAAATACTTGATGCTCAATTTTTTTTATGTTAATTATCCATTGCATCATACTAGAAATAGGCTATTTCTTTTCCTATACCCTTCTTATTTAACATATCTTTCCCTTAATTTTGAGGCCTTTTCCTCATCTCTATATTTGCTTTGCAGTAATGGATTAATAGAGATAGAGCATGAATAACCTTTGGGCTCTAAGCTGCGGCTTCCCTGGGAGCTTCACGTCGATACTATGGGGGTCAAAATATCACAAATCATGATAAAATGATTTTGCAATGTATTATAATTATTATATCTAATTTGATTATTTAGGGCGATTATATGGTATGGTCCATCAACTTGTAAATCATATGCTAAAAAATAGCAATGCGAAAGCAATCACATAGACACACAATATATGTGGAAAACCCTAAACTCAGAAAAAAGACATAAGACTAAAGTCCAATCTAATAATGTAATATAAACAATAATATAAGTTGACAACTTGCGATCCAACCCTAGGCGAAGTCCCTCTTGTGCCTCATGTGTCAAAGTCTAATAACTTTCATGTGTGTCCTCTTTTTACCGATTGAGTCCCACAATCGTGTACAAGTCTCTCTGGAACAATTCTAATGAATGCTTGAGTATTGAATCAACACCACTGTTGGAGTTCACCAAGAACTAGGTCAAGTCCACCTAATCTTGTTTAGATTCCACCAACACTTGAATCCTTCAATATATTGGAAGAGTAGCTTCGTTAAGGATCTTTAAGAGGATTCTTGAAAGCTCGTATTCTCTAGCAAAATTCTTGGGACACAATTCCTTAAATAGGCATGAATTGTCCTATGCAGAATAGGAGTCCAATAGGGAATCCTCCAAATCACTGAATTGCTATGTGAATATCTTAATAGTCCCTTTCGAACTTGACAATTTCAGAAACTTCCTATTACAATTCTATCCCCAGCGTAAATCATCTCCTTAGCTTCCTTAGTTAGCTTTTCACTCTTTCGCCCAATCCTTTTAGTCAAGCTAGTCCCATCCCAAACCTCTGCTGGTCAAGTCGAAAGAGCTACTTAAGCAGCCGATCTTGCAGCTCTTCCGTTCTCTACCTTCGCAGCTTAACTTAGTATTTAGTTAGCTTCTGCCCTTTAATTTTAGAAACTTCGAATTACAATTCTATTTCCTAAATTACATTTGGACTCCCTCAATGCAAATAAAACAAGGACGGACAAGACTTTTCTAAATAGGACTTTTCAAAACAATTAAAAGTTAACATTCAACTCCCGCTAGTATTAGAACAGTATTTCCTAAACAATTAGAATCTAAGTTCTATTGAGTCAAGGAATTACATTTCAAATTTGTCAAGGAATTTGCCAACATAAATTTAGACTTAACATGATGTTATATGTACCTTTAATTTTAGGCACAAGTCTACTATTTTTGACTATGTTTATCAAGGTAATATAGCTTGCTTGCAAAAAACTTAGGATTGTCCTCTATCCATAACCACAAAACGAAACATTATAAAATTAATCCACATTTCGATGTTAGAGAATTCAATTTTCTTCAACCACTAGATACGGTCTAATGATGATATTGAGTTTTCCACTTGCTAAAAGTGGACAAATAATATAAGTAATTAAGTCATCCCTCCCCTTAATAGTTTAACTTTTTAAGTGAGATGGTGGCTAATTGCTTAACATGGGTATCAAAGCAAGCAAATGCCTTTAGTTCAAACCTCACCATCCCTGATAGTCAATTGTTGCACGTATTTGGTCTTTTGAAAAAAAGGTCAATAAAATGAGGTCCACTAACTGCAAAGGTTATTCGTTTCTAGTTTTAAAAATGATAAGGATTTTGTAATGCCATCGCGTCAATACATTTTTTTTTTCTTTTTTTTTCTTCTGGTGTTTCGGCATAATGAAAATGGTACTCTCTTGTTGAGAAACAAAACCAAAGCAAAACTCCAGCAGTAAATTCCATTTTTTTTGAAATTTTTGTGGTGGTCCATGAATTTGTGTTTAAGCTTTATGTTCATTTGAGGCTCTTCATTGGATTGGAGGCCTAAATTATTCCAATAATCATAGAGGAGCTTAGCTACAATTTCAATGAATCAAGCATTGGAGATATCATCATCAATATCTTTGTTAGACGTTGTTTAAGGTGAAATTAACCAAAAAAAAGCTTTTGGCTTGGATTTTGTCATAGTTCTTGATTTCTCTTTCTTCCCCAGGGCTTCAGTTGAGATCTTAGAGAGAGAATTCTAGAGAAGCATCATATTTTTTTTTTTTTTTTGAATTAGCATCACGTTCAAAATATTGATAAGGCATCATTCCTAATCATTTAGAAGAACCTGTTAGATTGTGACTGGTAATGTATTGGCATCAAACCTGAAGCAGATTAATATTGTTTATGGAAATAGTTTATCTTCCATTTGGAAAATTAACATTGAAGATAAAAAATTTTAAAAGCAAAGGTGGAACATGTCTACACTGTTAACTTGTATAAGTTATGCCTACATTATCAAAGAATCCATAGGGTGAGGTCTCTGTAACTAGGATAAACTTAAGGATGTTCAACCGAGAATGCGTAGCATCACATAAGTTTTGATCTAGCACCGAATGTTTTATCTTTAACTCTAAATCGGGCACCTTTTCTTTTTATTACAAGTTATCCAAAAATCGGCTGAAACCTTACGCCCAAAAGAGAAATCTCAAACTACCCATATATTCAAGTGAATGTGAAGGCCCTCCCCATGATAGGCGCTTCGAGGATAAGGTTACATTTGATAGTAAAAGGTACGAGAGTCCTGAAATTTTACTTCACTGTGAAAGAAGTTGAACATGCAGCTGCAAAAGTTGCTTTGGACTCATGGCCTCACAATGAAGTTCAGGAGTTCAGTTTTTTGAAAAATCATTGTGAATTATTTAGTGTTACCTATATCAGTGTGATTGATTTATTTGTTGTTGTGCATATCTTTTTTATTTTTTTATATTTTTACATATATATATTGAAATGTTAGGACGATTCTGGTCTCTACAAGAATCTTTTACAAGAATTGGATTAAAAAAAAGGCTTTTGCATTCCAAAGTATGAGACAACCATTTCTGGTCCACTGCACGGTCCAACTTTTGTCTCAACTATAGAAATAGGACAGTCTTTTTGAGGAAAAAAGGTTGCTTACTTTGGTTCTTTACGTTCTTTAAGGCCAAAGTAAGTGACCTTTGCTACATTCATTTCTGCCAGCTCCTTGCTCTTTGTTGTTTCTCCTTGAAAAGACTATCCTATTTCTTCTTCTTATGCCTATTTAAGGAACTGTGTTCCAAGAATTTTGCCAGAGAATACGAGCTCTCAAGAATCCTCCTAATGATCCTTAACAAAGCTATTCTTCCAATATGTTGAAGGATTCAAGTGTTGGTGATGTCTAAACAAGATTCAGTAGACTTGGTCTAGTTCTTGGTGAACTCCAAAGGTGGTGTTGATTCAACACTCAAGCATTCATTAGAATTGTTTCAGAGAGACTTGGTAGACGATCGTGGGACTCAATTGATAAAAGGAGGACACGCCTGAAAGTTAGTAGACTTTGACACATGGGGCGCAAGAGGGACTTCGCCTAGGATTGGGTCGTAAGTTGTTAACTTGTATTATTGTTTATATTACATTATTAGATTGGACTTTGGTATTGTGGTTTTTTCCCGAGTTTAGGGTTTTCCACATATATTCTTTGTCTCAGTGATTGTTTTCGCATTGATGTTTTTTAGCATATGATTGACGAGTTGATGGACCATTCGCCCTAAATAATCGAATTAAATATAATAATTATAATACATCATAAAATCATTTTATCATGATTTGTGATATTTTAACCCCTACAATAAAGAGGTGAAGCTCCCAGGGAAGCCGCAGCTTAGAGTGCAAAGGTTATTCATGCCCTATCTCTATTAACCCATTGCTGCAAATTGAATATAGAGACGAGGTCAAGGGCTCAAGATTAAGGGAAAAATATGTTAAATAAGGAGGGTATAGGAAAAAGAAATGGCCTATTTCTAGTATGATGCAATGGATAATTAACATAAAAAAAAAAAATCGAGCATCAAGTAGTTCCAACGTGGATTACAAGTTTCAGGTTACTGATTTTTGTCAATTCATGAGTTAGGGTGTCTGTAAGGAGAAGCCTTGCAATCATTCTCAAGAGGATGGAACTCTCTGCCTCATCCAGGGAAGAAGAGGATAAGAAGAAACTACATGAGAAGATAAACGATCTAATGCTAGCAAGGGAGAAAACCTTAACAAGTCATTGATCAAACCGAAAATGGATTCCACTAACTTTAAAGCGAGGACGGAAGCTATCAAAAGCATAGTCAAAGTGCAGGCGGATGTGCTTTGTAGATAGTAATCTCAACCAATACAAATATAGGTTGTAGAAATCATATACAAAATTCCGGGTGGACCATTTTGAAGACGAGTAGGCGTGACGCCTTGTTAAGACTACAAGTCGTTGGTATTATCTTGTGAAAATTTGGATGTTTTGGTAACAAAAAAAACTTCATGATGCAATCTGCAATATTTTGTTGTTAATAAATTATTTGAAGGCTTTTCAGACAGGCTTGCCTCATGTATTTGTATGTTCAGAATTTCTTCGTTTGGCAGACATAGTGCACACATTAATTTTGCTACACAAAATTGAACACTTTTCTCAGAAGTTGGATGACCGTAAGTAGAAGGATTCAGATATATAATGACTGGTTAAGGTGGACTCCAAACTTAAGAATGATGAATCACTGTCATGTGAAATTCTTTTATGCTATTTAATAAGAAGAAATTACGATAATGAATCATTTTTTTCTGACCTAAAAACTGCTTGTCGTTGTTGACTCCTCCCAGTGGAATTCCATTCACCAGGCCTATCGGCATTATCTCTGTCATGGTTGGCTGCAACGTTCCTCCAACTGATGGTTGAATGCCCAAATCTGAGATTGAAGTTGGAGAACATATGATATTATGAGAAACTAAAGTAATATATATATATATATATATATGTTATCTTTTATTATTTTTGATGCTTGTCTGAAGCATTATATGACATGCCTTTTGTTTGCATTCTACATGAGAACAGATTCCTAATGGAAATTTAAAAACAACGTAATAAGTTAATAAAAAGTAACCTAAGTAAATCCCATAGGAGAGAAAAATTAAAAGCTACTTTTAAGTATTATAGAGTATTCGATCAAATCTTTTCATCTATTTCACATGGTACGCGCATACATTCAAAGTTATAGATAGTTCAGGAATTGTTTGTGATAAGGTACCAGAAAAAAGTGTAGGCCGGTTTGCGTGGGTCTGGGAGGAGAGGTGATGGAAAGTGAGCTCTTTGGCGGTCCGGCTTGAATCAGCTGTCTCAAAGGGGATGCCATTAACGGTGACAGCGGTGTATCTCCATGAATTCTGTTGACACAGAATCTGAAGCTTCGGCTTTTGCATCTCTATTTAATTTTTTCACAAACACGATAAAATATATAGATATATATATATATAGAGTAGGCGTGAGGGTGGGGGCCGGGGTGGGACTCTTTCCAGTAAACGAGCTCCCCGGATAGCAAACGGTTATGGTTTGACTTAGCCAAAAAAAAAATAATAATAAATAAATGTTATTAATAGAGTGACGTAAAAAAAAATAGAAGTAAACAATGAAAAATTATTACATTGATTTTAAAAGGCAACAACTTAATTTTTTTCATACATATATTTAATAATTTTTTACTCTTAAAAAATCCTAGTAATTGCAGCAAAATAATGCTTAAAAAAACGTTGAAGTAATCCAAAAGAATATATATTTTGTTTTCTCTTAAAAAAAATCCTCAAAAAAATGGTAAATAAATCTTTAATTACTGTCTAGTCTATTCCTAATATCCGTATCTTTTTTTTTTTCTTCTAATCTCTCTCATCATCTCTATCTTTTTAAAATTTTATTCCTATTTCTTTTTTTTTTAAATTTCTGTCATCATCTCTATCTTTTTTAAAACTTGAGCTATATCCTATCATTTTTATTTATTTTATTTTACTAAGTTTAAAAAAATCACAAACAGAAATTGTTTCTATCTTCTTAAATTCTATTTTTTTGATTGTTCATCTCTATCTTTTTAATTATATCTCTATCTTTCCAAATTATATCCCTATTTCTTTTTTCTAATCTATGTCATAATCTCTATCTTTGTAAAAACTTAAGCTATATCGTATCATCTCTATTTATTTTATTTTACTAAGTTTTCATCTCTATGATTGTTCTGATTTTTTTCTTACCCATATTACACCTGAATTAATAATTTTTTTATCTTATTATCATATCTCTCTCCTTCTCTAATCCCTCTCATCATCTCTATATTCTTAAAATTTTATTTTATCACCTCGATTTTTTCTTAAAATTTTATTCTATCACCTCTATTTATTTTACTAAGTTTAAAAAAAAATCAATTCTTTTCTAGTTCTTGTGCAGCAAAATAATGATAAAAATAAAAAAGTTGAATTAATCCAAATTAATATTTTTTCTTCTTAAAAAATAGTGAGTGAATCTTTAATTACTATATCTCCATCTCCCTATATCATTTTTTTTCCTCAGCTCTATCTTGTTAAAATTTTATCCTATCATGTCTATTTATTTTACTAAATTTTAAAAAATCACAAACAAAGTTTCTCTCTGTAAATTAAAAACCAATAGAAATTTATAACATTGTGCCTTTTAACAACTTATTTTTTTCATACAAATCTAAAAAAATGGTGAATAATTGCAGCAAAATAATGATAAAAAATATTAAATACAAAATGGAAAGTAAATCTTTAACTGCTGTATAATCTTTCTATCCCATGTATCTCTTCTTTTTTTTTTTTTCTTTTCTTCTAATCTCTCTCATCATTTCTATCTTTTTTTTATCAGAGAGACTTCTATTTCTCTCTCGACTCTTTTATGTGAGTAAATCTTTAATATCCTTTCTTTTTTTTTTTTTTTAGTTTTTTCTTTCAATCTCTATCATCATTTTTATCTCACTTTTATTTCTCTCTCTCTAGTAATATTTTCTATTTCTCTTCACTAGTATGATATGCTAGTATTTCTCCCTATAATATTTTCTATTTCTCTTCACTAATATGATATGCTATTATTTCTCCATGTAATGGTAAAAGGAAATGGTTTATCTCTATCTTTTCCAATTAGATAACAAAAAAAAAATATATATTTAATAGTGTTTAAAAATCTGTGAAGAATCTGAGAAGTTGCTATAATCTAGAAACCGCAGAGGAAGTTAAGTATCCATAACTTATCCACAACTCAAGGGAACATGGGTGAACATGACTAAGTTTACAATACCGAAATACCCTCAAATTACGGGTATTGTAGGTAAGCATTAAGGTTATTGAGGTTATTTGATTAATTTAGTTAGTGAAATGAGCTTCACCAAAACCGCTGCTTCATTGATAAACGAGTTTCATCAAATATTGGTATTCGCTCGATAATAGTAATAGATATTTATTTGTTTATGTTTTTATTTTTATTTTTTTGTTATCATTTTTTCTTGAAATAAAAAATGAAATTGCATCTGGAAATGTAACTTTGTTTACAATTATTGATTTTTAATTTTTATAGAATATTTAATTTTATAAGTTTTTAAAAATAATTTATTTAATAAAACATATTTCACATCATTTAATTTAATTAATCTAATTAATTAAATAAAATTAATCAATTAAATGATTTATTAAAAATAATTAAATTCAATAATATTAATTTAATTTAATTTAATAAATATTTAATTAATTAAATAAAATTTATCAATCGAATTATTTATTAAAAATAAATTAATTCAATAAATATAAAATATTTTAATTTAATAATATTGTTTATTTAAAACAATTGAACAAAATAAATTCAGTAATCAATATATTTTATAATAATTTAAATTATTTAATTACGATCTTTATTAAAAAGAAACTTTAAAAAAATATTTTTCATATTAAACAAATAAATGAAATTAACTATTAAATTAATTTAATTTACTCATTAAATTATATTAAATTATTTAATTCTAAAATCAATTAGTTTAATGCTACGCACAAATACACATACATACATACCTACCTACATATATGCATGAACCTAAATGGTGAAGAATGGGTAGGAGATGTACTGTCAGATCTTTTACAGGGAAGAAGAAGAAGAAGAAGAAACAGAAATTAAGTAGATATGGGAAGACTTACACTGTAATCAAGGCCGTCTTTGAACGTTGTGTATTTCGGTTAGCTCCCTGAATTCTCCGTCTTTGATGGTTGTGTGTTTCGGTAAAAGCTCCATGAATTCTGAAGTTTCCACTTGTAACTCTCTATTCAACTTTTTCACAGACACTTACAATTTTTCTCACAATCATATAGATATATATAGAGAGAGAGTAGGCGTGAGAGTGGGGGCCGGGTTGGGATTTTTCCAGTAAACGAATTCCCCGGATCGCAAACGGTTATGGTTTGACTTGGCAAATATAGATGGATATGGTATTGATAGAATGACGTAGACAAAAAAAAAAAAAATTAGAAGAAAACAATTAAAAATTATAACATTGTGTTTTAAAATGAAAAGGTAACAACTTAATTCTTTTTATACATATATTTAATGATATTTTTACTCCTAAAAAATCCTCAAAAAAAAAAAAAAAAAAAAAAAAAAGATAGTGAGTATTTGTAGCAAATGCTTAAAAGAAATGTTGAAATAATCCGATTGAATATTTTGTTTCCTCCTTAAAAATCCTCAACAAAAAATGATGAATAAATTTTTAACTACTGTTTAGTCTATTATTATTATCCGTATCTCTCATTCTTTCTTTCTTTTTCTTTTTCCCTTCTAATCTCTCTCATCATCTTTACCTTTTTTAAAACTTGTGCTATAATAAGTTTCAAAAATCAAACTTTTTTTTTATATTTTATAATTTTATCCTATCATTTCTACTTATTTTGTTTTACCAAGTTTAAAACTATGATATCCTATCATCTCTCACCGCGATAAAAAGAAATGGTTCATCTCTATATTTTTAAAACATAGACAATAATTTCTTTGATTCTTTTCCTCTATGTGAATTAGTAATTTTTTTATCCTATCTCTTCTTTTAATCCCTCTCATCATCTCTATCTTTTTAAAATTTTATCCTATCATCTCTATTATTTTACTAAGTTTTAAAAAATCATAATTAAAAAAATAAAAATTATAACATTATGCAAAATAATGAAAAAAAAATATTTTTTTCTCCTTAAAAAATCCCCAAAAAATGATGAGTAAATCTTTAATTACTGTATCTCCATCTCCCTGTATATCTTTTTTCTCCTAATCTCTCTCATGAGCTCTATCTTTTTAAAATTTTATCCTATCATTTCTACTTATTTTACTAAGTTTTAAAAAATTACAAACAAAGTTTCTCTCTGTAAATTAAAAAAAAATTATAATATTGTGCTTTTTAACAACTTATTTTTTCTTGCAAATATTAAAAAGTGGTGAGTTATTGCAGGCAAATAATGATAAAAAAATATTAAATTAACACGAAATAATATTTTTTCTCCTAAAAAAATCCTCAAAAAATGGTGGGTAAATCTTTAATCACTTATGTTCTCCATCCCTTTATCTTTTTTTTTTTCTTCCATTTCTCTCTCTACTAATATGTTCATTTCTCCCTCTTTGCGTATTCAATAAGATAATGGTAAAAAGAAATTGTTTATCTCTATCTTTTTAAATTAAAAAATAAAAAAGAAAAATGTTGGAGAGTGTTCACAAAATCCAGTTGAAGAAGGATATGAGAGGTTGAAAGATTCCAATAGAATAAAAAATTGGGTAGCTGAAAATATAATCAGGCTATAATCTAGAACTAAATGTATAACCGTTCATGGGAGGAAATCTCAAAGTATTATAAAACTAAGGGTATTATAGATAAGTATTAGGTTGTTTGACACCAAAACTGTTACTTCATAAACAGATAAGCTTCACCAAATATTAGCACTATGATAGTAATAGATGTCTATCTATTATGTTTTTTTATTTTCTTGTTATCGTTTTTTTCTTAAAATAAAAATTGAAATTACATTTGAAAATGTAACTTTTTTTTATAATTATTGATTTTAAATTTTTATAAAATATTTAATCTGATTATTTCTTAAAAATAATTTATTTAATACAGCATATTTCATATTAATTAATTTAATTAATCTAATTAATTAAATAAAATTAGTTAATTATATTATTTATTAAAAATCGTTCAATTCAATAAAAAATATTAATTTAATTTTCTCTAATAAATATTTAATTAATTAAATTATATTATTCAATTAAATTATTTATTAAAAATATTTAATTCAATAAATATAAAATGTTATAATTTAATAATATTATTTATTTAAAAAAATTGAACAAAATATATTTCGTAATGAATATATTTCATAATAATCTAAGTTATTTAATTACGATCTTTAGTTCCTTTGGAAATGGTAAGATATTTGGCACAAGAAGAGGGGTTGATCCGTATCATCTTGACTTGGTTTTGCTTCCTCTATTATTTTTAAGAATATCGAGTCGTGTTCTTCTCCTATCTGTATTAAAAAAAACTTTAATAATCTATATTTCATATTAGACAAATAAATTAAATTAACTATTAAAATAAATTAAATTACTTACTAAATTATATTAAATTATTTAATTCTAGAATTAATTAATTTAATGCTATTATTTATTAAAATAATTTAATAAAATATATTTTATAAAATTACATTAATTAATTGTTAAACTAAATTAATAATTAATTAATAATTATTTATTTAAAATATTTTAATAAAATAAATTAAAAATTAAATTGAATAATTAATTTTTGTTATTTATTAAAAATAATTTAAAAATATATGATTTATATGAATTTAATTAATTTGATCTAATTATTTATTAAAAATAAATTACATTTTAATTTAGATAATAAATATAATTTATTAATTTAATTATTTTATTTATTTATAATATTTCAATAAATATATTTTATGTTAATTAAAATTAAAATTAAAATAATTAATTTATTTTTATATTTATTTAAAAGAATTAATAATATATCTTTCATATTAATTTAATCAATTTAATTTAATTATTTATTATATTTAAATTGATAAAATATATTACATATTAATTTAGATAATAAATTTAATTAATCTAAATTAATTATATTGTTCATTAAAAATAATTTTAGTTAATAAACTATTTGAATGAAATAATTTATTTTAATATAATACAATAAAAATGGACAAAGTTTAAAATTAGCAAAATATTTACAACAAAAAAAAACAGATTGAAAATACTTTATTCTTTTATTTAATTTTTTTTAAGTTTTTTAATTTTTGGGAAAAAATATAAATTTGTTTAATAAATATGTTTCTATTACGAGTTTACAAAATTTGAAAACATAAACAAATAAAAACAAATTCGAAAACAAAAACGTTACTAAACATGACATAATAAATGATTTTGTTCAATTACGTTCGTCTATCCATTAAAGGAATTTGAACCTACTCTGGTAATTAAATCAAATTCCTTCCCATGTTTGCATTAACTACACCCCCAAATGCCTACTGATGTCAGAAACTTGAAGAAACATAACCAGGTTTTTCGTTTTTAACATTTGTAATGAAATATACGTTTTAATGATAAGATGGATTTTATTGGATGTATATAAAAAGGATTAATTAAAGAAATT
>QLOD02082120.1:0-24019 GCA_003260245.2 Sideroxylon spinosum | reverse complement strand
TAGTGTCTTAGCCTACACTAAGTCTAAACATTACAGAACTCTGTTTTGACTATGGATTTGCCAACTTTACAATTTTGGTGCTCATCTCCTTATAACTTGTGATGCAAGTAATAATTTTGAGTCATATGCTAGACTTGCAGAACATGAGAATTAGAATTTTATAAATTTTATTTAATTGCTCTAGATTTTTTTAGAAAATTATTTTTAATGCATTGTAGTAAACCTCTATTTGTGCGGTGAATATTTATTTACTTATATTCAGTTTTAAGAGACTATTTGGGTCTAGTTTTGGAGGCTTTTAGTTCTATTTTGGAGCTTTGTTCCCTAGTTAGCTTTTACTAAGACATTTACTCAAATTTAAGGTTTAAATTTATTCATTTTCTTATTCACTACTCCATAGTGTGTGTGTGTATGTATGGATCTAATGTAGGATAAGGAAATTTGTTAAATGATGTAATATGCATTCTTTTATTCATGTGCTTGAGTCATAGAATCTAAGGCATAACAAAGAGTGAAATGGGTTTTGTTGGGGTAGACTTTGGCTGAGGCTGAAAAAAATACCTGATGACTAAGGTATTAAGAAGATGAAATCATCAAGCACTAGGCTCGGGTTTCTGCCTATTAATGAAAACAACTAAAGGAAAAGACAGAGGGAGGGAGTGAGAAAAGGAGGGAAAGCAAGTCGATCGTCAATATAGGCGCACAAGAACTATTTTTTAAAATTTAGGCTTTAGCTCTTATCTAGTTTGTTACGGAGTAATTTTTATCTTATTGCCTACCCTAGTTTTTTATCTCACATTTTTCTAAATATTGAAATTTTCTTTTCAAGAGATGATTTTCTTCACTAATTTATCTCGATTTTTTCTAGAGATAGTTTTTACTAATCTTCTATCTCATTCTTTTTTCTTTTAAAAAGGTACATAAGTTATATGAAATACAAACACATTTTAACAAAACTGAAATAGAAAATATTAAACAACAATTTATCTCATTTTCTTAATTAGATTGAGATAAAAGGTTTAGCTTACAAATCTTTATCACTCTTTTCTAAAACCATGATCTTGATAAACTTCCTAATGTAACCTTTATCAATTATTGTAATAGTGAGTTGAATTACATGGATATAGATATAGTATATAAACATATATCGATCATATACTCTGTAATTTATTTGCATTGGAGGACAAACCTTCAAAATTTGAGATCAAATGTACACAAAATTGCACTATGGCGGAGAGATGGTAATGATCGAAATCAGAACACGAGCTCGAAAGCAAAATTTTTTTTAGGCAACACTAATGATGAAAGAGTAAGCGACTAATGAGAGAGTTGAGCACTGAGCCTAGGGTTTCCAAACAGGAAAAAATAAATAAAAATAGGAATGGATCTTTAGGTCAAAAGTGGATCAGGCAAATCTATCCAAATCCGATCCAAAAATTAACAAATCAAATGGATTTAAATCTTCTAAATTTTCATAACTGGTCTTAAGGGTCTAGAGCGCAATTAATGAACCGGATCTGGATTGGATTTGGGCCATACCCAACCCATTAACATGCCTATTGTGAAACATACTTAATAACATAAACCAATGAGAAACATTACTTATAATAAATAACATCTAATACCATAGTATGCATAATCAACACTAATCATTGATAAATAAACTTCATGTAATTAAACCTAAGGAACTAAACCAAAATAGGCTAAATTGTGTGCATACAGGAAGATTTGTGATGCACACCACTCGGCTATCCAGACAGTCGTGTGCACAAAGAACAAGGCCTCATGTGCACAACATCTAAAAAAAATCCTGTGTGCATAGAGAACAAATTCTAGTTTCCATGCCTATGACCATCCTATGATCATACAAACCACTGAGCCCAGCTTTTGTGTACGATTGTAATTTTACTGGAAAATTCAAAAATATGTATTTTTTAAATTCCTTCAACACAAAAAGTTTATCTCAACCTAACTTATGTTTCTAAACTTAAAGATCATGCAATACTTCGGCATACACTAACTATTTTCCTCCTCGCATCTCAGAATGAACTCCATTGAACCACCATTTTCACACAAATCAAAAAATATATGCACATCTACATGTATAACTATATCCTTCACCTTCAACGCACAATTAAACACACACACTACATGCTAGAACCACATAAAGTAATCAAACATATAAACCCTTATCTCAATCTAAGATGAAGAACAACTAAAAAGAAAACCAAAAAATGAAGAAGAAAAGAAATAACAGTAACAACTAGTAGCACCACCACCACTCAACCACAACCCCTAAACCACACACATACAAACACGCACACAACTAACACACTCTCTCTCTATCTCTTTTGCCTAAAGTTTCCAAACACAACACACACACACACATATATATAAGAGAGACAAGATAGAGGTGTCTAAGGGAGTATAGGGCATGTTAGGAG
Organism: Sideroxylon spinosum; assembly: GCA_003260245.2. Taxonomy (NCBI): domain Eukaryota; kingdom Viridiplantae; phylum Streptophyta; class Magnoliopsida; order Ericales; family Sapotaceae; genus Sideroxylon; species Sideroxylon spinosum. Next base: position 21,575 of record QLOD02082120.1, on the reverse strand, counting down.
AGGGAATACGGGCAACCTAGGTGAGGGAGATGAGTAAAATGAAAGAAGGCTGGGAACATAGGAAAAGTGGTTTCACAATATGACCATAGACTAACACAGGTATCGTGCATACTAGAGGAAATGTGTCATGTGCACTCCGAGACCCAAATAACACCATGCGCACAAGAAAACCATTTTCGTGGGCATGCCTATATGTATGAAGACGAACTTCGTGTGCACCTGACACTTTGATCACCACTCCGTGCACACGAGGAAGATGTTTTTGTGGGCAAGATCAACCCTGACTCAAAATGTTGAGCTATATGCTCAATCATGGTGAAAATCTAACTCAATCTTGATTAAAACTAACTCAACCTCTAAGTAACCAACCCAGTATAGTTCAAATAAACTCCACAAACAACACATATTCTGAGAATATATTACAAATAATGAATATAGAAATTCAAGTGATCACATACTGTGATTACATGCGATTATTAGATCACATCTTGGGTTACGATATACGGGGTGTGACATTAACCCAAACTTAAAAAGTGGAAAAAAGAAAGAGAGGAGCTATTGAAGATGATAAAGAAGTATAACTGAGACACTCCACATGAAGAAGGAAAAACCACAATAACAGGAGCACATCAAGGATTCACAAAGACACCATGAACCCACCTTTAAGCTTCCAAACTCAGCATCGACATATAGAACTTACAAACTCTCACACTAGCTCGCTTTGTCTCTCTATGTTAGTTGTTCAGATAGAAAAACCATACACACTAACTCATAACTGAAATTCAACAAGCTAAAAAGAAGAAGATATAGTGATGATGATCAATGGTGAGGGTAGTTAGATAGGGTAGGTAATGTGGATCAACAATAACAAGCTCGCAGCTGTCTAACGACAGCACGCTAATAAAATAAGTGAGACACCCAATTTGACACAAAAGGATTGTTGTGCGCATGCTAGTGAAGGATTTGTGCATCCATGATTGAAAGAATCATGCAGATGGCACTAAGTAAGGTGCGATCCTGTCCACGACAAAGAAGAAATGCAAAATTACTATGTTTTGACCAACATGCCTAACCACACTTTGGCACAGAGTCCAACTGACAGAAAATAATTAGATAAACTCTCACAATGTGTAAGCATGATGTAGTAAGTAATAAAATAAGATCCAAGTTATAGAGAAAGATAACGAAGCAAATCCAAGAATCTAAACTATATCTCCTAAATCTTCCACACCCGAGCTCTCCCTCCTTTACCCACATGGCATCATATTCTGTCTTCCTCAGTATTTTCAATAGGTGAAAATAACAGGAAAGATGGGTCATTAGTAAGCCTCATCAATTGGCCTATCGGGCTGCTGCCCACCCGACGCTGCTAGGCCCACTGGGCTTTTACCCGAGTCGGCAAATAGGAGGGCTAGCCCAGCCCGAATTTTATATGGGTAGGGATTGGGCTTAAATATTTTCCTGCCAACCCGCCCACCCATCGGTAGACTGAGTAGTCAGTGGGTGAAGTGATTTATCATTTATGTTTTCCCGTTGAATCTGCCTACTAGCCGACAGCTCTTTTTTCTCATCTATTAAAGAGTCTTTACTTTACCTTTTTCATTCCTTAAAAATTAAAATTTGAAAATCTTAAGCATAGTTGCACGCCAAAGAGAAACCGATCAAAAAAATCAAGTATCAATGATCAGAAAACTCATCACCAATCTTGGGGGTTACTTTTACTCTTTGGATTTCATCTGGGCTCAATTTAGCATCTTTACCTGGGTTCATCACCAATCTTTATCTGCTTATTTGGACTAACATTATTCCCTCCTAATTACTTTATTTGATTTAATCTTTTTTTTTTTTTGGCTGCTCTATATATCTATTTATTTGGTCTGTCTTTCGCTGGTTTTTTTCCTCTGTTTTTAATATATGGCTAATAACAAAAATTCCGTGAAAATAGACCTAGAGGAAGAAGATGAGATAAATGAGCTTGAATCATTCAGCTCACCAACTTCTCCAAATTTGTCTACCAACCTCGTAGTTCATCTACTTCAACTTCAAAAACATTTTCGAAATTTACATCTGCAGTTTGGAATTTTTTTGACAAACGTGAGAAGGTTATTGTTGATGGTGTTGGATGTATCAAAGCCAGACATAAGTTATGTGGTAAGTTTTTATCTAGTTCAACAGGTTGTGGAACTACTCATTTAAAGAGACACCATGAGTCTTGTCTTAAGAAAAATGGAAGTCAAGTAGATATTAGAACTCAAATGCAGCTGACTAAAGGCACTGAAGGAACTTTGGCATGTTTTAATTTTGATCAATCACTAGCTCGAAGGGAAGTTGTTGATTACATGGTTAGGGTAGAATTTCCTTTTACTTTTGTTGAAAAACATGATCGTACGAGAATGGTAAAAGAGATTTAAATCCCCAATATAGTGGTTTTTTAGCATCAACTGCTAAAAGGGATGTTATGAATCATTTTCATGTATGTCGAGCCAATTTGTCATCTTATTTTCAGAAATACAAGGGAAGAATTTGCTTAACTTCTGATTTGTGGACTTCAAAATCTCATATGGGATTTTTATGATTAATTGCACACTTTATAGATGAGGAATGGAGATTGAACAAAAAGATTATATCTTTCAAAATGATTGAGCACCACATACTGGCATTACTATTGCAAATGTTATTCATGAGGAATTGATTGCATGGGGTATTTCTAAAAAAATATTTTCAATAACTTTAGATAATGCTATCTTTCGGTGTTCCATATGAAATAATTCATGCACATTGTTGTGCTCAGATTCTAAATTTGATTGTGCAAGGTGGTTTAAGTTTGTTGGTTCCATCTGTTGAAAAAATAAAGAAAATTGTTTGCAATATCAATTCTTCTATGCATAGATATGAGCTATATAAAAAGTGTTTAAGAATATTAATTTAGACATGTGTATTAGGGGGAATTCAACTTAAGAACTTTTAAGACTTGCTGTCAACTATAAAAAAGTTTTACATTATTATACTTTGCAAATACAAGGTGCTGCAAACATCGAAACACCTACTGAGCATGATTGGTTTTTCGCTGAAATTGTAAGAGATTTTTTAGAAGTTTTTGACATTTCAACAAGAATTTTTAGTTGCATTTATCCTCCTACATCATGTCGTGTTGTTATTCAATTAGTAAAAATTTGTCTCACTTTTAAAACTTATTCTCATCTTGATAAATTTAGAGATGTATTAGATGTAATGAGATCGGAATTTGACAAGTATTTTGGAACTTCATCACTTAGTTATTATTTTGCTGTTATCATAGATCCTCGTTTGAAACTGGATGCTTTAGAAGAATGGTTGCGAACTATATACGATGGTGATGAAATAGAAATAGTAAATACTATTACTTTTGCAAGATCTAAATTAGTTGAGCTTTTTGATCACCATAAAACCTTAGTTGTAGGTTTAGATAGACAACTCCAGTGGAGACCATGAGCCCAGCCGCGTGGGCAACTCGAGGTGAAGCAATGTCTTTGCTTAAAGTTAGAAGAATGCCTTATAATAGTTCTAGTGCAAGTGGTATCGAGTCCGAATTAACATGTTATCTCAACCAACCAATTGAGTCATTTGATCAATTGGTATGGTGGAAATCACAAGAGTCTAAGTATCCCATACCATCTGTTATGGCTCGTGATATATTAACGGTTCCAGTTTCTACTGTTGCGTCCGAAGCTGCTTTTAGTGCAGGAGGTAGTTTAATTTCTGAAAAGCGGAGTAATTTGAAGCCGAACACCGTACAAGCATTGATTTGCTTAAAAATTGGCAATTGGCAGAACAAAGAATGATAACAAGCCGAACAAGAGTCTAAACTTGCAGAAGAATTGGCGAATCTAAAAATATCAAGACCTTCCTTTATTGAAGATAGCAATCCGGAAGACGATCCCATACCATTGGATTGAAGATAATCAGAGGCTAATTGGAGAAACATTTGGTGCTAATCAGAGGCTAACTTCCTATATGGTTTTGGAAGTTAAAGTAGGAAGTGTTGGGTTCACTGTCATTCAGTAACTTGGATGAAGTATTGGTTCATTTTCTTAATACATAATTTGTAATTTATTAGTTATTGCATAATTCTAAGGTATTAATTTATAGTACTAAGAGTTTGTAATTTATTTGTGAAGTTTATTGGGTGCTAATCAGAGACATCATTTTCAGTACCGATATTAGATGAGAATGAAGTATTGGTTCACTTATTTAGTACATAATTTGTAATTTATTAGTTATTACTTGACTCTAAAGTATTTAATTTATAGTACTGAGAGTTTTTAGGCTAATAACTAGAAATTTGTAGTGGAAATTGTTAGGTATATTAGTGTAAATTGGCAAATCCATAATCAAAACAATAAGTGTCAAAGTGGTTTGTAAACCTTAAGACTCTGTATAGGCTAAGTACTATAGTCATGGGTTAGTTTTAGAAGTCAAAGAATCTCAGAAAACCTAAAACGGATAAAGACAGAATCAGAATAGAAGTTTGAACGAGCTGCAGATTGCATTAACGCAGGAAGATCACGGAAAGCCGTAGGTATCCGCGAGATAAAGCCGATAGTGGAGATCAGAGATATTGTGGGTGCAGGAAAGTCGTGGGAAGACCGTGGGATGCCCGCAGGAAGGCTGCGGGTGCCTTCTTCCCGCGAGACTGACTTTCTGGCTTCGATTCTCTTTGATGTTAATTCTGTTTGGCCCAGGTTTTGCATGATATTAAAGAAAGGGACATATCTAGGGTTTTACAGATAACCTGAGACAGAGAGAATAATCGTTATTAAGAGCTTTTCAAGTCCATTGTTCTCTCCATTGCTTAGCCATTCTTCTTCATCGCATTGATCTGAAGGAGTTCGGATTCTTGATTCGTGATCGCTGAGGATTTAGCACGTTGAGGATTCAATAAAGCTACTGAGGAGTAAGTATCGTGCCTTCGAAGAGTTGGAGAGCTTTCGCTAGAGGAGTTGGTGCATCAAGGATTCGAGCAAACTTCAAACAGAGTATAGAGTCGAGGAGTCGATCTATCGAGAGCTTTGAGTTTGTAAACAACGCTTGATTTTAGTGAAAGTTTTGAGGTTTTCCTGTGTGAATTTCCTCGCCTTATATATTGTCTTCTACATTCTTGTTTATGTGATTGATTGCTTGGGATATCTAGCCTACTGCGTAATTTCAGAAATAACTTAAGTTTTGGCCCGAAAAAGCAATAAGCTTTTTGGCCCACCTAAATAGCCTAATCTGGCCCGCCCACCCATCCTATAAGTATAAGCCCATGTGCTAGGCTTGGGCTTAATCTTTTAAGAGATAGCCCAGCTTGCTTCAAAGAAAAAACTAGCTAAGCCCGGACTAGCCCAGCTTGACTCGATGATAAGGCTTAGTCATGAGCTTAAATAAGTTAGACAAACAAGTCATAAGTGGGTCAATTCAATTTTATGGGCTCTTAGTTAAATTATGGGTTGACAATTAGAAATTTTAGTTTGAAGTAGTTTTTAGTCAAAGTCCAATTAATAAAGATGAAGGTTATTCCCCAATGGCTCATTATAAACAATAATCCAAAAAATTAACCAAGTAAATCCAAATTAAATTTAAAAATAATAAATTAGGTACTAGATTATCACAGTTTGCATTTGATATGGTACTCTATTCCTTTTTAACATAATTTTCATCTTTATATTTAGACTAGCGAATAACCAGTACCTACGACACTTGACTACTCCTAGAAATTGCAACTATAAAATACCCCCAAGTGAAAAGGTGTGCAGCGTAGTTTTAGCTTGATGAGAACGAGGTCGAATCCACAAGAAACCTACTGTTTTAATTTCTAAGTATGAAAAGATGAAAGAAATTCACTACCTAGTTCAAAAGTAGCAGTTTCAAGTGTTTGAAGATTTTGGATTGATTTCAAACAATAAATAATTTCAAATTCCTCAATTAAACTTAATTAAAACAAAATATTAAAATTTAGAATTTAAAATGACAAATAACTAAAATTAAAAGGTGTAATTCAACTAATGGATAAAGGTCTTGATTCAACTTTCAATTCCGGGTGGATTGATTATTTAACAATGTGATGTGTTTTAAGACATAATCTAAGTTTCACGTAAAGAAAAAGAGATCGGAAAGATGTTTTCGTGAAAGCAAATAAAATTTTCTCAAACTCAGTTTATATTCACGTTTAGGATTATAAAACTAGAAGATGTTCTTTTGATAATATTAGGATTTAGATTTATTACATTCATCTCAAAAATATATAAGAAGTTTTTAAGATTCAAAAATTCTTATCAAAGATTTCGAAGAATATCATCAGGGGTTTTTGTTTTTGAATGGTTTTGAAACGAATGAAATTAGCTCTAAAAAGTGTAAATCTCTACCTATACATTATCACAGAATACATGTAAGCCTACACATATCATAAAATTCATAATAATTCATCCATCCTTGATTCGTTGAATCAAGAACTAAAGTTTTAGCCTAACATAGAATTGAAAACAACACATGCAATAAAAATAAGAACAAGATATGAAATTGCATTCATCGAATTAAAATGAAAATTCAAATATTGTACTTCGAAACAATGCGAAAAGTTACCAATGTTGACAATGCTCCGATAAGAAGATGCATGAACATTCTTCAAAAATAAATGAAAAGAAAACTCAATAAACTAAAGAAAAACTCTGTGAAACAATCTCTATGATGGCTGGAACAAACTCCCAAAACATCCCCTTAAAGGTTCTATTTATAATGCCCTTCACAAAACCATAAAAAATTAAAAAATGACATCTTAAATTGACCAGTGGTCTGGACCACATGTAGCTATGGTGCAGACGAGAGTGTTGTGATGTTCCTCGGAAAGATTATAGTGGTCTATACCGTTTGGGAGATGGTCTAGATCACAGTGTCTATGCTGACTTTCTGCTTTGCTTTTCTCTCTTTGTTCTTGCTCTAGTCCGAATCGAAACTCGTTCAAAGGGCACCAAAGGTTCATTGTTGTTATTTTCATCATCTTTATCATTGCTAATTGCGATTATTTCCTCTTTTTTTCTGAATTGAAGAGAATAAAATAAATAAGTGATAAAGATTAACAAAACTTATAAATTTAATTAACTAATGTATGCTTCTAATACTAAGTTATGAAGTTCTTAATTACACTTTTCAAGTGTAATCAGTAATGAATCTACTTACAAAATTCTTAAACTAGGTTAATTTGTGGTAATAATAATTCCAAAAACTTCTGATTCGAATTCAATATGAAACAAATAGTCAAACTTTAAAATCTTGCATAAATTATTTTCGAATGTACTTCAAACTCACCTAACTTTTCAACCATTTAATTTCAAGTGTGTCAAGTACTATCATTCAATCAACGTAGTTAACAAATATACTTAAAAATCATGGTTTTGACTTCAACTCTCACCAGGATGTACTCTCAAATGAAATCACTCGAAAAGATTTATCTCATGGTTCATGCATGGATGCAATATCAAATAGGTGCATTTAACCCAAATCAAAAAGTGACATGAAAGAATAAAAACAGTAAGTGTAGCATAACTTCATGAATGGAATCTATTAATGCATAAACAAGAATGTTACTATCAATCACATGAAATAGATCAATGCTCTTATAAATGTCCTTCATCTAGAATCCATTAGGTCTTTACTAGGTTGTAGCTTGGCCATAGGGTATTGGTTAGACAAACAAAGGACGGGAGAAATCAAAGAGCATGTCTTAGGATTATAATAATGAAATGAAGTACTCCCTAACTTTGCTCTTTTCATGTCTTTGAATGCCAAACATTAAAGCTTTATTGTCATCATTTTTTTTTTCATTCATGGGACTGATGATACTGAATTTATGAATTGCTATATCCCATTTTGTTTTTATGAGCTCACCCCTTTATACACCTTGTTGCCAAATTTGCATAAGTATCCCACGACATGCAAGGGTTGCTTTACCTCTGTATCTAAGGCTAAAGGGTTTAATTGTGGCTAAAACATGAAGTTTTATATAATATAAGATTTTATAAAGGCTCGAAAGTGACTCCAAAGTTAATGTAATCAAAGAGAAGTTACAGGCTTCCAAATATAAGAAAGGATGGCCTAACATCACTCTCTAGGTTTATAACACTTTGTCAAAAGCTATGATCCAACATACAAATTAAAAGTAATATCATGTGCAATCAAAGTAATGTAATGAAGCTATTCAAGAAAAGTGAGATGGAAGAAATAATATAGGTCATTAGTTATAAACCCTCAAAAATAAAGATCGAGCTCAAAAGCACACAAAATAAAGGGTGTTAAGTCTCCACCTCCATCTTGGTATACTTGAATAACTACATCTCATGAATTTTAATCCTTAACATTCTTTTAGTTCAATGGTTTTAAGTGGTCAGTCTTTAATACATAAGCAAAAATTTATACTCAATTTAACATTTAGTTCTTTATTTCAAAATTGAACATCAAATCATCTGTTAATTTCATTACTGCTATACCACCACTGAATTAGAAATTAACCCATTCATTAGTTATCCATAATATGTGAGGAAAGTCTACATATTATTAACCATCCCCTCCCTGACTTAAGAGACACATTGTCCTCAATGTGTGTGTTGTGCACGAACAAGAGTGAAGGAAAAATGAAATGGCATAAAATATATGTAACTAGTACCCCCCAACTTAAAATGCAAGTGACTAATGATGTCAAAACAAATAAATAATAAAAAGAAAGGAAATGAAAAGAAATTAACTAGAAAAGAACAGAAAAAAAGGGAAAATAAGTATCTCATGTCAGCATCATATGAAGCTAAAACAGCATTAATTGAAAGAATAGCTTCCTCAGATAAAGGAAAATCTTACGGTGGTAGCTCACCGTAGTCAGACTCAATGTTAGTACTCTCATCTATCTCACTACCCAAATCAGGAACATCTTCTAAAGGAGGCATATCATCATCATCCGAGTGTGATGAATTATTAGATAAGACAATGGTGTCAGTGTTAGTGGCATAATTAGTTACGTCAGGCCATTCAACAAATATATCTACCTCAGCCCACTCCATACGTACCAAAATCTCTAAATCAACCTTGTCCCACCATTCCCCCTCAAGACACTGGTCAGGGGTTATATGGATTATAGGAGGGAAAATATAAATAAGGGGTAATGAATTACTCTCCTCAAAGCAATCGTTAGACCACTTCTCAACGGGACACTCAGAACTCACTGACATATCATCCCCGCTAAGATTGTCAATATAAATATCAAACTCATTTTCCTCATCTAATGGGTCAGATTGGTTCGACATGATGAACCTGTCTTAGCACAAAATAAATAAAGAGTGGAATAAGAATATTAAGAATAAGTACGGAGAAAGAGAAAATAAAAAGAACATAAGATAAAATAAAAAAAGGAAATAAAGAAAAAGAATAGATAAGAATAAGCTGTGAACGTAATATAAGACAACCAATAGCATAATCACAACTCAAACCACAAGTACAAAATAAAAGTTACAACTAAGTAACAGAGTTTTAAGGGTACAATGTCGAGCATTAAGGCCAAACCCTAAACTCATAAATCTTACAAACATTTCAAAAAGACAAAAGAAATAAAACAAAATTTTAGTGTGGAGGTGGGTGAGAGGCATCTCAAAGATGATCTAATATGCTCTACAGGAGGTGACCCAGTGTCTATTGAGACCGTTGAATTTGAAGTAAAAGTTGATGGTAATCCTCTTGATTGCTTTCCAAATGACTCATCCTCTCTGCCAAGGCACCATTTGGGAAGCTAGCTTAGCGTTGGATACCTCATGTTCTTCTTCCTCTTCAGGTTGAGCTTGAGATCCACTCCTTTCCTTATCAGTCTCTGTTCTTCTCTTTTTAATTCTAGCTGTTTGACCTCGAGACTTAGATTATGAGATGATGTTAAACGGGTTCAACCTTGAAGCCAAAGGCATTTCATCCATGATCTAGGCACCCTTTCGTTTAAAAATTTCGATAAGAGCACCGCCAAAGGGTAATGTAGTAAAAGCTCTAAGATGTATACACAATATGGTGCCAGAAGTATGAAGGAAGATCAATTGTATATATCAACCGGGCTTGAAGAAGAGTACAATTGGCATGCCTATTTTATGGGAGAAGGTTGGTGCAGGAGAACATGTGTAAAGCCCAATATTTTTCATTCAAAGCAGAAACTAGCTTCCTATACTCCCCAGTCCATTCTTACACTCTAATAATATCTCCCGAGAAATGATGGATAGTGGTGGTGTGCCCTTAGCTAGATAAGAAAATTCTAGGCCTTCAATGTGGGGGAGTTGGAAAACTTGTAAGAAATCATTAGGTGTGAGCACAATCTCAACTCCTCGAACCCGGCTGATTAATCTTTCCCAGTTTTTCCACCTAATTATGGAACTTTCTTTGACGTTGGTGAAAACTTCTCAAACGATATCTACAACACAACTAGATAGAAGCTGTGCCAAGCTTAACCACTATTTGCCCTCAAATTTTTGGTAGAGCATGAAATCCTCCCCTTTAAATTGATCAATTTGCCAGAAGCATTCAATTACTATTGACTTGTAAGCCCAAATATTATCATACTCGGTTTTGGGCTTGTTTGTTCCAAAAATGGTTATGATCAAAAGAGGTTGAGTCAATTTATTGGTGGGTAGTTTGTTTGACACGTGGTGGCATGGTTGCTACATTAAAGAAAAGAGAAAATATTTATAGGAAAAAATAGTCAAGAATCAATCCCTATGTCCACACAAATTCAGTGGCCCACTAGGAGTAAAATGAACTAAAGAATTTAAGCTAAATCAACTCTTAAGGATCACACATTCGGGTGTATATTTGAGAAAGTTACATACCTATGTTGGAAGATAGTAGGATAGAGAGAGACAAAGAGACCCAAAATGCTCTTTTTGCCGTGGTTTTTGCTCCTTGAGGAACCAATAAATTCTATGGAAGTAATGGGAACAAGAGCGAAGATTAAAAGCTATTTAGGGGTCTTAATTGAAGAAAAAGAAACTAAAAACCAACTAGAAAAAGGAAAATTAAAAGGGACACAAGAAAGAAAAATAAACCACCATAGTTAGGGCTTGAAGAAGTTGGAGATTGAAGACTTATACCAACTTTGGTGGAGATTGAACAATAGAATCAAGCAATCCGGGAAGAAATGAGGTGACCCATGCCGTAGAAGATGGCTAGAAGAAAAGACAAGAAGTGTAAAGAGAAGGAGAGCAGTGGAGTGGGAGGTAGAGAGAGAGATAGTCATCCAAAAAGAGGTATTTTTGAGCTTTAAAGTGTGTAGGGTCCCGACCACTTAGAAAGTGGTCAGGATTGGCTAAATGTGGATAACACTATGGTCCGGACCGGCAGCGGGTGGTTCGAACCAACGAACTGTTATTCCTTTTTTTTTTTTTGAATTAAACTAGGAATAAGAGCAGAAAAAAAATTAAAAAGAACTAGTTAAAAGAAGCTATGAAACTATTCTAACGAATTAGTATACACCTTCTGTACACTTTAATTTGAACTACTCAAATGGCGGGGGATCCAAATGATCCTACATCTCTACCAATCCCATAAAATTTTCTAAATACGGTATAGTCAGTGCCCATTTACCTTGAAGTGATTCTTATTCTTTGGATTTTCTATTTTAATAGCACCTTGTTCAGAAACACTTTTTACAATGAACGGGCCTATCCACGTAGATTGCAATTTTCTAGGAAAAAGGTGAAGTCGTGAGCGATAAAGGAGCCCTTTTTGGCTTTCATGGAATAAATGACAAGCGATGTGTTGGTCATGAAGCCTCTTTATCTTTTACTTTGAAATTTGAGCATTTTCATAAGCATCATTTCGTAACTCATCCATTTTTGTAATCTGAAGTTTACGATGCAACATAGCCTCGTCAATATTAACATTGAATTTTTTAATGGCCTAATAGGATTTATGTTCTAATTCAACGGGCAAATGACAAGGCTTTCCGTAAAACAACCGATATGGAGACATCCCTAGAGTTGTTTTGTAAGCAGTGCGATACCCCTATAGGGAGTCAATCAATTGTAATGACTAATCCTTGCGATTTGGGTTGACTGTTTTTTCTAAAATTCATTTAGTTTCTCTACTTGGCAGTTCTACTTGGCCATTTGTTTGTGGATGATATGATGTGCCAACCTTGTGCACTATACTGACTGTCTCTAGAAATTGCGTCTAAAAATTACCCTCAAATGTAAGGGTGTGCAATGTAGTTTTAACTCGGTAAGAACGAGGTTGATTCCATAAGGAACCTAATGTGTTAATTTCTAAGTTTCACAGATTAAAGTAATTCACTACCTAGTCCAAAATGATGAATTTGAGTGGTTGAATGTTTTGGTTTGATTTCAAATTATAATTAAAATGTCAAGTACGCAAATAAACTTAATCTAAACAAATAATTAAAAATTCAGAATTTAAGATAGCAATTAAACGCAAGCAAAGGATGTTATTCAATTAATAAATAAATGTATCGATTCAACTTTCAAGTCTGGGTGGATGGAATATTTCACAATGTGATGTGCTTTTTAATACACGATCTAAGCTTCATTAAAGGAAAAGTAGATCGGAAAGATTTTTTCGTGAAAGCGTAAAAGTCTCCCTATCTTAGTTTTATACTCACGTTTACGATTATAAAACTAGAAAATATTCTTTTAATAAAATTAGGGTTTTAGATTTAAAATCTTTGTCTCAAATATATAAAAGAAGTTTTAAGATTCAAAAGTCCTTATCAGTGATTTCAGAGAATATGATCAAGAACTTATTGTTTTTGAATGTTTTTGAAATAAAGGAAATCAAACTAAAAATTGTAGATATCTACGTGTACATTTTCACACAATACACGTAGGTCTATGCACATCACAAAGTTCATAATCATCCACATTTTCTTGGTTCGTTGAATCAAGAAGTAGGTTTTTTAGCCTAACATGGAATAAAAAACAATGCAAGAAATATAAATAAGAACAAGAGATGAAGGTGCATTCATTGTATTAAAAAGAAGAATCAAATACCGTACTTCGAAAGAAAACATATAGTGATAATTCCTCCAACAATCATTCTAAGAATGCGAAAGAACATCCCCAAGAACAACGAAAAGAATGAAAGAAACTTAAAGAAAACTCTCTGAAAGTATTCCTAATGACGGCTAGAACAGACTCCAAAAACAATCCCTAAAAGGTCCTAGGACCAAAAATCCCTTTAAGAAAACCTAAAAAACACAAAAACAGAACCTTAATATGCCAAATGGTCCGAACCACCCGAGCAAACGGTCTAGACCATAGTGTCTCACATCTTCAATGTTGGAATGAAATGGTTCTAACCCCTTGAGCAAACAGTCTGGACCACAAAACACAAAAGTTATAGCCGTTTGAGCTTTCTTTCCAACCCAAATAGAATCAGGTCAATCGGAGTTGTGAACAAAACTTTATGGATGGAACACTGACAGGGTGTCAAGCTAGAACTTGAACTGCGCACCACTTCAACTATTTTGAAATTAGGACCATTTCCTTCTCCTTGCTCTAGTTCGAATAGGAGCTCTTTACGTGGACACCGAGGGCTCGTTGTTATTGTTTTCTTCATCTTCATCACTGCTAATAACGATTATTTCCTCTTCTTTCCTGCATTGAAGAGAATAGAACAAATATGTGATAAAGATTAACAAAACTTATGAATTCATTAAAAAAATGCATGTTCTAAGGTTACGTTACGGAGTTTATAATTACACTTTTCAAGTGTAATCATACAATAATAGTGTACCTATTGGCTGATTGTAGAAGTGTTTTTCTCCAATGCTTAAATTGCTCGTGGCATTCTGAAGTGTGAGAATATAGTCTCATGGAGGAATTTCAATATGATTTTATGATCATTTGTTCTAGTGGAAATTACTTCAACCCATTTTAAAACATAGTCTACTCCTACTAAAATGTATTCGAAACCAAAGGATATGGGAAAGGGGCCCATGAAGTCTATTCCCCAGCAATCAAATACTTCCAAACAATGATAAGGGAAAAAGGTGTCATGTTTCTCCGGGTTAAACTACCTAAATGTTGACATCTATCACATGTGGCAGGGAATTGATAAAAATCTTTAAATAAATGCCCCAGTAGCCTCCTGCGGTTAGCCTGAGTGGCTCATGGGTATACTCCCCACAACGAACACGTGGGTTTCATTCCTGACTTAAGCGGGATGTGCATGAAAGGAAGCGTACATCTCTCCTATTTACTCATTGGCTACGCGGTTCTTTGAGAACTATAATAAACCGGTGCGGGTTCCAAGTTACCAAAAAAATAGTGGGCCAATAAATTCCATATTATAGAATTTTGGAAGCTATTTTGTTTGTGGACAAACGGCCACCAGAAGCTTGGGAGTGGCAGAATTCTATTATGCCTGGGACTTCCCATTCGGGAACACAACGCTAAATTACTTAGTCTAGGCAATATTTAAATAAATAAGGATCATCCCAAAAGAAAACTAGAACATTTCTCAAAAATTTCTTTCAATATTTAGGACTCCATTCCTTTGGGATTTTTCCAGTCACTAAATAATTTGTAATATCAGCCAACCACGGAGGTGTGGATGTTGTTATTGCAGCTACATTTAATAATTATTCTTCCAGAATGCTATCATTTATTTGACTTTCATCTTTTGAGTAAGCTTCCATCGGTAAGCATGGCAGATGATCGGCTACCACATTTTCAACACCCTTTTTATCTCTAATTTCAAGGTCAAATTCTTGTAATGATAGAATCCAACGTATTAACCTTGGTTTTGCTTTTAGTTTGGTCAACAAGTATTTTAATGCAGAGTGATCAGTACACACTATAACTGTTGAACCAATAAGATAGAAGCGAAAGTTTTCAAGGGCAAAGACAACTGCTAACATTTCTTTTTCAGTTGTCGTGTAATTTCGCTGTGCATCAGTTAAGGTTGTACTGGCATAATAAATAATATGTCTCTTTTTGTCTTCTCTTTGCCCTAATACAGCACCAATAGCATAGTCACTACATCGCACATAAGTTCAAAAGAAAGTGACCAATCAGGAGATTGAAGGATAGGTGCAGTAGTTAAATAGGTTTTGAGTTTTTCAAAGGCTTCTTGACATTTTGGTGTCCATTCAAAAGATGCATTCTATGTTAATAAATGACACAAGGGTTATGAAATTTCACTAAATGATTGAATGAAACACCAATAAAATCCAGCGTGGTCTAAGAATGAGCAAATGTCCTTAACAGATTGTGGAGTGGAAGGTTTTTGAATTAATTTTATCTTAGCTTGATCAACTTGATTGCCCTTTTTGGAATTAATGTGACCTAAGACTATGCCTTTAGTCACCATGAAATGGCATTTTTCCCAGTTAAGCACTAGATTTTTCTTCTCACACCGGGTCAATACTAGATTAAGGTTCTCTAAACACTGCTCAAAGGAATCACTATAAACCAAGAAATCATCCATAAGGACTTCCACGATTGTTCTACCATTTCACTAAAAATCCTAATCATGCAGCGCTAAAAGGTAGTAGGAGCGTTGTAAAGACCAAAGGGCATTCTTTTATAAGCAAATGTGCCAAAATGACAAGTAAAAGTAGTTTTAGCTTGATCTTCTAAAGAAAAATCGATTTGATTATAGCCTGAATAACTGTCTAAGAAATGCTAATATGCACGCCTAGCTACTCTTTCTAAAACTTGGTCCAAAAATGGAAGAGAGAAATGGTTTTTTCTTGTTACAGCGTTGAGCTTTTGCATACTCTCCAACTAGTCTGAATTTGAGTTGGAACCAACTCATTATTCTCATTCCGAACTATAGTAACACCTGGTTTCCTAGGAACCACCTGTGTAGGGCTTACCCATTTAGAATCAGAGATTAGGTTAATAATTCTTACATCAAGTGATTTTAATACTTCAGCTCTTACTCGAATTGAGTCTCCTTTGCATTTACCTAATTGGTTTGGCATCATCTTCTAAATAAATTCGATGTGTCCAGAGAAGTGGACTAATACTAGTTAAGTCTGCTACTGGCCAACCTAAAATTTTCTTATGACTTTACAGAAGCTTAACTAGTTTACTCTCTTAATTAGATGTCAATTTAGAGGATATGACTACGGGGTAGGTTTCATTTTTACCAAAAAATGCATACTTTAAGTTACTGGGAAGAGGTTTCCTATCAGGTTGTGTAGTTTTCGACTTAGAGGATTAAGCTTTATTTAATATTGGTCCCAATGGTTCAGAAGTTGGTGCCCACTTTCTCGCAGACATTATAGGACACATCTCTAACCAATCATAAATTACCTTCACCTCTACTATTTGGGTTAGAAAGGTTAGATTTTCCTTACTAAATGAAAGAGCTCTCTCTAATGGATCCTCTATGAATTTTTGATCTACATAACCTTGCACTATGGTTTCTATAAAATCTACCTCTTGCATATTAGGTTGTTCATTTGGCTATTTAATTACATAGAAAATATTAGTCTCAAATTTAATATTTCCAAAGGAAATTTTCATTAACCCATTCCTGCAATTGATAAGTGCATTTGAAGTAGTAAGGAATGGCCTGCCTAATATAACAGGTGTCGAATTTGGAGCGGAAATATTAGTTAAGGGTTGTGTATCCAGTATGATGGAATCTATAAGGAAGTAAAAATTCTCTACCTGAATTAATATGTTCTCCACTATTCCTCATGGGATTCTAACAAACCTATTAGCAAGTTAAAGTGTCATATGAGTGGGCTTTATTTCTCCCAAACCCAATTGTTCGTAAATTGAGTATGGGAGTAAATTTACACTTACCCCTAAATCAAGCAGTGCTCGACTAATATAATAATCTCCTATGTGACATGAAATAGTAGGACATCCAGGATCCTTATACTTAGGGGGTATACGACCATGAAGTGTCGCACTGGCTTATTCAGTTAGAAAGGCTTTCTCTTTCACATTTAGCCTTCTTTTCACTGTGCATAAGTCCTTTAAGGATTTGGCATATGTGGGAATGTGCTTAATTGCATCAATTAGAGGTATATTGAGTGTAACTTGCTTAAACACCTCTAATATTTCTACAACTTGACCATCTCTCTTAAATTTTAGGAATCTTTGGAGAAATGGTGGTTTTGGAACATATTCCCTTTAAGTAATCTCTACTTCCTTTTAACCCTCATTTTTCTTCCCTTTTTCTATATCTTTTTCCTATGTTTTTTCATTCTCTTTTAATGTCACTTGATCTTCCATCTGTATTTGATCTTCTACTATCTGCTTAGGTTCCAACTCTTTCCCAGGATCAGCTATCCTAAGATGAATGTTTTTGTCTATTACTTTACCATTCCTAAGCGTCATGATAGCTTGAATTTGTTTAAGATTATTTTGAGCATTGGAAGATCCTCCAGCCTGATTTACTTGAGCAGATAGATTTGGACGTGGTTGAGTGGGCAACTGACCTTTCTACTGATCACTCAGTGTTTGGGTTGTAAGAGTCAGTTGTTTTTTTATGTCATCCATTACTCGATTATTTTAGGCCCACAATGTAGATTGTTTAGCCATGGATTACTGAAGAGTCTCTTTGGTGGACCACTTATTAGTAAGAAATTGTGTATTTGGATATGGTTCCATGTTCTGGACGGTCCTAGGTTATGGCTAAGAATTTGTAAAATAGGTGGAGGTAGAGCAGAATGAAACTACTGAGGCATTGATGCTCCATCATTTCTCCATCCAAAATTGGGATGATTTCTCCAACCCAAATTAAAGGTTTCAGAAAATGGATTTCCCCTCTGATTTCATCCTTGATATGGTTGGCGGAATTGATCTATGGCATTAATAGGCATTTCACTAGTTTGTTGGCTTTGAACCACTTCTCAACAAACTGGGATGGTTGCACAGTTGTCAGTCTTATGTGCTTGGCTATCACACATAAGGCAGTAGACAGTTGCCACAGGTTTCTTGGTAGTTGGTGTTTCTTTTTTGATTTTCAAGGTCTCAATTTCCTATGATAGTGTTGCTAGTTTTGCCTTTAGGTCATCGGATTCACTCAATTGGTGTATCCCCTTGGTAGGTGTTGTAATAGAAAATTGGGAATTTTGGGATCCTGTAGCATCCCATATTTGTGCATTCTCAGCTAGAAATTCAAAATATTCATAAGCTTCCTCAGGGGTTTTATCATAGAACTGACCATTACACATTGTTTCCACGAATTTTCTAAGTTGTGGTGTTAAGGATCCATAGAAGATACTAGCTAGATGCCAGACTTCGAATCCATGGTTTGGACAAGAATGTAAAAGTGTTTTGAATCTTTCCCAGCACTGATAAAAGGTTTCACCAGTCTGAGGAGCAAAATTCAAAATTTGGTGTTGAATAGCATCTGTTCTACATGGAAAGAAAATCTTCGTTAGAAATTAGATTGCATTTCCTCCCATGAGATAATAGAATTAGGTTGCAAAAGCTCAAATCATCTAGCAGCTTTATCCTCGAGAGCGAAAGGAAAGAGTTTTAGGAATACTAGATCTATGGGATAGTTTTGATCTTCGAAAGTCACACAGATATTGCTAAATGTAGTTAAGTGTTCGTAAGGATTCTCAGATTCTATACCATGAAAGGTTGGCAAAAGTTGGCTCATCCCAGGTTTGAATTTGAACGGTCTGTGATTTTTAGGCCACACTGTGCAAAATTCAGGTGCATGCCTATCTTGTTGGAGTATGTCCCTTATTGAATGTCTAGTGTTGTCCCAAGTAGCAACACTAGAGAGGGTGAGAAGGGCAGCTTAAAAACTTGCAAATAAAACTTTCAACCCTCAAAGAAAAATTTTCAAGATGAAAAAGATGATAAAAAAAAAAATGGAATACACATATAAACCAATATTCAATATGTGTGGATGAAGAGTGAGTGCTAGTGTTTGCAATAAATATAAAGAAAAGGGAAGAGAAGCAAACACAATCGATTTATAGTGGTTCAACTTCAATGTTGCTTACGTCCACTCCCTTAAGGTCTTCCTTGAGATTTCTCCACTATTTTTTAAAGAGCTTGTTACACACTAGCTTCCCAAGGTGTTAGAAACCTTTCCCAAGTGACTTTATCCCCAAATCACTTACACCAAGTGATTTTATCCCCAAATTACTTTACAAGTTTCTCTCAAAGTATATCTTTTGTTTTGGTTCGAACACTTGAACCAAAACCAACGAGTGCTCATCCAACTCTCACAAATTAAGAGGTTTATAAGTTTCCCTCTCTCACAATGAAAATAATGAGTTTAGCACTCATTTAAAAAAAAAAAAAAAAAGACAAACTCTCACAAGTTGAATATGAAAGATGAAGCACAAGTGTAAGAAGATGTCACTCTATCTTTGCAAAATGATGAACTTTTCTTGTTTTTCTTTGTAAGCACTTCTTTCTTACCTTCTTCTTCTTCTTGAATCTAAGTTTGAGATTGTATTTATAGGAAAAAAAATCTTCAAATGGCTGTTACTAAGTAAAAACACACTTTTGCCATTGAAAGAAATTGAATTTCCTTTCTTCCAATGGTGTCTTTCAGATTCAGATTTTCTGAGATACGTTTGTGACCGTTTTTCACCCTCATAACGTTCATATTGGACATTGGAGTGATGACTTTATAGATTTATAAGGCATCTATATTATGGCCAAAGTTTAGCTTCATCAAACGGTTAGATCTTCAGATAGGCTCCATACCGAGACTAGCTCCAGATAGCTTTTTCTGACACTCTAAATCTATGTTTCCTGTTTAAGCTTCTATTTTACCATGCTAATTTTGGAATTAGAAGAAACTTAAACTACAAAAGTTTTAGATTTATAAATAATCTTTCCACACACCAAAAATCAGAATTTTGAATTTTTATATTATGAGTTATGGCTCAAAACCCAACACTAGCTCTAGATTTCAGAATTACATTTGCTTCTGTAATGACTAATAGTCCAACTCATTTTCGGACAATTTACCTTCTGATCCATGAAAATCTTAATTAGAAAAAGGTGTAGATATAGAAGTCTAGTTTATTATATTTACATTTCATGCAATTTGAACCATTAGATCTTCACATATCATCAATATACTAACATATGTCTGATTTGACTGTTTATCCGAGTTAACCTTCAAGTCTTCATCTTTCTTTAGTTTCCATTACTCCAAACTTTGAAATTCCTTTATTTAATCATCCAAATTATATAAAAATACATGAAAAATAATATCAATAACTTCCAAGCATGTCATCTTGAATCTATCAAATTAAAATGAATTGTAACATTTCATACAATGTCTATTTGAAAATTAATTATGAAAATTCAATTCAATGTTTGTTATCATCAAAGTGAATTATAAAACTAAGTTTATGAACCTTTGGTCAATAATCTCTCCGTTTTTCATGATGTCAAACCATTGATGATTTAAAACTTGAATTTTCAAAAGACACAAATCAAGAAAAGATTTCTATTCATATAAGCTCATTCAATCATCAATATTTTGTCTTCCCCCCTTGACATCTACAAAAATATTATTAGGGCATAATTCTCCCCCTAAATATATGCATCAATGTCAAATTTAAAAAATCATTGAAATATATTTAGCTCTGTCTAAATATATGATAGTGAAATAAGTATCAATAAGCACACAAGGAGATTAAATCAATATTACGTTGGATTATACATACCAAGTTCCCTACGAATATAATAAAATCTATCCTCATTCAATCGCTTGGTAAAAATATCAACTAATTGATTTTCCATCTCAACAAATTCAAGAATAATATCACCTTTTTGAACATGATCTCGAAGAAAGTCATGTGTAATTTCAATGTGCTTGGTCCTAGAATGTTGAATGGGATTCTTTGATAAATTGAAAGCATTAGTGTTATCATAATTAATTGAAATATGATCAAAGTAGCGTCTAAAATCTTCTAATTGTTATTTCATCCATAAAATTTGAGCATAACAACTTCTGGCCGAGATATATTCGGCTTCTATGGTGGATAAAGCTACGGAATTTTGCTTCTTACTAAACTATGATATAAGTGAATGACCTAGAAATTGACAAGTTCCACTACTACTTTTTCTATCAATCCAACATTCGAAAAAATCCACATCGGAGTAACTAATAAGATCTAAAGAAATGCCTTAGGATAAAATAATCCTAAATTAAGTGTTCCTAATAAATATTTAAAAATACATTTAACCGTAATAATATGAAATTTCTTATGGCATGATTGAAATCTAGCACACATGCATACACTAAATATAATATCGGGTCTACTTTCCGTTAAGTATAAAAGTAATTCAATCATACCTCTATAAAGTTTTTCATCAACTTTGTTACCATTTTCATCCTTCTCAAGTTTGGTGGAATGACAAATAGGGGTCCCAATAGGCTTTGGATTTTCCATTCCAAACCTCTTCAATAGATCTTTTGTGTACTTGGCTTGGTTTATGAAGATGCCTTCCTTAGTTTGCTTAATTTGAAGTCTGTTAGGGACAAAATTGTAAAGTTGGTAAATCCATAGTCAAAACAGAGTTCTGTAATATTTAGACTTAGTGTAGGCTAAGACACTATAGTCTTGAGTCAAGTAG
>QLOD02081859.1:0-24042 GCA_003260245.2 Sideroxylon spinosum | reverse complement strand
AAGTAAATATCCCAGAGTAATGTAGTGAACTACCCTGACTTGCAAGTTGAATCAAGAACTTCTTCTTTATTGATTTCGTTATTCGAAATCAAGATTGTCTTTGTTATTTTATTTAGATATTTTTTATCTTAATTTAGAATCAAAATTCCTTCACTCCACCATTCTCAACTCAACCCATTCCTAAACATCCTATAAATCCAAAATTAGTTTAGATTAACTTAGGCATCACCTACTAACTAAAGAGAACAAGTCTAGAACTTTTAACAAAGCCTCCCCTATAGAGATGACCTCGGTTCTCACCGAGTTTAAAGCTATGACTGCCCTCTTACACTAGAGAGGTAGAACCCTTAACACATTTTAAGGTCGGTCGACCATCTCCCAAACGGTCCAGACCACTACAACATAATTCGAGAAACATCAACACACTGTAGTCCGGACCACTAGGGACTTTTAGGCATCGTTTTGTATTTTTTTAGGGTTTTGTGAAGGGCTTTATAAATAAAACCCTTGGGGGATGTTTTAGGAGTTCGTTCCCATCATCGTACAGAGTCTTTTATAAAGTTTTTCTTACTCCACCATAATTTTGAGGATTTCATGCTCCACCAAAATTTTAAGGGCAGACAGTGGTTAGGCTTGGCACGGTTTCATTCTAGTTATGTGGTGGATACTGTTCGAGAATTTTTAGCCAATGTTAAAGAAAATATTTTCATAATTAGGAGGAAAAACCAGGAAAGAATAATCAGTTGGGTTCGGGGAGTTACGATTGTGCTCACACCTAATGATTTTTCACAAGTTTTCTAACTACCCCGCATTAAAAAACTTGAATTCTCTTATCCAACTGAGAGCACGCCACCACTATCTATCATTGCTCTAGAAACATTGTTAGAGGGCCAAGAATGGACTGGGGAGTATAGGAAACCAGTATCTGTTTTGAATGACAAATATTGGACTTTACACATGTTCTCCTGCATTAACCTCCTACCATAAAATAGGCATGCAGATTGTACCCTTCTTTGAGCCCGATTGATATATGCCACTGGAATAGGCATGACAATTGACCTTCCTTCATATTTCTGGCACCATATTGTGTATACATAAGAGCATCCTGGAGCCCTTATTACATTACCCTTTGGCAGTGCTCTTACTGAAATTTTCAAACGAAAAGGTGCCTAAATCATAGATGACATGCCTTTGGCCCCAAGTTTGAACCCTTTTAATATCATTTCATATTCTAAGTCTTGGGGCTATATAGCCAGAATTAAGAAGAGATGAATAGAGGCTGATGATGAAGGGAATGGGTCTCAAGCTCTGCCTGACAAGGAAGTAGAACATGAGGTATCTAATGCTGAACTGGCTTCCCAAATAGGTGTCTTAGCAGAGAGGATGAGTCATTTGGAGAGCAATCGGGAGGATGACCCCCAACTTTTACTTCAAATTCAGAGATCACCACAAATTCAGGGTCACGTCCTGTAGAGCATAGTGGATCATCTTCGGGGCACCTCTCACCCACTTACACACTGATGTCTTGTTTTGTTCCTTATTTTTTTTTAAATGTTTGTAATATTTGTGAATTTAGGGTTTAGACTTATTACTTGACTTTATACCCCTAAAACTCTGTCATTTCGTTGTACTTTTATATTGTAATTGTGATTTGAGTTATGATTATGCTGCTGGTTCTCTTATGTTAAGTTCAAAACTCATTCTTACTTGTTCATTTTCTTTATTTCCTTTTATCTATTTTTGTGTTATTTTTACTTATTTATTTATTTTTTCTTTTTCTCTTCATTTTTTATCTTATGATTGGCAGTTTTACGATAATATTCTTATTCCATACTTTATATATTTTGTGTTAAGATAGGTTCATCATGTCTAACAAATCTGACCCATCAGATGAGGAAAATGAATTTGATATTTACATTGGTAATCTTAGTGGGGATGACATGTTAGTAAGTTCAGAGTGTCCCATTGAGAAGTGCTCTGATGGTTCCTTTGAGGAAAGTAATTCTTTACCTCTTCCTTATATTTTTCCCTTATATAATCCTTATAACCCCTGACCAGTTTCTTGAGGGGCAAGGGTGGGACATGGTCAATTCAGAGATTTTGTTGCATATGGAGTGGGCTGAGGTAGATATATCTATTGAATAGCCTGATGCACCTAGTTATGACATTGACACTAACACCATAGTCTTATCTGTTGATTCTTCACACTCGGATGATGATGATACGCCTCCCTTAGAAGATATTCTTGCTTTGGGTAGTAAGACAGATGAGAGTACTGACATTGAGTCTGATTATAATGATCTACCTCCATAAGATTTTCCTTTATCTGATGAGGCTATTCTTGTTATTAATGTTGTTTTAGTTTCATATGACGTTGACATGAGGTATTTCTTTTCCCTTATTTTTCTGTTCTTTTCTGGTTACTTTCTTTCTTTTCCATTCTTTTTATTATTTGTTTTGTCATCATTAGTCACTTGCATTTTAAGTTGGGGGTTACTGTTTACATACATTTTATGCCGTTTCACTTTTCCACCACTATTGTTCTTGCACGACACACACATTTGGGACAGTGTGTCTCTTAAGTTGGGGAGAGGATGGTTAATAATATGTAGACTTCCCTTATATACTATTGATGACTAATGAATGGGTCACTTTCTAATTCAATAGTGGTAGTAGTCATGAAATAAAAAGACAATTTGATGTTCAATTTTTGAAATAGAGAACTAAATTTCAAATTGAGTATAAAATTTTCTTCTGTATTAAAGACTTATCACTTAAGACCACTGAAATAAAGGCATGTTCAGGATTAGAATTCATGAGATGTAGTTATTTAAGTATGCTAAGACGGAGGTGGAGACTTAACACTTTTTATGTTGTGAGCTTTTGAGCCTGATCTTTATTTTTGAGGGTGTTATAACTAATGAACTATATTATTTCTTTCATCTTACATTTCTTGAATAGCTTCATCACATTACTTTGTTTTGGTATTAAACGCACAAGATACTACTTTTGATTTACATGTATGTTCTAACAAAGCGTCATGTATGTTTTAACAAAGCGTTATGAACCTAGAGAGTGATGTTAGGCCATCTTTCTTATATTTGGAAGCCTATAACCTTTCTTTGATTACATTATCTTTGGAGCCATTTTGAAGCCTTTACAAAAAGAAAAATTTTATAATATGTAAAGTTTCTTGTTTAACGACAACTATAACCCTTTAGCCTTAGATATATAAGCAAACCAACCCTTGCATGTCATGGGATACTTATGCAAAATTGGTAATAAGGTGTATAAAGGGGTGTGCTCGTAAAAAAAAATCGAATATAGCAGTTTATGAGTTCATTATTATAATCCCATGAATGAAAAGAAATGATGATAAGAAAGCTTTAGTGTTTAGCATTCAAAAACTTGAAAGAAGAAAAGTTGGGAAGTACTTCATTGCATTATTATAAACCCTAGGCATGCACTTTGATGTTTCCTACTCTTTGTTTGTCTAACCAATACCCCATGGCCAAGGTACAACATAATAAAGACCTAATGGACTCTAGGTGAAAGACACTTATGAGAGCGTTAATCTATTTCATGTGATTGATAATAGTTTTCATGTTTATGTATTAATACATTCCATTCATGAAGCTATGCAACACTTAATGTTTTAATTCTTTCAGTCACTTTTTGATTTGGGTTCATAGCACTTATTTGAAATTGCATCCATGCATGAACCACGAGAGTAACCCTTTTAATTTCATTTGAAAGTGAACATCTGGGTGAGAGTTGAAGTCAAAACCATGATCTTTGTGTATATTTGTTAACTATGTTGATTGAATGATAATACCTGACACACTTGTAATTAAATGGTTGAAAAGTTAGGTGAGTTTGAAGTACTTTCGAACAAAGTTATGCAAAATTTTAAAGTTTGGCTATTTGTTTCATATTGAATTTGAATCAGAAGTTTTTGGAATTACTATTACCATCCATTGAGTTAGTTTAAGAATTTTGTGGGTAGATTCCCTGCAAAGCCTTATGAGACTTCACTCGTGCACTAGGGGTAATCTAGAGGTTTAAAAGGCTTGCCACACATAGCTAAGTGTAGCTATATTTCCAACGAAAAGAGAAATAGAAAGTAGTTTATATTTGTTTTAATAAAGTCATTGCTAGGGACTAGTAATGTTCAAGTTGGGGAGTGTGATTACACTTGAAAAGTGTAATTATGAACTCCATAACTTAACATTAGAAGCATGCATTACTTAATAAATTTCTGAGTTATGTTAATCTTTATCACTTATTTGGTTTACTCTCCTTAATTCAGGAAAGAAGAGGAAATAATCATGAGTAGCAGTGATGAAGATGAGGAAAATAACAATGAGCCTTCGGTGCCCAGACAAAGAGCTCCGATTCAGACTAGAGCAGGAATAAGAAGGAAAAAGCAAAGCAAGAAGTCAGAGTAGACACTGTGGTCTAGACCATCTCCTAAACCGTCTGGGCCACTGTAACATAATCCGAGAAACATCAACATACTGTGGTCTGGATCGTAGCCATGGGTGGTCCGGACCACTGGGGACTTTTAGGTGCCGTTTTGTATTTTTTTAAGGTTTTGTGAAGGGCTCAATAAATTGAACCCTTGGGGGGATGTTTGGGAGTTCATTCCAACCATCGTATAGAGTCTTTTATAGAGTTTTTTTTTATTTTCTTTAGCTTCTTTTCGTTATTTTGAAGAATGTTCTTGCGTATTCTTGGAGTTTTCAATGGTGCATTGTCAACATTGTTTACCTTTCGTGTTATTTCGAAGTATTGTAATTAAAGTTTCAGTTTAATTTAGTAAATGCTCTTTCTTATCTTGTTTTTATTTTTATTTCTTGTGTTGTTATTAATCCATGTTAGGCTAAAACCCTCGTTCTTGATTTAACGAATCAAGGAAGGGTGGATTATTATGAACATTGTGATGTGCGTAGATCTACGTGTATTGTGTGAAAACATACACGTAAAGATCTACACTTTTTAGATTTAATTTCATTTATTTCAAATCCATTCAAGAACAAAAACCCTTGATCATATTCTCTATAATCCCTGTTAAGGGTTTTTGAATTTCAAAGTTTCTTCTATAATTTTGAGATGAATATGTTAAATCTAAACCCTAATATTATTAAAAGAATACCTTTCAGTTTTATAATCCTAAACGTGAATGTAAAACTGAGTTGGGAAAAATTTTATAAGCTTTCAAAAAAAAAAAAAAAAAAATCTTTCCGGTCTATTTTTCTTTTACGTGAACCTTAGATTGTGACCTAAACGCACATCACTTTGTGAAATAATCAATCCACCTAGAATTGAAAGTTGAATCAAGATCTTTATCCATTAGTTGCATTACATCTTTTAATTTTATTTATTTGTCACTTTCAAATTCTAATTTTTATATAGTTGGTTTAAATTAAGTTTAATTGAGAAATTTACAATTATTCATAATTTGAAATCAATCCAGAACCTCCAAACGCTTGAAATTGTTACTTTTGAACTAGGGAGTAAACTTCTTTCTTTGGAAACTTAGAAATTAAAACAGTAGGTTCCTTGTGGATTTGACCTCATTCTCATCGAGTTAAAACTACACTACACACCCTTGCACTTGTGGGTATTTTTAGACGCAATTTCTAGAGGCAGTCAAGTTTTTGCGTGGGTTATAAGTCTTCATTGTGACGTGGTGAGTTGAAATCACCTAAATGATAAAAGGTATGTTTTATTTGAAATAGGACCTTGATTACAGAGTGTAAGAGTCACCACCCAAATGGATGTGCTAAGGAACTCGAGTTTTAGTTTAGGTTAAAAGATGTTTTGATTTATGATTTTGAAATTGTGATAAAAGGCCCGTTTTTAGTGACTCTCAACTAGTCTGTGCAATCAAAGATAGTGGGTTTGAGGGTTTGGCTATGCACAAAAACTGTTACGCCTGAATACCTAAGGATATCCAAAGTCCTTTTCCACTACTTACAATCGCAATCTCATAAGATAATTCTCTGGTGTATGATGATCAATGCATGCAACCCATGCATGTAAATAATGTATAAAATGCTAGGTGACCGAGCCTAGATTGTGTGTGCAAGTGTGTCATCTATCATATACTAATGATGTACCTTGAGGGTTTTACATACTGGTTTGAATTGATATGCAAGTTAAGAACTAAGAGGTCGAAACTGATGTAGTCCTTGTGCGAGATTGAATATAGTCTATGAAGACCGATGAGACCGAACTCAAGCTATGTCCTTGAGCTACTTATGTACCCTATAAAGGGATTAGGTCAAACGTAGTTTAGACCTAAAGTGCCTTGAGCTAAATGAGATGGTATGCAAACAAGTATGCTAGTTTGATAGTTTAACTCTAAGTCGAAGGTGGCAATTCATGCAAATGATGGTCTCACTCAAGCTATTTGCTCAAGCTGCCTATGTATCTTGTTAAAAGATTAGGTCATCGTAGCTCGATAATAGTGCCTAGTGTAGATATGATACTCAAATATATGAGATGATGACCAATGAGGCTAGTGCTGTATGTAGGGTTAACATGAAAGGGGCCTCATTCCTGATATAGGTTAAGAAAGAGTTTAAACTCTAGGTATGTATTAGGACTAATTGTCTTTATTACACAAGAGATTTATTCCGCCGAGGAAAAGACTGTCAACGCTTAGCATATAACTGGGAAATAGTTAACTAGAGAAAGAGGCAATGCCCCATTGGGGATAAGACAATTAGCAGTTTATGCTATTATGATCGGAATCAAGTCTCTTACTTGACCTACCTACGTACTTAGGACGGAATCAGGTCAAACGTAGCTTTGACAGGGTAAACCATATGAAAGTGCCTAAAGAGGTAGGACTTAGATGGTTTACAGAGACCGGAGTGATCGAATTCAAACTATCTGCTTGAGCTACTTATGTACCCGTGACATGATCAGATCTCCGAAGCTTTGTAGGGTAAACTCTATAAAGGTACCTAAAGTTGTAGGACTTAGATGGTTTATAGAGACTAGGGTGACTGGACTCAAGCTATCTGCTTGAGCTGCCTATGTATTCATGATGGGATTAGGTCTATGTAGCTCTACAACAGGTAAACTGATAAAAAGAGCATAAGCTTCAGATAATGTCACAGTAGGCATCTACTGCCTAACAGTGGAAGATAGGACTATAAATACCAGGAGTATAAGCTCCATATAGGTGAAAAGAAAACAAATACCAAGAGTATAAACTCCATATGAGTAAAGGAAATGTTGTCGCTAGGAGTATAAAATCCACATGGGTGACAAAAGTACAAACACTCGGAGTATAAACTCCACATAGGTGAAGAGAAGACAGTTGCCAGGAGTACAAAATCCATATAGGCGATAAGAGTACAAACACCAAGAGTATAAATAAAATCCAGATAGGTTATGAGAATACAAACACCAGGAGTATAAACTCTATATTGGTATAGGGAAGATAGTTACCAGGAGTATAAGCTCCACATGGGTGATGAGAGTATAGAAACCGGGAGTATAAACTCCACATGAGTGTAGGGTAGACAGTCATTAGAAGTATAAACTATATATGGGTGATACGATTATAAACAACAAGAGTCTAAGCTCCACATGGTAGATAGTTACCAAGAGTATAAACTCCACATGGGTGACAAGAGTACATACACCAAGAGTCTAAACTCCACACTGGTGTGGGAAAGCCAGTCCCTGTGAGTATGAACACTACATGGGTGACAAAAGTACAAACACTAGGAGTATAAACTCCATACCGAGTGTGGGGAAGATAGTCTCCAAGAGTATAAACTCCACATGGATGACAAGAGTACAAAGTGTCTGGAATGGGTTCTACCCTGATGAGGAGCTCAACTTCCAAGGATGCACTCAATACAAATGAATGAATTTCTATCATTTGGGAAAGAAGCTTAGCTCGAATCGAGAACTTAGCTCTTAGTGGTAATGGTTAAATATATGTGAGGGGCCTAGGTGCCTAGTGTGATGTGAGTGATTGTCTACCATTTAGGAAAGGAACTTCGCTCAACTTAAGAGCTTAGTCCATAGTGATGGTAATTTAGTCTATGTGAAGAGTCTAAGGGCCTGTATTGACAGGAATGATGCAATTGATATGATAAGATATATTAGAAACATGTTAAATATGATAGCAACATGTATGGCAGTTTAATGATGCATGTCAAGTATGTTTATGGGAAGTAATGACTTAGAAACCAATGGCTTAGCCAATCCTAAGTCATTCTTAGTCTTAAGTGAATGCTCTGGATTGATGATCTTTTGATTTCTAAGTTTGTGTCAACCATAGTGGGTGTGTGCTTGCATATTTGAATGTGTCTTAGCATGTCAAGGCATGTGCTGGTGTATCAAAATATGATGCTTGGCATTCTCGCATGGTAAGTGATGTCCTAGCATGATGTGAAATGATGGCAACATGGAATAGCATGATAATGGCATGATAAAACTTGGCAAGGAATCACAGCACATGAATCATCTTTGGGTGAGACTTCCCACGATTCCTTCACATGCTTTTGTCTAATGGCATAGCATAGCAATATGATATGGTGAGTATTATATCTAACATGGCCTAGGATGGTAATTTTATGGAGATGGCATGGCATGGTGAACATGGTATAACGATATGATATAACACGATAGAATGAATGACATGGTATAACATGTTAGTATGATGTAGACATGTTATTTGTTGATGTTTGAATTTTACAAAATTTGTGTCGAGTATATCTGGTCAATATTATACATTGGGCATAACCTGGTATGATGTAGACATGTTATTTGTATGACGTTTGAATTTTACAAAATTTGTATTGAGTATATCTAGTCAACATCATACATTGGGCATAACCTGGACTTGATTTATGGCTAGAATGCCTTTCATTGACAAAGAATTTTATTTACATAATTAAAAGAAAATCTATTCTGATTATGTAAACAAATTGAATCGAAACAAAGTAAAATCTCTAGGGAGAAAATTATACCGAACATGAAGCCTTACAGAGAAAACCCAAAAAACCTTCAAAACACCTTTGGAACCACCACCATAAAGCTGGCCAAAGAAGTGGAGAGAGGGATCGGTTGGGAGTAGAACAAAGGAGGAAGAGGGCTGGTTTTGGTGTGAAGAAAATGAAAAGGGAGGCCCCCTATTTACAGCTTTTTGGTGCCAAAAATTTCGTATATTTGGTTAATCATACAAGTTTATATAACCTGATATTCAAACTAGTCTGTAAAACTTAATGCGCAAGCAAGTTTTCATAATAGAGTATTCAAAAATATTTTCAAAGCTTCTTCTACAAACCTCCTTGTTAAACAACATAGGCACAGAAGTTTGAATAGCTAGTTAAATAAAAAAAAGTTTGCAAAACAAGGTTAAATAACAAGCTTAAACATCCAAAATATGTGAAAAAGTTTGAAAAATGCCTTAAAGGCAAAGAGATTGGTGGAATGAAGGAAGTGGGGGCTGATTTGGCTTGAGCCCCTGGCTCGAGCAAAGTTTTGGGAAGTTTGGACTTTTCCCAAGAAGGTTCGGGCCATTTTAAGACCTCTAGCATAGTTTTCGGGAGCTTCCAAGACCTCTCAAACACTTTTTGGAGAGATCTAGACCAATCAGGTCAAACTTTTGTCTAATTTGGAATTCTTAAGATCAAATTTTGAAATTGCTGCTCTAAAACGGGCTGGAACGAAGAAGGGATCAGTCAATCCTTTGACTTAACCCCTGGAGGCACCACTAAGCTGACTCCTTCCCTCATTTTTAGGTATGAGGAATCCAAAAGTTTGAGTTGGATAGACCTAGCTATGCTATTACCTCAGGGGATGAAACCTCAACATTTGTGTGTAATTTGAAGGCAATTTGACTTTGTCTAGATATGAGTTCCAGTAGCTTCCTTTTTTCCAATAGAAGCTATTTCAAGTTAGCGGAGCCTAGATGAACTCTAGAGCTACATTTTGGTTACTCTGAGCTTTGTTCTATGTTCTCTGGGATGTCTTGAGATGTTTGTGTCTTCTTGAAGGTTTCTGACTTAATCTGGGCATTCTAGTTAACATTGTTCTTCGGCCGCGTTGGTAGAGGCCATTCTAGACATTTGGACCGAATTAACCGTTGAATCATTTTTAATATAGAGACCCTCTATTTGGTGTCTTGGATACATCTATACATTTTGGTGGACATTCGCCTTGATCTGGGTGTTTGACTTGGGTTTTCCTTAACTCTGGGGGTAGAACTGTCATTTTGCTGATTATTTCCTTTTTGTTGATTTCTGACACTTTGACATATCCTACGATTAAGAAAACTTAATCAGTAAAGCACTATTCAAATAAAAATGTTAAATAATGTAAATATTAACAGAGGTGGCAAAAATGGGGTGTCAATAGCTGCCTTTATTTTTCTACCTTAGCCTGCTTAAGGTAGAAAATGAAAAGGAGACAATCTAAGTTTGCCCCATTGGATGTTAAAACAAAGAATAACCTTGTAGCCTGATTGTTGCCTTGCACTTGGATGGCTATAAGGGTTGCCTGCTTTGTTTGATCCTCAAAGAAATTTCAAAAATTATGTTAGTAAAAGATTATTCAATTACAAGGGAATAATCCTCGATCATGAGCCTAAACTTATCATTAGTTCGGAGAAAAGGAGTATAAACTCCTAGGCTAACTCTAAGTCTTGTGATGGTAAGATCAAGACTTCAGAAGGGAAGTGCTAATACCAAGGTTGACACTAAATCTGGTTATGGTAAAAATAAGATTTCAGAAGGAGAGTACTAAACTCTGGGATTGACTCTAAATCTTATGATAAAGACAAGATTACAGAAGTGGAGTATTAAACTCTAGGGAATAAAGAGTATATACACCAGAAGTATAAACTCGACAAGGGTAAAATAGGGTATGAACACCAAAGGTATTAGACTCCATAAGGATGCAAGGATTATGAAACAATAAGAGTATAAGACTCCATAAGGGTGTAAGCAATATAAGACTACACAAGGGTTTAAGGATTATGAAACACTAGGATTATAAGACTCTGTATACATGTAAGGATTATAAAACACTAGCAGTATAAGACTCCATAAGTGTACAGATTACGAAACAACAGGAGTATAAGACTCCATAAAGGTGTAAGGGTATGAATCATCAAGAGTATAGACTTCACATAGGTGAGATAGATGAATCACCAGGAGTATAAACTCCACAAGGGTGATAAGAGATATGGATCACGAGGAGTATAGACTCCACAAGGGTGAGAGAGATGAATCACCAAGAATATAAACTCCACAAGGATGGTAGGGATATAAATCGCCAAGAGTATAGACTATACAAGGGTGAGAGAGATGAATCACTAGGAGTATAAACTGCTTTAGGGTGATGGGGATATGGATCACTAAGAGCATAGACTCCACAATGAGAGAGATAGATTACCAGGAGTATAAACTCCACAAGGGTGATTGGGATATAGATCATTAGGAGTATAGACTCCATAAGGGTGAGAGAGATGGATTGCCAGGAGAATAAACTCCACATGATTGATAGGGCTATGGATCATAATGAGTATAGACTCCACAAGAGCGAGAGAGATGAATCGCCAGGAGTATAAACTCCGAAAGGGTGATAGGGTTATGGATCACTAGGAGTATAAACTCCACAAGAGTAAAAGAGATGGATCACTAGGAGTATAAACTTTGTAAGGGTGATCGGGATATGGATCACCAAGCGTATAGACTCCATAAGGGTGAGAGAGACGAATCACTAGAAGTATAAACCCCAAAAGCATAAGGAGGATATGGATCCCCACTCTATAAGGGTAAGAGAGATGATGGGAATGTAGATCACGAGAAGTATAAACTCCATAAGAGTGAGAGAGATGAATCACCAAGAGTATAAACTCCATATAGGTTATGAAGATATGGATCATTAGGAGTATAGAGTCCACAAAGGTAAGAGAGATGAATTAGCAAGAGTATAAACTCCACATGGGTGATAGGGCTATGGATCACTTGAAGTATAGACTCCACTAGATTGAGAGAGATGAACTGCAAGGGGTATAAAACTCCATAAGGGTGATGGGGATATAGATCACCAGGAGCATAGACTCCACAAGGGTGAGAGAGATGAAGGGGTGTAAACTTCACAAGGGTGATAAGGATGTGGAACTCCATGAGTGTGAACTCATAAGGGTGATGGAGATATAAATCACTAGGGCCATGTTTGTTTGTGGGATAAAACGGGGGATTGGACTAACAGTCCACCATTTTTGACCAAGTTGACTTTAATCCCGTGTTTGGTTTATAGTATTAGAACTCCAGACTGGACTTCATATCACCCAAAACGGGGGATGAGTAATACCATGGGGGATGTGGTATTACTCATCCCCCATCTCTGGATTTGTTTTCCTCCAAAATCCAAAGGTTCACAATTGTTTCCTATCACATCTTATGTCAAATCACATCTTTTATCCCACTTTATATCCCACCAGTCAAACACTATATTTATAATCCCACATTAAAAACTAATCCCATATTTTATCTAATCCCATATATTATCCGTGGTATTACTTATACCCCATCACCCAATCC
The DNA here is from genome assembly GCA_003260245.2 of Sideroxylon spinosum. Taxonomy (NCBI): domain Eukaryota; kingdom Viridiplantae; phylum Streptophyta; class Magnoliopsida; order Ericales; family Sapotaceae; genus Sideroxylon; species Sideroxylon spinosum. The sequence goes on along the minus strand of QLOD02081859.1, from coordinate 11,461 downwards.
CTCCAAATAAACATACCCTAGGAGTATAAAACTCCACATGGATGATAGAGATATGAATCATCAAAAGTATAAACTCCATAAGGTTGATGGAGATATGGATCACCAAGAGTATAAACTCCACACGGGTGATAAAAGTATAGACTTACAAGCATATGGCTTTAGGTTTTAGGGAGTAAGGACTTACAAGCTAATAAAAGCTTAATTTTTAGGTGTAGAGAGACCCACGAGCTAACAAAAGGTTAGGATTTGAGTGAGAATAAACTCATGAGCTAACAAAAGCTCAAGGTTTAAGTGAGAAAAGACTCATGAGCTAATAGATGCTTAGGGTTTGAGTGAGTAAAGAATCACAATTCTAATGAGTAAAAATTCAGTGGTGAGTATAGGCTCATTTTTAATGAGTAATGTCTCAAGAGTCAAACATCTGAATCTTATATTATATATATGGATTCAAGTGACCGGTTCTATTCCTAGGTTAGATGAATCCATACCTTTATACTTACCTTTTGGTCAAGAGCTTCATTCTTAACTTGTTATTTGTTCTTTGCTTTTTAGCTGATGTTGAGTTCATGCTTTCATTGTTGATTTTGAGAAGTATACTTCATTCTTTGGTTGTTGATGATTCTACACCTTGCTCCGAATTTTGATGAAAATAGTGCCAGCCTCATGGGTTAGTGTGCTTATGTTTGTTGGGCAGTTTCAAAATCATTGTTAGGTGCCAATGAAAGATACATAATCATGTGCATGATCCTATCGTGTTTGATTTTGGAAATGTTGGATTTTTGAAAATTTATTTATAAATTTTGAAAACCAGGGAATATGCCCTTGTGTGGTTTTGGTATGTGAATCAAATTCATATGCGATTAATGGATAAAATATGCAATATTCTCCTAAAATTGGGTTATGTGACTGCCTCTAGAAATTGTGTCTAAAATTACCCCCAAGTGTAAAGGTGTGCATTGTAGTTTTAACTCGGTAAGAACGAGGTCGAAACCACAAGGAACCTAATGTGTTAATTTCTAAGTTTCACATGATTAAAGCAACTCACTACCTAGTTCAAAAGTAATGGATTTGAGTGGTTGAATGTTTTGGTTTGATTTCAAATTGTAACTGAAATATAAATTACGCTATTAAACTTAATCTAAACAAATAATCAAAAATTCAGAATTTAAGATAACAATTAAATGCAAGCAAAGGATGTAATTCAATTAATAAATAAACATCTTGATTCAACTTTCAAGTCGGGTGGATTGATTATTTCATAATGTGATGTGCTTTTTAATACACTATTTAAGCTTTGTTATAAACTGAATAAGATTGGAGGAACACCCTCCAACTAGAGGAAAACCACCTCACCCGATTGGGTTCATGAGTGTTGAATTTATACACATCAAACAAGTAACCTTACATATTCTAAGGAGACCTTTCATAGTCTAGGGAGGCTATAGGGTGGCTATACACACTTTAGGGACCATACACATTCTATACATTGACACTCCCCCTCAAGCTAGAACATATACATTATATGTTCTAAGCTTGTTACAAATATATGTTACTCTAGCTCCCCCTAGTGCTCTGACAAACAAGGTATAAATCAATTAAGCAGCAACGGGTTGACAGCCTATTGCTTTGACAGACAATGAAGTGCGTGACTTTGGCACTTCCAGACTTTGATAGAAACAAAACACACTTATGGACTTATGCTTTTCAGAGCTCCAACCGGTGCTTCCAACGTTGCTGGACTTTGACAATTAGTCCAGTGACTAACATAGACAGAGATGGGAGCAAAGAACAGGATTAGGAAGGTTCTTGCTCTGACCACACACACTAAGGCAATGAGTGGATAGCCTAGAAACAACAACCGAAGATGACTAGAGTGTCGCCGGTCTCCGACGAAACTTCTGCAGGTGGTCCGGTTAGCTTTTGGTGGGACACGCGGGGCACAGACATGGCGTGTGAGGCCCATGCATATACGAACAAGAGGTGCAAGGCGGTGCGTGGGGAGGATTCCGGCAGCGGCGACTCTTTGACTAGGGTCAACTGACTCCAGTGACACTTCTAAGTTCCTTCACGCTTTGAACCAGCAAACGAGGAGGAAGCTTTGTCCTTTTAACAGTGCCGAGAGGTCTTCTCTGGCCTCCAATGTTAACACTGTATTGACACCAACTTTGCTGGTGTTGATACACACAGAAGACTAACATTAATTACACACACACAGGCTCAGGATAGATGCTCTGATACCATGTTATAAACTAAATAAGATTGGAGGAACACCCTCCAACTGGAGGAAAACCACCTCAATGAGGTGGTCTTAGCCACTAGGGAGAAAGTCTCATTAAAATCCAATCCATAGATCTGAGTGTATCATTTAGCAACAAGACGTGCTTTTAACCGATCAATAGAACCATCCGGGTGGACTTTGACATTATACACCCATCGACAACCAACAGTTGACTTTCTAGGGGGAAGAGCAACCAAAAATTATTGGCTTGAAGGGCAGACATCTCTTCCTCTATGGCAACACGCCATCCAGAATGAGATAATGCTTCAGACAGAGAGTTAGGTATAGAAACAGTGGACAGAGAAGTAACAAATGCATGGTAAGAAGGAGACAAGGCGGAATAGGAAACAAAATTAGATATAGGATGAGAAGGGCAGGTTCGAGTACCTTTCCAAAGTGCAATAGGAAGATCAAGGTCACGGATGCCAGGCTCAGGAGCAGGATCTGAAGACAATATAGAAGTAGTTGGAGGAGCTGAAGCATCAGGGATAAACTCTGGAGCTGCTTGTCGTCTGGTATAAACCTGCAAATCAGGACGAGAAAGACGAAAAGAAGAAATTATAGGCTCAGGATAGATGCTCTGATACCATGTTATAAACTGAATAAGATTGGAGGAACACCCTCCAACTGGAGGAAAACCACCTCACCCAATTGGGTTCATGAGTGTTGAATTTATACACATCAAACAAGTGACCTTACATATTCTAAGGAGACCTTTCATATTCTAGGGTGGCTATAGGGTGGCTATACACACTTTAGGGACCATACACGTTCTATACATTGACAAGCTTCATGTAAAGGAAAAGTAGATCAGAAAGTTGTTTTCGTGAAAGCATGAAATTCTCCCTATCTCAGTTTTACACTTACGTTTAGGATTATAAAACCGGAAAATATTCTTTTAATAAAATTAGGGTTTTAGATTTAAAGTTTTCATCTCAAAAATATAAAAGAATTTTTAAGATTCAAAAGTCCTTATCAGTGATTTCAGAGAATATGATCAACGGTTTTTGTTTTCGAATTTTTTGAAATAAAAGAAATCAAATCTAAAAAATGTAGATCTCTACATATACGTTTTCACACAATACACGTAGGTCTACGCACATCATAAAGCTCATAATCATTCACCTTCATTGATTCATTGAATCAAGAACTAGGATTTCTAGCCTAACATGGAATAAAAAAAAATGCAAGAAATATAAATAGGAATAGAAAAAAAAACGTGCATTCATTGTATTAGAAAAAAGAATCAAATACCGTGCTTCGAAAGAAAATGAAAAGCAACAAATCCTCCAACAATAGTTCCAAGAATGTAAAAAAGAAAATCTCCAAAAACAATGAAAAGAATGAAAGAAACTTAAAGAAAACTCTCTGAAAAAGTTCCTAACGACAGCTAGAGCTCTAAAATAATCCCTCAAAGGGTCCTATTTATAGAGCCCTTTAAAAACCCTACAAATATAAAAAGCAGAACCCAAACGTGCCCAGTGGTCCAGACGACAGTGTCTCACTTCTTCACTTCTATAATGCAGTGGTCCAGACCCCATGAGGAAACGGACCGGATCACAGTATGTTGCTTCAGACAGCTTTTTGTCCCCAACTTCCAATGCGATTTAGACCTTGAAGATGATGGCTTCAGGCTTCGGTTAAAACACAAAAGTTATAGCTCTTTGAGTTTTATTTCCAATCCAAAAAGAATCAGGTCAATTGGAGTTGTGAAAAAAGCTTTATGGTCGGAACGTTGATAGGGTGTCAAGTTGGAACTTTAACTGCGCACCACTTCAACTATTTTGAGCTTCGGACCATTTCCTTCTCCTTGCTCTAGTTCAAACAGGGGCTCTTTGCATGAACACCAAAGGCTAGTTGTTATTGATTTCTTCATCTTCATCACTACTAATAATGATTATTTCCTCTTCTTTCTTGCATTGAAGAGAATAGAACAAATAAGTGATAAAGATTAACAAAACGTTTGATTTTATTAAACAACACATATTCTAAGGTTACGTTATGGAGTTTATAATTAAACTTTTGTGAATCTACCCACAAAATTCTTACACTAGATTAATGTATGGTAATAATAATTCCAAAAACTTCTGATTTGAATCCAATATGAAACAAGTAACCAAACTTTAACTTTTTGCATAAATTATTTTCAAATGTACTTCAAAATCACCCAACTTTTCAACCATTCAATTTCCAATATGTCAAGTACTATCATCCAATCAACATAATTAACAAATATACGCAAAGACCATGGTTTGACTTTAACTCTCACTCACTCGGATGTTCACTCTGAAATGAAATCACTTGAAAAGGGTTACTCTTTTGGTTCATTCATGAGTGCAATATCAAATAGATGTACGAACCCAAATCAACAAGTGACATGAAAAAATTAAATATTGAGTGTAGCATAGCTTTGTGAAGGAATGTATTAATGCATAAACAAGAAAATTACTATCAATCTCATGAAACAGATCAATGCTCTTACAAGTGTCTTTCACCTAGAGTCTGTTAGGTCCTTACTAGGTTGTAGCTTGGCTAGGGGGTATTAGTTAGACAAACAAAGGATGGGAAACATCCAAGTGCATGTCTAGAGATTACAATAATGCAATAAAACACTCCCCAACTTTTCTCCTTTCAAGTCCTTGAATGCTAAACACTGAAGCTTTATTGTCAACACACATTTTTTTTTCTCATAGGATTATTAATAACTAATTCATGAATTTCCTTATCCCATGTCGTTATTGTTGTTATCTTTTTTTTTTTTACTCACCCCTTATACACCTTATTGCCAATTTTTTTGCATAAGTATCCCAAGACATGAAAAGGTTGGTTTACCTATGTATCTACGGTTAAAGGGTTAGATTTTAGGCTAAAACAAGAAATTTTATATAAAGGAAGATTTTATAAGGCTTCAAAGTGGCTTCAAGGATAATGTAAACAAAGAAAGGTTACAAGCTTCCAAATAAGAAAGACGGCCTAATATCACTCTCTAGGTTCATAACACTTCTCAGAAGAAATAATATAAACATAAAAATTAAAAGTAACATCTTGTGCATTCAATACCAAAGCAAAATGATGTAATGAAGCTATTCAAAAGAAGTGAGATGAAAGAAATTGTAAAGGTTATTATTTATAAAACCCTTAAAAATAACGTTCAGGCTCAAAAGCTCACAAAATAAAGGGTATTTAGTCTCCACCTCCATCTTGGCATTCTTGAATAACTACATCTCATAAACGCTAGTCCTTAACATGCTTTTAATTCAAAGGTTTTAAGTGGCAACTCTTTAATATATAAGAAAAAATTTATACTCAATTCAAAATTCAGTTCTCTATTTCAAACTTGAACATCAAATCATCTGTTAAGTTCATACTATTGCCACCATTGAATTTGAAACTACCCATTCATTAGTCATTAATAATATGTAAGGGAAGTTATCTACATGTTATTAACCATCCCCTCCCCAACATAAAAGACACATTGTTGTCAATGTGTGTTATGCATGAACAGAAGTGAGGGCTAAAATGCAATGGCATAAAATAAATGTAAACTGTACCCTCCCCAACTTAATGTGCAAGTGACTAATGATGTCAAGATAAATAAATGATAGAACGAAAAGAGATAAAAGGATATTACTAGAAAAAGACAAAAGAAAGGGGGAAAAAATACCTTAAGTCGGCAGCAGGTGACACTAAGATAGTAGTAGTAAAACAAATAGCCTCCTTAGATAAAGAAAAATCATTTGGGGGTAGCTCACCATAATCAGACTTGATGTCAGCACTCTCTTCTGTCTCACTACCCAAGTAAGGAATATCTTCTAAGGGGGGCATATCATCGTCATCCGAATGAGATGAATCATTAGACAAGATGATGGTGTCTGTGACAGTGTCATAATGTGGTGCATCGAACCATTTAGCAGATATATCTACCTCAATTCATTCCATACTGATCAAGAGTTCTAAATCTACCTCGTCCCACCATTCCCCCTCAAGAAACTAGTTAGGGGTGATATGAATTAAAGGAGGGTAAACAAGAGTGAAAGATAAAGAGTTACTCTCCTCAAAACACTCATCGGGCCACTCCTCACTGGGACACTCTAAGCTCACTGACTCGTCCTCCTCACTTAGATTATCAATATAAGTATTAAATTCATTTTCAACTTTTTACTTCATCTATAGGGTTAGAAAGGTTAGGCATAATGAACCTGTCTTAGCACACAATAAATAAAAATGGAATAAAGATATTATCATAAAGCTGCCTTTCATGAGATAAAAATTAAGAAAAAAGAAATAAAATAAAATAAAAAGACAAAAAAAGGAGGAAAAAGATAAAGAAAAAGAGAACATGTAGGAGTAAGCTATGAACATAATATAAGACGAATAAGCAGCATAGTCATAACTTAAACTATAAGGACAAAATAAAGGTTACAAATAAGTGCCAGAGTTTTAGGGATACAAAATTAAGTCTTAAGTTCAAACCCTAAACTCATAACTATTACACACAGTAGAAGAGACAAAATAAATAAAACCAAAAGTCAGTGTGGAGGTGGGTGAGAAGGGTCATGTCGATGATCCAAGATACTCTGTAAGAGGTGACCATGAGTCTGTTGGGGCCGCTGGATCTGAAGTAGAAGCTGGTGGTCCTCCTCTTGGTTATTTACCATCTGGCTCATATGTTCCGCCAAGGCATCAATATGGGAAGCTAGTTCAGCATTTGAGACTTAACGTTCTACTTCCTCTTCAAGTGGAGTTTGAGACCCACTTCCTTCCTCCTCAGCCTTTGATCTTTACTTTTTAATTCTAGCTGCTTGGACTTGGGATTTAGAATATGATATGATGTTGAAGGGGTTTAAACCGGAAGCCAATGGCATGTCATCCGTAATTAAGGCACTTTTTCTTCTAAAAATTTCAATCAGAGCCCCACCAAAAGGTAATGTAGTAAGGGCCCTAGTATGCTCAAAGGTGTAAAGAACATGATGCTAAAAGTATGAAGGAAAATTAATAGACATGCCCATGCCAATGGCATAAATCAACTGAGCTCTAAGGGGGATGCAGTCGGCATGTTGGTTCTGTGGAAGGAGGTTGGTACAGAACTAGGCTTCCTATATTCTCCGGTCCATTCTTGACCTTCTAACAAAATCTCTCTAGATTTAATGGAAAGTGGTGGTGTGCCCTCAGTAGGATAAGAAGATTTAGGATGTTCAATACAGGGGAGTTGGAAAACTAGGGAGCAGTCATTAGGCGTGAGCACAATTTCAACTCCCCATACCCAACTGACTATTTTTTCTCGATTCTTTCTCCTAATAGTATAATTTTCTTTAATATTAGCAAAGAATTCCTGCACAATATCCACCACACAATTTGAGTGAAATCGTGCCACGCCTAACCACTGTCTTCCTTCAAAGTTCTGGTGTAACATAAAGTCCTCACCACTAAACTGTTCGATCTGCCAATAATGCTCAATTACCACTGGTTTGTAAGCCCAAGTATCATCATACTTGGTTTCGGCTTCTTTATTCCAGAAATGGTTTTGATCAAAAGAAGTGGTATCCATTTGTTGTTGGGCAGGTTTTGTGGTGCGTGGTGGCATGGTTTCTACATCAACAAAAGAACATATTTCTAGTAAATTTAGTTAAGCATCAAGGCCTATATCCACAGAAGTTTAGTGGCCCACTATTAGTAAAATGACTAAAGAAATTGAAAAATTTGAAGCTAAATTAACTAGAGAGACCACATAATTGGGTCTTCAATTGAGGAATTACGTACCTCTATCTGAAGATGAAAAGCTAGAGATAAAAACTTGGAAGACTCGAACTTGGCCCCTTTCACCCGTGGGTAGTTCCTTGAGAGATAACTACTTGTATGGAAGCAATTCGAACAAGGGTGAAGATTAAAGGTCGGTTAAGGGTTTTGATTGAAGAAAACTAACTAAAACTAGCTTAAGAGAGAAGAAAAAAATAGATAAGAGAGAAGGCACCCTAGTTAGGGCTTGAAGACTTGGAAGCTTGAACACATACCTACTACGGTGAAGATGGAAGGATAAATCAAGCAATCCTTGAAAAATTGGAGTGAACCACACCTTGGATAGCAGTCGGCTTGAACAAGGTGAAGCGTAAAGAGAGAAAAGGAGGTATGGGGGTGAGGTAGAGAGAGATTGTGCCACCCAAATAAGGGGTTTTCAACCCTTTAAAGTAGTGTAGGGTCTGGACCGTGTGGGTGGATGGTCCGGACCGTGTGGAAGGTTGAACTTTCTGTGTTCCGGACCGTTTGGCCAGATTTCTATTTTTTTTTATACTAGGAACCAAACAAAACAAAAGTATAATAAAACTAACCAAATGGATTAATGTACACCTAGAGTACACTTTTTTATTTGAACTATTCATAAGGTGGGGGATCCAAAAGATCCCATGCCTCGACTAAGCCCATAAAATTTTCTAAGTAGGGTTTTAACCAGTACCCATTTGACTTTGAAATGGTTTTTATTCTTAGGATTCTCAATTTCAATGGCACCGTGTTCGGAAACATTTGTCACAATGAATGGACCTATCCACTTAGATTGTAACTTACTCGGAAAGAGGTGAAGTCGTGAGCGGTAAAGAAGTACTTTTTGGCCCTCATGGAATGATCAACGAGTGATGCATTGGTCATGAAGCCTTTAATATTTTCTTTTGAAATTTGGGCGTTTTCATAGGCATCATTTCCTAACTCATCCATCTCTGCAATCTGAAGTTTTTGGTGTAACCCAGCCCCACATTGAATTGTTTAATGGCCCAATATGCTTTATGTTCTAATTCAACGGGTAAATGATAGGGATTTCCGTAAACCAACCAATATGTAGACATCCCTAGAGTTGTTTTATAAGAAGTGTGATATGCCCGTAAGGAGTCAATCAGTCGTAATGACCAATCCTTACGATTTCGGTTAACCATTCTTCCAAGATTTGTTTAATTTCTCTATTGGCCAGTTCTCCTTGCTTACTTGCTTGGGGATGATATGATGTACCGATTTTGTGAACTACACCATATTTACACAATAAAAGTACCTACTGGCCGATTCCAGAAGTGTTTTCCTCCATCACTTATGATTGCTCAGGGCATTCCGAAGCGCGAAAAGATATTCTCATGGAGGAATTTCAACACAACTTTATGATCATTCGTTCTAGCGGTAATTGTCTCAAGCCATTTAGAAACATAGTCTATTCCTACTAAAATTTACTCAAAATCAAAGGAAATAGGAAAGGGACCCATGAAGTTTATTCCCCAACAATCGAATACTTCCAACACTAGAATAGGGGATAGAGGCATCATGTTTCTTCGGGTTAGGCTCCCTAAACGTTGGCATCGGTCGTATGTGATACAAAATTGATGAACATTGTTAAATAATGTAGGCCAATAAAATACACATTGTAGAATTTTGGAAGCTGTTTTATTTGTGGAAAAATGGCCACCCTATGCTTTAGAGTGGCAAAATTCAATTATGCCCTGAACTTCCCATTTGGGGACACAGCGTCAAATTACCTGGTTTGGGTAATATTTGAATAGGTAGGGGTCATCCCAAAAGAAGACTTGGATATTTCTTAAAAATTTTCTCCTATCGTTAGTTCTTGACTCCTCTGGAATTTTTCCTATCACTAAATAGTTGGCACTATCAGCAAACCATGGAGGTGTGGATGCTTTTATTACAGCTACATTGAGTAACTGGTCATCCGAGAAGCTATCATTTATTTGAATATCATCTTTTGCATAAGCTTCCATCTGTAAACGTGACAGATGATCGACCACCACATTTTCAACTTCTTTTTGTCTCTATTCTCAAGTTCAAACTCTTGTAGTAATAGAATCCAACGGATTAACCTTGGTTTAGATTCTGGTTTGGTCTACAAGTATTTTAATGCAGAGTGATCAGTATATATTATCATTATTGAACCAATGAGATAGGAGCAAAATTTTTCGAGGGTGAAGACAACTGCCAGTATTTCCTTTTCAGTTGTCGTATAATTCCGTTGAGCATCAGTTAGGGTTCTACTCGCATAGTAAATAATGTGTGCCTTTTTATCCTTTCTTTGCCCTAACACAGTACCAATAGCATGGTCACTCGGATCGCATATAAGTTCGAAAGGAAGTGACCAATTAGGAGATTAAAGAACTGGTGCCGTAGTTAAATAGAATTTTAGTTTGTCAAAGGCCTCTTGACATTGTGGTGTCCATTAAAAGGATGCCTCTTGTGTTAATAGATGACACAAGGGCTTTGAGATTTTTCTAAAAGACTGAATGAAGTGCCTATAGAATTCTATGTGGCCTACGAATGATTGAATGTCCTTAATTGATTGTGGAGTGGGAAGTTTTTTGATTAGCTCTACCTTAGCTTGGTCAACTTGAATGCCTTCTTTGGAAACAATGTGACCTAAGACTATGCATTTAGTCACTATAAAATGGCATTTCTCCCAATTAAGCACTAAGTTCTTTTCATCACACCGAGTCAATACTAGATCAAGGTTTTCTAGACAATGCTAAAAGGAATCACCATAGACAGAGAAATCATCCATGAAGACTTCTATAATTTCTTCTACCATTTCACTAAAAATACTAATCATACTGTGCTGAAAGGTAGGAAGAGCGTTGCAAAGGAAAAAGAGCATTCTTTTATAAGTGAATGCGCGAAAATGACAAGTAAAAGTAGTATTAACTTGATCCTCTAAAGCAACATCAATTTGATTATAGCCTGAATAACCCTCTAAGAAACAGTAATATGCACGCCCAACCACTCTTTCCAAAACTTGATCTAGAAATGGAAGAGGGAAATGGTCTTTCCTTGTCACAGCATTGAGTCTTCTATAATCAATGCAAACTCTCCAACCCGTTTGAATTCGAGTTGGGACTAACTCATTTTTCTCATTCTAAACTACAGTAACACCCGATTTCTTAGGAACTACCTATGTAGGACTTGCCCATTTAGAGTCAGAGATTGGATATATGATTCCTATATCAAGTAATATTAACACTTCAGCTTTAACTACTTCTTTCATATTCAGATTGAGTCTCCTTTGCATTTGTCTAACTAGTTTGCAATCTTCTTCTAAGTAGATTCGATGGGTGCAGAGAAGTAGACTAATACCAGTTAAGTCTGCTACTGACCAATGATCGCTCTCAAATAAGGAAGAGGTTCACTCTCAAGTATAAGAGGTCGGTT
>QLOD02081682.1:0-24049 GCA_003260245.2 Sideroxylon spinosum | reverse complement strand
GGATTCGTTCACATCTAATATTCAAATAAAGATCCACCCATCATTGATGGGTTGAATCAAGTATAAATCTACGCTAATATTTTTTAAGAATTCATAAATATAAATCAATAAGAAAACAAGAAAATACGAAGATGAAACGAAAGAAAAGAGATCTAAACTTCTATAAAAATAAGAAAAAAAATAATACCATACTTCGAAGAATTGAAAGAGCGAAGAACAATAACCAAAAATGAAATAATCACACCTACTGTTGCGTCAACTTGTAAAAAATATCTTCAAAAATAAACGAAAAGAAATTTCTAAACCCTAAAAACTACTCTAGGATGGCTGGGAGAACCCCTTTTTTAACAGCTGCTCGATTGGTATTTAAAGCCCATGCATAAAACCTTAAAAATAACTAAAAAAATAAACTTCGGATGCCCAGGTGTCCGGACAACCAGATGGAGTGTCTAGACGGCAGTAGCTCAAAGTATGGGTTTTTGTCTTCTATGGTCCAGAGGGTGTCCGGACGCCTCTGCACCAGCGTTTTCGACTTCTTCTACGATTTTGACCATGAATACGATAGATTCAGGCTTCGGCTAAAGCACAAAAGTTGTAGCTCTTTAAAGTCTTATTTCCAAGTAAAAAATAATCAAGTCAATCGGAGTTATGAGTGAAAAGTTATGGCCGGAACACTATTAGGGTGTCGGGCTGGACACTTTCCGTGGTTTGCACATTTAAGCTCCAAACTTGCTTTTCTCCTTCCATGCCCTCCATGGAAGTGTTCTTTGAGCTAACCCTCATTATATTCTTCATCTTTGACACTCCCAATTGCATTTATTGAACCTTTTTCCTACAATTAAGAAAAAGAAATCATATTAGTGTAAAACGTAACAAAATGCAAGAATAAAGAAGAAAACGCATGACTTTATGTTAAAATAAAGGTCTTGCAATTACACTTTTCAAGTGTAATCACTACTCAACAGTGGGCAAGTCCTACTTTCAAGAGTTCTAAGCTCATCTCATGCATAGGAAGATTGGCATTTGCAGCTACGGTTTACTTTCTATGACAAGAGAGGAATGCAAGGTTTCATGGTGGTGTACACAAGAATGAGGTTTCTTTAATCACCTTGATCACTGATGTGGTTAGATTGAGATTGATAAAGTGTTCTGGGTTTCTGAACACTCCTACCAATCTTCATTTGGTTCATAATTGGTAGCTTTCCCCTTCTCTTATTGGCATGGATGGCTAAGATTATAGTGAGTCACTCTTCTGTAATGGATGAATGCTTATGTTTATCGTCTAATCTTTTGAGCATTATTGATGTATTCTCCCAGGGGTATGCCCCTGCGCATCTGGAAATTTCTTTCATTAATTTAGTTTATTTACCTTTCAAAGAAAAAGAAGGGATAGAATGGATAAGTAAGACCTTTTAATTGCAGGCTTACAAAAGGAACAATCCCAAAAAGTCCTTTATGATAGGAGGTAAGGTTGGCGTGAACTTAACCCATTGTTTGAGTTTAAAGGGGAGAGTGAAGTTGAGCATGACTTTGAGGGAGATCAAAATTCTGAAATTGAAGTGGGTGAATTTAGGCCTAGATAAGGTTTGTGAGAAAGAGGTCCTAGAAGGGATAGGTGGAATAGAGTTGTAATAGATCGGAATCTTGGGAACATTATAATGAAAATTCCTTCCTTCCAAGGTAGGAATGATCTTGAAGCATACTTAGAGTGGGAGAAAAGATGGAGTTGGTTTTTGATTAACTATGTAGTTGACAAGAAGGTGTAGCTAGCTGTCGCTAAATTCACTAATTATGCCGTTATTTGGTAGGATCAATTGATGACCAAAAGAAGGAGAAATAAGGAGATGCTTATAAGCACATGGGGTGAGTTGAAAGGTCATATGAGGAAGAGATTTGTGCCAAGCCACTTTTATAGGGATCTCTACCAGAAATTGTAAAGTCTTTCATAAGGCTCTAAAAGTGTAGAGGACTACCATAAAGAAATGAAGGTGGCCATGATTAGAGCCAATGTGGAGGAAGATAAGGAGGCAACCATGGCTTGATTTTTGAATGGGTTGAATGGGGATATAGCTAATGCGGTGGAATTGTAACACTATGTGGAACTGGAGAACGTGGTACATATGGCAATGAAGGTGGAAAGGCAATTGAAGAGAAAGGGGATGCAAGGTACAATTCCAATTCAAACACACCTTGGAGACCAAATTGGGGAAGGAATGAAAAATGAGTCTTCAAAGCTAAATCCAAACCACCCAAAGCTAAAGAGGAAGTGTTCAACAATGGCAAAGGTAATTTAGATTCTCAACCCACTCGTAATACGGACATTAAGTGTTTTAAATGTTTGAGAAAAGGGCATATAGTATCACAATGTCCAAATAAGAAAGTTATGATTATGTTTGATAATGGTGATGGGGAAACTGAAAGTGAGGAGGATGAGATGCCACCACTTGAAGAAGCTAGTGGTAAGGGAATTGAGTAACCGGTGGTAGGTGAGTCTCTTATTGCTAGGCGTGCTTTTAATACACAAATCAAGGTAGTTAACATAGAGGAGCAAAGAGAGGACATCTTTCATACTAGGTGCTATGTTAATAACAAGGTCTGTAGTGTGATTATAGATGGCAGGAGTTATACTAATGTGGCTATCACTACTCTCGGGGAAACCTTGGGGTTGCCTACACTCAAGACCCTAAACTTAAATTGTATTGGTTGAATGAATGTGAGGACGTTAAGGTTAATGCACAAGTCCAAGTGTCTTTCACCATTGGGAGGTATAAGGATGAGGAACTTTGTGATGTAGTTCCTTTGTATGTTGGCCATCTTTTGTTGGGGAGGCCATGGATTCCGAAAATAGATACAGCTTTGTGAAGGATGGGAAGTCAGCTACATTTGTTCTTTTAACACCAAAGCAGGTCTATGATGAACAAATAAGAATGAAAAGTACGGAAGATTAAAAAAAAGGAAAAAGAGAGGCCAAAAATCAAGAGAGAAAAAAAAAAAGGGAACCGAGAGTCTAAAAGAAAGAGAGATTGTGTGTGAGAAAAAAAAAGTAAGAATAAGAGCGAAGAAAAAAAATGAGGGAATATGAGAAAGAAAAAAAATATAGTGTTGATAGGAAAGCAAAGAAAGAAGTGAGTTTCTATGCAAAAGAACGTGATGTCAATAAGGCATTTTTGGCTAATAGGCCTATATTTCTACTCTTGTACACAGAATCATACTTTAATACTAGCATCATTGACAGTTCTCTTTTTAGTGTTGTTAGTTTTTTATTACCGGAATATGATGATGTTTTCCTTAACGATATGCCTAGTTGATTGCCGCCCATTAGTGAAATTGAGCATCAGATTGATTTTGTTCCTAGAGCTATGATTCTTAATCGTATAGCCTATAGGAGTAATCCCGAGAAAATAAAGGAGCTTCAAAGGAAAGTTGAGGAGTTGATGGAAAAGGCATAAGCTTAAGTCCAAGTGCAGTGTCTGTGCTTCTAATACCTAAGAAGGATGGGTTATGAAGGATGTGCATAAATTGTAAAGCTATCAACAACATAATGGTAAAGTGTCACCATCCCATTCCTAGGCTAGATGATTACTTAATGGATTGATGGGTCTTCCATTTTCAATAAAATAGATTTGAAGAGTGGTCATCATCAAATTAGGAAGAGGGAAGCTGATGAGTAAAAAACTGCATTTAAAACTAAGTATGGGCTTTTGTGAGTGGTTGGTTATGCCATTTGGTCTTACAAATGCACCTAGCACATTCATGAGGTTAATGAATCATATGTTGCATGCATTCGTAGGTAAGTTTGTGGTTGTATACTATGATGACATTTTTGTGTACAGTAAGAGTCTAAATGAGCATGTTGATCATTTAAGAAGTGTCCTCGAAGTTTTGAGAAAAGAAAAGCTTTATGCCAACTTTAAAAAGTGCACTTTTGTATGGAAAAAGTTTTTTTTCTTGTATTTGTTGTTTTGTTTTTTTTGAAAGGTAAAAGTAATCTATATTAATAAAAAAGGGATACAAAATCTAAGGGGCATTCCCGCGTAATTACATTCCAAACATAACTATATCAATAAAGCCATAAGCTATCAAAGCAAGAAGCAACAGAATTACATCTAAGCATAGGAACAACCCATGACCAGCTCAAGTAGCAACAAGGCAAGCATTAGCACATACAATCTAGGTCTTCAACACTTCCGCGAAGAGTTTCCATGCCTGAATTAGGTGTTCGTTTTCAAGGGAATTTGGAAATCTCCCACAACCCAAGACTCTTAGCCTAACAATTTCGTTTACCATTTTGATGATAGCAAGTTCATTGGGGCTCGATCCTTCATACATCCACTTATTTATTTCCCTCCAAAGCACATACACACAAGCTTCCAAGCTTAATCTCCCAAGAAAAGACCGAAGAGATATACCGTGAAAGTTCAAAATCATCCAACTTTGAGTGTTGGGCCAGGAAAAGGATGAGAAGGGGATACCATACTTATCAATCACTATCTTCCACACTCTCCATGTGAAGCTACATTGGAAAAACAGATGGTCTTGATCTTCCCTTGGCTCTGAACAGAAGACACACTTCATACTCTGCATCTGGTCATAAGCAAGAAGCCTATTCTAAGTGGTGAGCTTCCCCTTAATAGCCATCCACAAGAAGAAGAAGTGTCTAGGTATGTTGTGTTTAAACCAAACAATAGGGCTCCAATCCACCCTTGGATGATGCTCTCTCAAATCCATCCAAGCAATCTTGGAATAAAATTTTGTGATCTTTGTGCCATTCCACATTAATTCATCAATGCTACCGGATGGTGGGTCTAAAGCTTCTGTCTCCCTTTTAAGGTCAATTAGATCGAAAGAATTTTCCAAAGGCCACCTCTATTGCCCATTCACAATAACATCCTTGACGAGTGCATCTTTAAGAAGCCTTGGGTCGTAAATGACTCTGGCATTTAGGGAATTGCATATGGGACCTCTAAGCAACCATGCATCAAACCAAAGAGATGTGTGATAGTCATTGCCTACCTTGGTGGAGATGAACGGCTTTACTTTCTCTCTGATGTTGAGGATCTTCCTTCAAGTCCAAGAATAGTTCCATGGCACTTTTACTACCCAGAATTGGGTTTTGTGCAACAAGTTATGCTTCACCCAAGCAACCCACATAGAGGGAGAGTTTGGCTTGCAAAGTAACCATACGAATCTGGTCATAGAGGCAACATTCGACTCTCTAATCTTTTTGATCCCCAAACCTCCTTCTTCTTTTGGCTTAGTGACATCTTCCCAAGAAACTTTGGCTTCTTGGGTTTGTTGTTAGTGCAAAGGGAATAGAGGTTGATGTAGAGAAAGTAAAAGAAATTAAGGAGTGGCCTACACCTAAAAGTATCACTGAGGTAAGAAGTTTATGATTTAGCTAGTTTCTATAGGCTTTTTGTTAAAGACTTTATCACCATTGCAGCACCACTTATTGATATAATCAAAAAGTTTTTTAGGTTTCATTGGGGTTAAAGAGTAAGATCATAAATTTAATTTAATTAAAGAAAGGTTATGGTTTGCACTTGTACTAACGTTAACTGGCTTTAACAAAACCTTTGAGATTGAATGTGATGCATCAAGAATAGGGATTGGAGCTATTTTAATGCAAGATAAACAACCTATTACCTATTTCAGTGAGAAATTAGGTGGAGCGGCCTTAAACTATTCGATATATGAGAGGGAGCTTTATGCACTTATCGGAACCCATGGGACATGACAGCACTACCTATGGCCCCGAGAGTTTATGATCTATGCTAACTATGAGTCTTTGAAACATTTTAAGAGCCAAGGCAAGTTGAACAAATGGTATGCGAGATGGATGGAGTACATTGAGACATTTTCCTCTATTAGTATAAACAAAGTAAGGAAAATGTAGTTGCAGATGCATTATCCAAAAGTTATGTACTTCTTACTTCTAGGAATGCTAAATTACTTGGTTTTGAATATGTGAAAACTATATATGCCAATGATTCTAATTTTTCTAATGTTTATATAGCATGTGAAAAGAGACCATTTGGTAAGTTTTATAGGCTTGATGGTTATTTGTTTAGAGAGAACAAACTTTATGTTCCTAATTGTTCGATGTGTGAGTTATTAGTGCATGAGGCACATAGTGGGGGGTTAATGGGGCATTTTGGTGTTAAGAAGACCTTAGATGTATTGCATGATCATTTCTTTTGACCAAAAAAGAAGAGAGATGTTACTCGTATTTGTTGTAGAGGCATTATATGTAAGAAAGCTAAGTCTAAGGTTTTACCATATGAGTTGTATACACCTTTACCCGTACCTAATGAGCCATGGGTAGATATTTCTATGGACTTTGTTTTAAGATTTCCTAGGTCAAAAAGGGGAAAAGATTCTATTTTTGTGGTAGTGGATAGATTTAGTAAGATGGCGCATTTCGTTTCTTGCCATAAAACTGATGATGCCACGAATATAGCGGACTTGTTTTTCAGGGAAATAGTGTGACGTCATGTTGTACCTAAGAGTATTGTGTTTGATAGGGATGTTAAGTTCCCTAACTACTTTCGGAAAGTGTTGTAGGGTAAATTGGGCACTAAACTTTTGTTTGCTACTACTTGTCACCCAAAATAGATGGACAAACTAAGGTAGTTAATAGGACTTTAACTTAATTTTTACGCACTATTGTTCACAAGAATTTGAAAGGAGAGTTTTCCATTCATAAAGTTTGCATATAATAGGAATGTGCATTCTACTACTTTTTATTCTTCTTTTGAAATTATTTATGGTTCTAATCCAATTACTCTTGTGGATTTGATGCCTTTACCTATTAATGATAGGAGTAGCTTAGATGGGAAGGAGAAGATTGAATTACTTAAGTCAATCCATGAAAATGTGCACCTTAAAGCAAGAAAATGAATGAGCAATATACTTCACAAGTCAATAAAGGAAGAAGGCATGTGACATTTGAACCAGGAGGTTTCACATGAGAAAAGAGAGATATTTCTTACCTATCGAAGGACTAATTTGTATCCTAAAGGCAAAGACACACTACAGGGAAGCATAGTATAGAGTCGGCTAAGATTTCTCTAAAGATTCATCCAAATCTATTCCATTTGTTACTCCATTTAGTCTCCTGGGCAAGGATATCTCCCAAGTTAAGGTTAAATCCCTTCCATCTTCTTTTACCATAGCAGCTTCTTCATGCCGTAGCCTAGGAGAATTGAGAGCTGAAATCTTAAAGATGAAAGACACAAGCTTCTGCAAAAACATACCACCTGAGGAGAATACTTCCTTGAATGTTACAACAGCAAATGGGAAAGGTACGAACACAACTATGAAAAAACTAATTAATATTGATTCAAAGTTGATGCCAAGTCTTCCAGTTTCTTCAAGCTACCAACCATTGTTGGAGGTCCACGATAACCCCTCTTCTCCCTCATCACAATCCCACAACCTCCCTAACCCGGTCAACACTCTACCATATGACAAAAACCACCTTTCACCTACCAATGTCAAGTCCATGACATATAACACTAGCTATCTGCCAACCACTGTTAAAATCAATGGAAATAACCAAAAACCCACATACATTAACCAAGCAAGCCCGCCTTTCCCAAACATTTCAAAACTTCAAAGCCAAGCCCCCATATTTGACCAATTCAAATTAGAAGCTGACTTTCCACCTCTAAATAAACCCAACCAACTTGCAAACTCACCACCTTCCACTAAACATAATTTGGCCGATCCTAACCAAATACCTGCTAGTCCTAAAACCTCATGGGCCCAGCTTTTCAATTCTAATAGAATAAAAACCAATGAAACGACACTTGAATATCCCATCCAAGACAGAGAATGAAGAAACCAAGCCCACTGTCAACATTACAACAGATGAAGTCTCGGATGAGTTAAATAAATGGAGCAATGCCATTGTAGGCTATGTTATTGGCACCAAACCTCCCTTCAAATTAATAAAACAATTCATTGAGAGGAGATGGAGAGCTTTTGGCAACATTGATCTATTTGCACTGAAGGCAGGCATGTTCATATTCAATTTCCAAGATGAGGAAACTAAGCTTAAAGTCCTTGAAATGGGACCTTGGAGTTACTTTGATAAGCCATTGATCCTGAAACCGTGGTCCTCCTCTCAATCATATGATCACGTTAGCCCTGATTTGTTACCAATTTGGATAAGGTTGCCACATCTCAAACTTCACCTGTGGTCAGCAAAAACACTCAGCAAGATAGCAAGTCACATTGGTAACCCCTTATTCAGGGATAGGATGACTGCTATGCGGCAAAGACTTGCCTATGCCAGAGTTTGTGTAGAAGTTAACAAGCACTCCAACTACCCTCAATTCATAGAGATCATTGACCATGATGGAACTACCTTCCAGCAACCTATTGAATATGAATGGCTCCCTATTACTTGTGAAATTTGTAAGAAGCCCGGGCAAAAGTCCAACCATTGTCCAAAGATTGTGAAACAACAATGGAGACCAATCTCCAAAGCTCCTATCAAATCTGAAAGTAATACAATGACAAGGAACATTATGACTGAAGTAGGAGAAACATCCTATATGAGCAAGGAAGAAGAACGCACAAATATTGTTATCCCCATTAAAGAAACTCAAGTCAAAACCATGAAGCCAAGGTAGCACTCAATCTTACTCAAGATGTTGTCCTAAGTAACAAATTCAACTACCTCAGTGTATGTGAAGAAGAAGAAATGCTAGCCATTTCCCCTCTAGCTATTGATGCTTCCAATTCCACCCTTCCATGCACCCCTCTTCTGCTTCATGCCTTAAGCACAACCCAATAAGCAGACTCACATGGAAACACTCCAAATGCAGCTAGCAAAGAAAAGATGGACAACCAACAAGTTACTGAAAACAAGCATAGAAGCCTTCAATCACCCAACCATGACCAACCTATCAACATCAAAGACACAAATGAAGAAAATCCATCCCACCACATGGATCTTGCTGCTAGTCCTGACTCCTTGCTCTCAAAAAGTCAAAGGAAGAAAAAAGGGAAGATTTTCCATGCTCTTGCTCAAAAGAACAAGGCTGCTCAAGCTAAGCCCTTTTCCCCCAACCCTTCTCTCAAATAAATCTTGCCACTTGGAATACAAGGGGACTTAATCACCCCATAAAGCAAGCAGAAGTTAGAAAACTTATCAAATCTTCCTCTCTTAACCTAGTTAGCCTTTTGGAAACTAAAGTTAGGAATCATACCATTGAGAAAACTTATAAAGCCATCAGTCCTTCTTTTCTCCATGTTGGAAACCACAATAATGACTCGGCTGCAAGAATTCTTCTTTTGTGGAACCCCTCATTCTTTAGCATTAAGGTTCTCTCTAGCTCCAGCCAATCCATTTTTTATCACATTACTCACCAACCACAACCTTTGAATTTTTTTGTTACTTTTTTCTATGCTTTTAATGACAGGAGAGAAAGAAAGCTTCTATAGAATGAACTACAAGCTAGCTTCACTATGATTGGCAACGCCAGTCCTTGGATCATCTTGGGAGACTTCAATGTAGCAAAAACCAATCATGAAATGAAGGGAGGCAAAGGAGTTTATAAGCAAGGTGTCAGAGAGTTCAATGGAAAGGAGTTGATAAGTAAGCTGTCAGAGAGTTCAATGATTGTCTTGAAGCTATTGAAGTCACAGATTTAAGGTTTCTGGGCTGTCTATATACATGGTGAATAAGCAAGAGGATGGAAGCAGAATTTATAACAAGCTTGACAGAGCTTTAGTAAATGAAACATGGATCACCTCCTTCCCCAACTCTGAAGCTTTCTTCCCCACGGCCAATATTTCAGACCACAGCCCCATTTTGAGACATTCGGGCCAAGTTTAATGCTATTATGAAGACATTTAAGTTCTTCAGTTTTTGGACTAAAAACAAAAACTTTACAAAGGTAGTGGAAAGGTTATGGTCACAACCAATTCAGGTACTCCAATGTTTAAGCTTCACTCAAAACTCAAGTCTCTCAAAATAGCACTTAAAGCTTTTAATGCTGAGCATTATGGGGGCCTATCCACTAAAGTAGAAGCCGTAAAAGCCAACCTTATAGCAACCCAAAAGGAAATGAAACTCAACTCCAATCCCACTCTCTTAGAAGAAGGAAAAAAAACTCTTGAGGACTACATCCATCTTACATCAGTCGAAGAAGCCTACTATAAACAAAAAGCAAGAGATAATTCAATCAAGCTCGGGGATCAAAATACATCTTACTTTCATAGGAAGGTTAAAGCCCACACCTCAAGGAATCAAATCCTCTCCATCCAAGACTGCCTAGGAGAAAGACATGAAGATTATGAGGAGGTGAAATCAGCTTTTATTGACAACTACAAGCAGCTGCTCAGTACTCCATTTAAATACCCACAAGATGCCAAGCAATATCTCTCCGAAATCATGTAAACCAGCTTACCACCGGATTTATTACTTTCACTTGATCATGAGATCATTGATGAAGAGATCAAGAGCACTCTTTTCTCCCTACCAAGCCATAAGGCTCCTGGTCTAGATGGGTTTACTTCTCACTTCTTTAAAAAGGCATGGAATATTATTGGGATGGATTTTAGTGAAGCCATAAGATCATTCTTTACATCTGGTAAAATTTTGAAAGCAATCTACTCTATAATCATTGTTTTGGTACACAAGTCCCCAAACCTGAGCATGGTAACAGATTTTCGCCCTATTTCTTGCTGCACAACCATTTACAAATGCATCTCCAAGATTATTGCTAATAGACTCAAGAAGATAATGCCCCTCATAATCAGCCAATCTCAAGCAGCATTTGCCAAGGGGAGATCCATTTCAGACCAAATCCTCCTTATGCAAGAATTGGTGAGGAACTACCATAGAAGTAATATATCCCCCAGAAGTGCACTCAAGATTGATTTGATGAAAGCTTTCGACTCAGTATCATGGAACCTTTTGCTTGACACATTACAAGCTCTCAACCTCCCAAAAAGGTTCATAGACTAGATTGAAGTCTGCATTACCTCGCCCTATTATTTTATATCCTTAAACGACTGTCTTGAAGGCTACTTCTCGGGAGCTAAAGGGCTTCGGCAAGGTGATCCACTATCCCTACACCTCTTCCTCATTACCATGGAATTCTTCTCAAGACTCTTTAATAAGCAAATGGAAGGAAGTGACTTTTCCTATCACCTGAAATGTACAAACCCCGCCATAAACCACATTTGCTTTGCTGATGATTTATTCTTGCTATGCACCCCAACTGAAGCTTCATTTCAACTAATTCAAAGGGCTTTGAAAATATTCCACAAGTATTCGGGGCTACTACGAAATGGGACCAAAAGTAAAGTATATATTTCAGGGGTTGATCATCATAAAAAGCTTTGCTTATGCTCCTTGCTCAGCTTCCAATTGGGAGAACTTCCGATCAAGTACCTAGGAGTTCCCTTAATCTCTCAAAGCTCAAATTCAAAGATTGCATGGAATTAATCGAAAAGATCACCAAAAGAATTACTAGCTGGACCTCCAAGAGCTTATCCTATGCTGGTAGATTGATCTTCATTCAAGCCATTCTATTCAGCATCAAAGTATACTGAAGTATCCACTTCATCCTTCCTAAACGAGTAACCAATTCTACAGAGCAAATGCTTAGGAGATTCCTATGGTCGGGTGCCAAGCTCAAGAAATGGGGTAGTAAAGTGTCATGGAATGAAGTTTGCATGCCCAAAAAAGAAGAAGGACTAGGTATCCAAAAAATTAAAGAATGGAACAAAGCCTCAATGATGAGACACATATGGGCCCTCTGCTCTCAAAGGCCTTCTTTTTGGGTAAAATGGTGCAAATCCAACCTTCTCAAAGGTAGATGCTTTTGGGAAGTAAAACCTCCATCAGATTGCTCTTGGAATTGGTAGATGCTTTTGGGAAGTAAAACCTCCATCAGATTGCTCTTAGAATTGACGAAAATTGCTTAAATTTAGAGAAGAGGCTAACGACATCTCCAAATACATAGTGGGTAATGGTGACTCTATTTCCCTTTGATATTCACATTAGCATCCCATTGGCCCCTTAATTCCAAAGTATGGCCCCCGTATAGTATATGATGCTGGCTTATCGACTAATGCAAGAGTTTCCAATGTGATCAACAATGCATAATGGAAATGGCTCTTTTCGAGCACATGGGAGCTTAGAGAAGTCATCCCTGAGCACCCTCCTAGTTAAATGCCAATCTCTCAAGCAAAAGACAAGTTCATATGGACTATATCCAAAAATGAAGACTACCGAGCTGCAGCAACTTGGAATTCAATTCGGGAAAAAGCTCAAAAGGAACCTTGGCATACTTTGCTTTGGTTCCCCTATCATATTCCTAGACATTCTTTCATCCTATGGCTTACAATCAAAGGTAAACTAAACACTAAGGATAGAATGCTCAAATGGGGAATGACTTTAGATCCCCAATGTGTCCTATGTGGAGCAACTCAAGAGAGCTTGGACTACCTGTTCTTTCATTTTTCCTTCTCGGCTGAAGTTGTAGATGCCATCTTCCTTAAGTGCCACCTCACCAAAGCCAAGCAACCATGGAGGGAAGAAGTCTCATGGGTAGTCGGCAAATTCAGTAGGAAGAATTTTGATAGCTTATTATGCAAACTACCATGGGTAGCCATAACTATTGTCAAGGGCCTCTTCTCTTCCACCTCCAAAATTATTGAAGACATTGAGCAAGAGATTAGAACCAAAGCTTCTCAAGTTCCTGTCATTAAATGCACTGATGTAAATGCTAGATTATGTAATAGTTGGGGGATTCCACTCTATAGTTAATACTTTTGTAACTATATTATTACCATACTATGCCCCGATGATGATGTATATATTTCCCATTGATCCAAATTACACTTAATTATCAAAAAAAAAAACTTTGTTAATTAAAATGGCCCGTGGGTGTGATTATTTTTAGGATAGATTTAGGCTATTTAATTTGGGCTAGTTTTCTTCATAAACACATAAATTTGGGATTAAGCCATTAATAAGAGATCAGAGTATTTTTTTTCATTAATGTGAGGTTTGTTTTCCTTTTATTCTTTAAAGAACTTCTGAACTTATCAAGAATTCCGTTCTTATGGCATTCCTCTATCTTCAAGTCAAGGTTCTTGTTTTAAGAAATCAACGGGTCTTGGTTCTATATTCTTTGATCTTGATATTAGCTTTCTTGGATTTTGATTTAAGTGATTATGGGTTTAAGGCATTCGACTAAGCTTCCACATTAGTTTGGTATCAGAGCTTGGCTCTAACATCAGATTATTCTTTGTCTTTGATGTCCTTGGATGGCTACGGTTCTATCTTCTATCTTTGGTGGGCGGCTAGGGTTATTGTTCCTTCTCTACTTGGCAGCTAAAACTTCAATAATAAAACATTCAAAAAAAAAAAAGGACCAGATTCCTTCTCCATTAGCGTGGCAAAAAAATTTTTAAATACCATTCGGATTGTTCTTCAAAGTTTAGTAAGTTCTGAAATTCTTCTGCATACATACACTGAAAAAAAGAGTTTTTCTAGGGCACTGAATCTAAATTTGGTTTATAAAGTTGTAATTCATCCTAGTTTTCATTTGTTCTAGTCCCTTTATTTCGTGTTTAGTATTAAAAAAGATAGATAAATAAAACTTTCGTGAAAACTCTAGTTGTGAAACCCTATTCCTAACCTTTGTTAGATTGGATCCTTTCTTGTTTTTTTTTCTTGATTCTTGGATTCTTTCCTTTTTGCTTTTTTATTCTTATTTCTCATTGTAAATTCCTTTTTTTTTTTTTTTGGCTATCTTGATCCTTGAATTCTTGTTTTATTGATTCTTGATTCTTGAATTATGAGTTCATGGGTACTTCAGTTCTTAATTCTTTGAACCCCCAAGATCTGAATTTTTGATTTGGTTTAAGTTAGTTCTTTAAAAAACTTGAAAGGGAAAACAAAGAGTGGAAAAAGGCAAGAGTGAATATTCATTAAAGAAAAAGCCAATTTAGAGTGGTACATGAGTGACATTCTTGAGCATAAACACGAGGGAGTGTGGGACGTAATCTTTTTATTACTAACTTCTTTCTTGCAGGATTAAAATGGCGTCCAAAAGTGAATCAACATCTAAGAAAGATGGAGATGAGACCTCTTTTTTGCTACAAGCTATGCAACAACAATTTGAGTGTATGAATGTTGTGTTTGGAGAGATAAGGGATCAGATGGATAAAAAGCTTCTCAAAGCTGTGTTGTATTGATCAGAATACCACTGAGGATAGAAAATGAAAGTCTCTCTCTCTACTTTCTCTCTCTAGAACTTATCTCTAGTTTCTAGGGTTTCTTTTCCCCTTTTTTCTTCTTCTCTGCTTAGGGTTTGATCCTAGGGTTCTTCTTTTGTTTGCTCTTTGATTATTCATGGCTCTTCTTAGATTCAAGCTCTATTCAAAACCCGTATCCAAGCCAGATTTTGCTTCTCCTTCTTTGGCTCGGCATGGGTCCTTTATTGGTGTTAATGGTTCTCATGAAACAATGCATTTGCAGCAAAATGCAGATCATGTGGATGACATAACGGGGATCAATGTGGACGGGAAAAAAATGGATTCTAAGTCAACAATGGTGACTCGGACAGATTGTGTAGTGCTGCCAAAGGGGTTGGAATGGTCAACAGCAGGGGCTACGGGAATATTGGGTAAGGCCGGCATTGATTATTCTGATGAAGATAATGAGAAACATGGGTCTCCGTGTGATGCAGAGTTGAAGCACACCGCAGATGCTATTGTTAATGTTGATTCCTTGGGCTGTTTGGTCAACGTAGAATTTGCAGATCTGGGGTCAAAAGTTACACTATGGTAAATTTAGTGCACGAAGGACCGGAGATCAAGTTACCATACACTTGTTCAAAATGGCGCTTACAAACTTTAGGGATCTAAAGGGCTGATTGAACTCTTGGCCAATTCCAATGGCTTTTACTTCTTTCGCTTCTCAAGTATTGAATCTATGAATTTGAATGTTGAAGGAGGCCCACAGTATTTTGGAGGTTGACCTATTATACTATAAAAATGGAAGCCATGCATGAATTTATCTAAGTCTGGTTGCAAAAAAGTTCCCATCTGGGCTCACTTTTACAATGTTCCACTTGAGTTTTGGAATGATGAAGGGATAAGTTTATTGCCAGTACATTAGGGTAGGTGTTACATGCCGATAAAATGACAGAATCCATTAAGCGAATCTCTAATGCCCGGATTTGTATCGAGGTGGGGATTGAATCGGTTCTCCCAGATTCTTTTATCCTAGAAATGAATGATGGCACTAGAGTTGATATTTTGGTTGAATATAATTGGGTCCTTAACAAATATGATCATTGCAAGGAGTTTGGTCACCTTACTAGATCTTGTAAGCGGGTGATACGTCAACAATGGAACCCCAAGCCTTTTACTATGAACCATGAAGGCCGACCTCAATCCAATGATGATTGGCAGCAAGTTAAGAGGCATGGTAAGGCTGTTTATGTTGATAACTCCCTACCTCCTAAGCGGCAAGATGCTCCTATAATCCCCCTTGAAAGTTCCAGTAATTCCTTTGCTTTGTCGGCAGACCAAGGTGATCTTAGTGAGAACTTAACAATGCATGTAATGGAAGAGGACAGACCAATCAATGATTCCAAAACTATTGCCAACTCACTAGCCGAGAAGCAAACAGTTGACATGGTAATGGAGGAAGACAGCCCTGTGAGGAATTCACAGACTACTCAAGCATTGCTGGAAGGACACTTACACGAAAGTGGTTTGTAGGACGTCCCCCCTACCCATGAAGTGGTTAGAAATAGCTTACGGGGAGAACAAACAGTGGATAATGGCTTACAGGAGGAACAAACTGGGGATAAGTTGGAAGTAGTTTCACCCAAGGATGCTTTGGGACAATGCGATGTGGAACTCCTCAATGCTTCGAGCCCACATCTTAATCTTCCATTTTCTCCTTTTGAGTCTTTGCATTCCCAATCTGCCAATCACTTATCTTTTAACAACCCTTTATGGGATGCCAAAAATAAAGAAGATATGTCCAAGAGTTCTGCACCTATAAATATCTCTTTTATTCAAAAGGTCTCCAGTGTTGATGAGCTAGACTTGAAAAGAAGCAACGATAATAAACCTGCTAAGAAGGGGTTGAATAAAGGCCCCGTATGCTCCTCCTCTTGAAAATTATTTTTATGATTAAGCTCACCTCCTGGAACATAGGGGGTCTCAATGATCCCTTGAAGTAGCATGAGGTACGTAATTTAGTTTCACTTCATAGTTTGTTTTGTTTTGCTCTTTTGGAAACAAAGATAAAGCTTACAATAAAGAAATGATTGAACAAGGGCTATTGAGAGGATGGAATTGTGTCGCCAATTATGATCATGATGACTTTGGGAGAATCTGGGTGTGGTGGAATCCTAACAAAGTGAAAGTGGAGGTTCTCTCTATGGCCAGTCAGTTTGTTCATGTTGCCATTACAGTGTTAGAGGTCAGGATGCACTTTAATGCTTTTTTTGTGTATAGTTTGAATGATTTTTCTTCAAGGAGACTTCTTTGGCACAGTATTTGTTCCTCTTCTTGTTTATTTGGTGATATGCCATGGATTATCATGGGAGACTTCAATGCCATTCGGTATAGATAGGATAGACAAGAAGGGAGCATTGATTGGTCTAACTGTATGGATGACCTAGGATGGGTGATTGAGATTTGGTGGTCTTCTCTATACTTGGGCATAACTCTAGAGGAAATGATCACATACGATGCAAGTTAGATAGAGCCTTGGTTAATGCTTCTTCGCTCTCTTCCTTTGAATATGCTTCGGTAAAATTCATCCCATATGGGGTCTCTGACCACTCTCCCATTATTATTGACATGGGGATTTCTATTCTTTCCTACAGGAGACCTTTTGAAATTTTCAACTACTGGGCTGAGTTTGACGAGTTTCTTCCTTTGGTTGAACACATTTGGTCTACTCAAATTTCTTGTTATGTTATGTATTGAGTTTATCGGAAGTTGAAACTCTTAAAGCTCGCTTTAAAGGAGTTGAGTGCCAGGAAGAATAAAGAGATTCATTGTTCCTTAGACCCTTTGCGCATGGAGTTGGCTACTATCCAATCCATTATTGCTTTTTATGGTGGGAATCCTAAACTCATGGAAAAGAAATTGATTGCTTGAACAGACTGTCACTAGCAAATCGAGGTTTGGAAAGTTATGCAAGGTAACGTAATAGATTTCAATGGCTTATTGAAGGTGATCAAAACTTTGCCTTCTTCTACAACTCAATCAAAGGGAGGCAAAATGTGAACAAAATTCTGAGTATCCAGAGAGATGATGGTGAATTGGTTAAAGGAAAAAAAGAAGTTGCAGCAGAAATTGTGGGTTTCTATAAGAACCTTCTTGGGGCCGAATCTTCTATCTCTTATGCAGGTATTGATTTGTTACAAAATTATGTATCTCCGCCTTAGCAGGATCATCATATTGAATTGTTAGGAGCCATTTTTTCTGACCAAGATATTAGGGATGCTACGTTTAGTCTGCACCCTAATAAAGAGCCAGGGCTGGACGGATTCAATGCATACTTCTTTCAAAAAACTTGGCATTTAATTGGACTAGGCATCACCATGGCTATCCAAGAATTCTTCTCTTCCAAAATTCTCTTAAAGGAAGCCAATGCAACTATTATTGCCGTCATCCCAAAAGTGCCAAATGCTTCCATGGTCAAGGATTTCAGACCTATTTCATGCTGCAACACGATCTATAAATGTATAACCAGCTCTTAGCTAATCACCTCAAGCATGTTCTTCCTCATTTTCTCAATGAAGCTCACTCAGCGTTTATGTTTGGAAGACATATTGGTGATAATATCCTGATGGCTTAGGAATTGGTACGTGGCTACCATCTTCCTTCCTCATCTCCCAGATGTGCTCTTAAGGTGGATCTGATGAAAGCTTTCGACTTAGTGCAATGGAATTTTCTTTGGGATGCCCTCACCCTGTTGGGTTTCCCCAATCGCTTTATTGACTAGATTAAAGCTTGCATTGCCACTCCCAGATACTTAGTCTCAATGAATGGTGAGCTTAATGGTTATTTTGAATGTAGGAAGGGGGTTCGCCAAGGAGGTCTTCTTTCTCCATTATTTTTTGTCATTTACATGGAGGTGTTCTCTTGCATCCTTGATGAATGCATACGGGAATCAGATGTGTTCAAGTTTCATTGGAGATGTCATATGACACACCTCTCTCACTTGTGCTTTGCTGATGATCTAATGATATTCTGTAGAGGGGACTTAGGCTCTGTTAAAGTGGTGAAGGATGCTTTGCAAATTTTCTCCTCTCTCTTTGGGCTTCAGCCTAATGTAGCCAAAAGTACACTTTTCTTATTAAGAGTAGAACACTCGGTTCAGATTGCCATTGTGGACTACCTTGGGTTTCAGCTAGGGTCATTACTTGTGAGATACTTAGGGGTGGCACTCATCTCTACTAAACTTAGGGCTTCAGACTGTCGTGCTTTGGAAGATAGAATTTTAAAGAAGGTGAAGACTTGGACTAATCGCTTCTTATCTTTTGTGGATAGGCTTCAACTTATTCAGTCTATTTCGTTTAACATCCAACCCTACTGGAGTTACCGTTTTGTTCTTCCCTCGAGAGTGGCTAAATCCTTTAAAAGCACTTTATCTGCTTTTTTTTGGGATGGGGTTTCATTGAAAAAGCAGGGTATCAAAGTCTCTTAGGAGGAGGTTTGTAAACCAAAAGAGGAAGGAGAGCTTGGGCTAAAAAAGATCAAAGACTGGAACTTGGCATCCATGACACAGTATATTTGGCTTCTTTGTCATTCTTTTCTACCTTTATGTGGGCGTCTTGGGTGAAGCTTAACTTGCTTCACAAGGAACAATTGTCCCATGGAATTGTTCCTGGACTTAGAGAAGGATACTAAAGCTGCGAGCTAAGGTGAAGGCTTTTATTACCATGCGGGTAGGAAATGGTAAGAACACGTCTCTGTGGTTCGATGCTTGGATGCCTCGGGGAGCCATTTGTGATTCTTCTGATGCACTAATTATTTATGATTCTAGGTTACCCAGAGATGCAAAAGTCAATACCATCATTGATTCGGGTCATTAGAGATGGCGTGTTGCAAATTCTTCTGATCTTCTTAGTTTGAAAGAAGAAACCTTGGCCTTACCCCCACCGATTTCCTCTTGTGTAGATAAGCTCCTGTGGAATAATTCTTGAGACTTTTCTATTAAGTTTGCTTGGGAGCTTTTTCAGTCTCACTCTCCTGGTGTCTCATGGAAGCATATTGTTTGGTTCAAGTTTTCCATGCCCCGCCATTCTTTCATTTTATGGCTTGCTATTCGGAATAGGTTGTCTACTCAGAATTGCCTTCTTTCATTTAGGATGATTCAGTCTATGCAATGCCACCTTTATGGAGATTTAGTGGAGTCTCATGATCATCTTTTTTTTGATTGTTCTTTCTCCTTGAGGGTTTGGAAGAGTATACTTGCTAAATGTGACATGGGAGTGTCTCATCTCTCTTGGATTGCTACTCAGCAGTGGGCAAGTTCTACTTTCAAGGGTTCTAAGCTCTCTCATGCATGGCAGATTGGCATTTGCAGCTACGGTTTACTTTCTATGGCAAGAGAGGAATGCAAGGTTTCATGGTGGTGTACATAGGAATGAGGTTTCTTTAATCACCTTGATCACTGATGTGGTTAGATTGAGATTGATAAAGTGTTTAGGGTTTCCTAAAACTCCTACCAATCTTCATTTGGTTTATAATTGGCAGCTTCTCCCTTCCCTTATTGGCATGGATGGCTAAGATTATAGTGGGTCACTCTTTTGTAATGGATGAATGCTTATGTTTATTGTCTAATCTTTTGAGCATTATTGGTGTATTCTCCCAGGGGTATGCCCCTGCGTATCTGTAAATTTCTTTCATTAATCTAGTTTATTTACCTTTCAAAAAAAAAAAAAAAAGAAGGGATAGGATGGATAAGCAAGACCTTTTAAATACAGGCTTACAAAAGGAATAATCCCAAAAAGTTCTTTATGATTGGAGGCAAGGTAGGCGTGAACTTAACCCATTGTTTGAGTTTAAAGGGGAAAGTGAAGTTGAGCGTGACTTTGAGGGAGATCAAAATTCTAAAATTGAAGTGGGTGGATTTAGGGCTAGGGAAGGTTTGCAAAAAAGAGGTCCTGGAAGGGATTGGGGGAATAAAGATGTAATAGATGGGAATCTTGGGAACATTATAATGAAAATTCCTTCCTACCAAGGTAGGAATGATCTTAAAGTATCTCAGCTGAATTGAGGTCCATCATCTTACAAAAATGCTCCATCTCCAAACCGAAGCTATAATGGAGGCATGAAATCTCTTGGGCTAAGGGTAAGTTCAGTGGAAGAAGCCTAGACAATACTCTATGCAAGATAGCTTGGGCCGGATTAGTTTATCATATTTGGGAGGAAAGGAATGCAAGAATCTTCAAGGGACTCTCTACCTCTACGGTTGCTATTGCCAAGATAATGGAGCTTGAAGTAAGAGCAAAAACTACTTTATTCTCTACTAGTAACCGAATGCATGTAAGCCATGCTTTGTGTAGTAGGTAGGGGATCCAATTGTAATTAGCCTATCTCTTTTGTAAATTCATATAGTTAGAGCTGTATCCGCACTATGTACACGGGGGTATGCCCCTAAGATGATGTAAATTTCTCCCTTTTAATACAAATCTCTCTTAATTACTAAAAAAAATGATCTTGAAGAATACTTAAAGTGGGAGAAAAGATGGAGTTGGTTTTTGATTACCATAACTATTTAGATGAGAAGAAAGTGAAGCTAGCTATCATTGAATTCACTAATTATGCCGTTATTTGGTAGGATCAATTGGTGACCAAAAGAAGGAGAAATAAGGAGACGCCTATAAGCATATGGGGTGAGTTGAAAGCTCATATGAGGAAGAGATTTGTGCCAAGCCACTTTTATAGGGATCTCTACCAGAAATTGTAAAGTCATTCATAAGGCTCTAAAAGTGTGGAGGACTACCATAAAGAGATGAAGGTGGCCTTAATTAGAGCCAATATGGAGGAAGATAAGGAGGCAACCATGGCTTGATTTTTGAATGGGTTGAATGGGGATATAGCTAATGTGGTGGAATTGGAGAACGTGGTACACATGGCAATGAAGGTGGAAAGGCAATTGAAGAGAAAGGGGAATGTAAGGTATAATTCCAATTCAAACAATCCTTGGAGAACAAATTGGGGAGGGAATGAAAAATGAGTCTTCAAAGCTAAATACAAACCACCCCAAGCTAAAGAGGAAGTGTTCGACAATGGAAAAGGTAATTTAGATTCTCAACCCATTCGCAATAGGGACATTAAATGTTTTAAATGTTTGAGAAAAGGGCATATAGTTTCACAATGTCTAAATAAGAAAGTTATGTTTGATAATGGTGAGGTGGAAACTGAAAGTGAGGAGGATGAGATGCCACCACTTGAAGAAGCTACTGATGAGGGAATTGAGTAACCGTGGTAGGTGATTCTCTTATTGCTAGGTGTGCTTTTAATACAAAAATCAAGGTAGTTGACATAGATGAGCAAAGAGAGAACATTTTTCATACTATGTGCTATGTTAATAACAAGGTCTGTAGTGTGATTATAGATGGTGGGAGTTATACTAATATGGCTAACACTACTCTCGTGGAAACCTTGGGGTTGCCTACACTAAAGACCCTAAACTTAAATTGCAATGGTTGAATGAATGTGCGGAGGTTAAGGTTAATGCGTAAGTCTGAGTCTCTTTCACCATTGGGAGGTATAAGGATGAGGAACTTTGTGATGTAGTTCCGTTGTATGTTGGCCATCTTTTGTTAGGGAGGCCATGGCAATATGATCAAAATGTGATACCTGATGGATTTCGAAAGTAGATATAGCATTGTGAAGGATGGGAAGTTGGCTACATTTGTTCCTTTAACACCAAAGCAAGTCTATGATGAGCAAATAAGAATGAAAAGTGCGGAAGATGAAAAAAAAAAAAAAAAGGCCAAAAATCAAGACAAAAAAAAAAGAGGGAACTGAGAGTCTAAAAGAAAGAGAGAGTGTGTGTGAGAAAAAAAGTAAGAACAAGAGTGAAGAAAAAAAAATAAAAGAATATGAGAAAGGAAAAAAAATAGTGTTGGTAGCAAAACAAAGAAAGAAGTGAGTTTCTATGCAAAATAACGTGATGTCAATATGGCATTTTTGGCTAATAGGCCTATATTTGTACTCTTGTACAAAGAATCATACTTTAATACTAACATCATTGATAGTTCTCTTTTTAGTGTTGTTAGTTTTTTATTGCTGAAATATGATGATATTGTCCTTGATGATATTCCTAGTGGATTGCCGCCCACTAGAGGAATTGAGCATCAGATTGATTTTGTTCCTAGAGCTGTGATTCTTAATCATGTAGCCTATAGGAGGAATCCCGAGGAAATAAAGGAGCTTCAAAGGAAAGTTGAGGAGTTGATGGCAAATGCATAAGCTTAAGTCCTTATGCAGTGTCTGTGCTTCTAGTACCTAAGAAGGATGAGTTATGAAGGATGTGCATAAATTGTAAAGCTATCAACAACATAACGGTAAAGTATCACCATCCCATTCCTAGGTTAGATGGCTTGATGGATTGCATGGGTCTTACATTTTCACTAAAATATATTTGAAGAGTGGTTATCATCAAATTAGGATGAGAGAAGGTGATGAGTGGAAAACTGCATTTAAAACTAAGTATGGGCTTTTGTGAGTGGTTGGTTATGCCATTTGGTCTTACAAATGCACCTAGCATATTCATGAGGTTTTGAATCATATGTTGCATGCATTCGTAGGTAAGTTTGTGGTTTTATACTATGATGACATTTTTGTGTACAACAAGAGTTTAGATGAGCATGTTGATCATTTAAGAAGTGTCCTTAAAGTTTTGAGAAAAGAAAAGCTTTATGCCAACTTTAAAAAGTGCACATTTTGTATGGAAAAAGTTTCTTTTCTTGGGTTTGTTGTTTTTTTTTTTTTTTGAAAGGTAAAAGTAATCTATATTAATAAGAAAGAGATACAAAATCTAAGGGGCATTCCCCCGTAATTACATTCCAAACATAACTATATCAATACAGCCATAGGCTATCAAAGCAAGAAACAACAGAATTACATCTAAGCATAAGAACAACCCATGACCATCTCAAGTAGCAACAAGGCAAGAATTAGCACATATAATCTAGGTCTTCAACACATCCACGGAGAGTTTCCAAGCCTGAATTAGGTGTTCGTTTTCAAGGGAATTTGGAAATCTCCCACAACCCAAGACTCTTAGCCTAACAATTTCGTTTACCATTTTGATGATAGCAAGTTCATTGAGGCTCTATCCTTCATACATCCGCTTGTTTCTTTCCCTCCGAAGCACATACACACAAGCTGCCAAGCTTAATTTCCCAAGCAAACGCCGAAGAGATTTACCGTGAAATTTCAAAATCATCCACCGTTGAGTGTTGGGCTAGGAAAAAGATGAGAGAGGGATACCACACTTATCAATCACTGTCTTCCACACTCTCCATGTGAAGCTACATTGGAAAAATAGATGGTCATGATCTTCCCTTGGCTCTGAACAGAAGACACACTACTTAGTTTACATCAAGCCATAAGCAAGAAGCCTATTCTAAGTGGTGAGCTTCCCCTTAATAGCCATCCACCAGAAGAAGGAGTGTATATGTTATGTTTAAACCAAACAATAGGGCTCCAATCCACCCTTGGATGATGCTCTCTCAAATCCATCCAAGTAATCTTGGAAGAAAATTTTATGATCTTTGTGCCATCCCACAATAATTCATCAATGCTACCAGATGGTGGGTCTAAAGCTTCTATCTCCCTTTTAAGTTCAATTAGATCGAAAGAATTTGCCAAAGGCCACCTCCATTGCCCATTCACAATAATATCCTTGACGAGTGCATCTTTAAGAAGCCTTGGGTCGTAAATGACTCTGGCATTTAGGGAATTGCATATGGGACCTCTAGACAACCATGCATCAAACCAAAGAAATGTGTGATAACCATTTGAC
>QLOD02081147.1:0-24067 GCA_003260245.2 Sideroxylon spinosum | reverse complement strand
ATTCCAAAAGAACCTATGATCTAGTCTTCAGTGTATAAGCCGTACTCTACACACTAGATCAAATACTCTTTGTGAATACTAGACACATGCATAAATATAGTAATTGGCATTCATTGCTCAAAAGAAATTCTCATTAAAATATAAAAACATAACATAATGTATGTCTTTTAGTCTATATCTCTATCAATTTCCCACTTAGACTCAAAGCCATGCTTGTATACATCTAACTCCCATGCCTTTTATATGTCTATCGAAAACTTTAGAAGCCAAACTCTTTATAAAAGGGTCCACTGGTTTGTCCTTAAATGCAATCTTGCTCACTAGCACGTCACCTCTCTACACGATGTCTCGTATCAGGTGATACTTACGCTCAATGTGTTTAGCTTTCTTATGGAATCTTGGTTGCTTCAAATTAGCAACTGCCCCACTATTATCATAATAAAGTGTAATTGGAAATTGCACTGAAGGTACCACACTAAGATCCAAAAGAAAACTTCTAAGCCAAATAGCCTTTTTTGCAGCCTCAGATGCAGCCACATACTCAGCCTCCATGGTGGAGTCAGCAACACAAGTTTGCTTTACACTCCTCCAACTAATGGCTCCACCACCCAAGGTGAACACATATCCCAAGGTTGATTTCCTAGATTCATTATCTGTTTGGAAATCCAAATCTGTATATCCTATAGGTGTAAGACTATCTGCATTGTAAGCTAGCATATAATCTCTAGTCCTTTTCAAGTACTTAATTATATGTTTTACTGCAGTCCAATGCTCTCGCCCAGGGTTAGACTAAAATCTGCTAACCATGCCTACGGTAAAACAGATATCAGGTTTAGCACATAGCATAGCATACATTAAGCTTCATGCTACAGAAGCATAAGGAACTGTCTTCATACTTTCTATCTCATCAGGTGTCTTAGGACACTGATCCTTAGATAGAGAAATTCTATGCCTGAAAGGGAGAAACCATTTTTTGGAATTATGCATACTAAACCAGGTGAGAATTTTATCGATATAAGTGACTTGAGATAAGCTTATCATCTTTTGCTTGCGATCTCATAAAAGTTTGATCCCTAGGATGTGACTTACCCAAATCCTTCATATCAAACTGTCCAGATAACCATATCTTGACCGAAGATAACACTCCCACATCGTTTTCAATGAGTAGGATGTCATCCACATATAGCACCAAGAACACCAACGTTTTCCCATCACGCTTTTTCTACACACAGGACTCCTCAGGACTTTGATCAAAACCATAAGATTTAATAGCTTGATCAAAATGAGTATTCCAAGATCTAGATGCCTGTTTAAGTCCATAAATGGACCTCTTAAGCTTACACACCAACTGTTCCTGGCCTTTCACTATAAAACCATCTGGTTGCCTCATGTAAATGCACCCGTCAAGATTTCTATTAAGGAAAGTTGTCTTGACATCCATTTGCCAAACTTTGCAATCGAAATGAGTTGCAACAGATAAGAGAATCTGGATAGAGTTAAGCATAACTACTAGTGAAAAGGTTTCCTCATAATCGATCCCTTCTTTTTGAGTAAAACCTTTTGCAACTAGCCTTGCCTTGAAGGTCTCCACCTTCCCGTCTAGTCCTCTCTTCTTCTTATAGATCCACTTGCATCCGATAGGTTTTAATCCTTTGGGTGGTTCTACAAGATCCAAGACTTGATTAGAGTACATAGACTCTATCTCTGATTTCATAGCTTGTTGCCAAAGAGTTGCATCTTTACCTTGAAGTGCTTCATTGTAGTTACTGGGTTCAGTATCTAGTTCATCAGAGATTCTGTCATATGACTCTCCAAGGAACATATACCGATCATGTAGACATATAACCCTCCCACTATGACGAGGCACAACCTGTGAGTGTGTGCTAGTAGCAATACAATCTGACTTTGATCCTTGTGTACCATCAACCTGCATTAGTTCTGAAACCGGTGCATAAATGGTATCTTATTGTACCGGTTCTAGGTCCGTCTGAGTCATTATACTTCTCCCACTGCGAAGAGGTAATGGGAAGTTAGAAACTCACTTTCTTGTGGTGTTTCTTACTGTACTATTGGTATTAAAGGAGCCATTCTAGTTTCATTACCTCTTAACTCTTCTAGAGTAATTTAATTTTGGGTTTGTGGTCCATAATATAGTCCTCCTCCAAGAATCGGGCGTTGATGCTATCAATGACCTTTCGATCCTTAGGATAATAAAATAAACCACCTTTCGTTCCCTTAAGATATCCAACAAAAAGCATACATCTGTCCTTGATTCCAACTTATCTGGTTTCTCTTTCAGAACATATGCTGGACTACCCCAAACCTGACCATGTCTTAGACTAGGTTTACACCCAGTCCACAGTTCTATGGGTGTCTTAGGTACTAATTTAGATGGTACCAAGTTAAGAATGTATGCCTCTATCTCCAATGCATATCCCCAAAACGAAATAGGTAAGTCTAAATAACTCATCATAGATCTAACCATTTCCATAAGAGTCTTATTCCTTCTTTCTGCTACACCATTCTACTGTGGCGTACCAGGTGCAGACAACTGGGATTCAATCCTGGCATTTGATAAGTAATCTGTGAACTCTCCTAAGAGGTACTCACCACCATGATCAGATCACAGTGTCTTAATAATATTACCATGATGGTTCTCTGTTTTTGCTTTAAAAGCTTGGAATTTCTCAAAACATTCAGACTTACAGCGCTTCAAATAGATATACCCATATCTTGAATAGTCATCAATGAAAGTGACAAAATACTCAAAACCACTTCTAGCCTGGATGTTCATTAGGCCACACGAAATCAGAGTGAACCAATTCTAATATCTCCTTAGCTCACTGCCTTTGGCCGAGAATGGCCGCTTGATCATTTTTCCTTCTAAGCAAGATTCACAGACTGGTAGTGTCTCTACTTCCAATGAACCTAATCGTCCATCTTGAACCAGTCTAGAAATCCGTCTTAGATTTATAGAACCTAGGCGTAAGTGCCAAATATAGGTTTGATTCATTTCAGAAGGAAGTTATCTCTTATATGGTTTATTATAGTTATTGACTTCATTTAGTTGCACAGTTGGAGAAACAAAATTAATAATATAAAGACCATCCACCAATGTACCAAAATAGATAAAATTTTTATTTTTCTTAATAACAGTATAATCATTAAAATAAACTAAATATCCATCATCAATTAACTTAGAAACTGAAATTAAATTCCTTCTAATTGAAGGTACATAAATGCAGTCTTTCAATACTAAAGTCCTATCTCTACTAAAAGAAAAGCTAATATCTCCCATTGTAACTACTGACACTCTCGTGCCATCTCCCAGAAATATGTAGATCTTCCCATCACTTAGCTGCCGGGTCTACTGGAACCCCTACAAAGAATTGTAAACATGATTAGTGGCTCCCGTATCTACACACCAACGACTGGTAGATAACACCACCAAACAAGTTTCAACTACAAATGAATGAGATATACCTCTAGCTTGTTTCCTAGCAAGCCAAACTGGACATTGCTACTTCCAGTGACTTGGCTGCTTGCAGACAAAGCACACAAAGCACTTTTTATTCTTTTTTATTTCTCCATTGGGCTGTGGAGGTTGTTGCTGTTTCTCTTCTAAACCTTTTTCTTCTTCTTAACATGAGACTTTGAAGAAGAACCTTTTTCAGTAACCATAGCAACTGCAGGCTTCTTGATGAAACTCTCTGCTACCTGAAGTTCTTTAAGTAGCTCTGCTAGTGTATAATTCATCTTGTTCATGGTAAAATTATGGCAGAACTGCTTAAAGAAAGCGGGCAGAGACTGGAGAATGATATTGACCTGGGTTTCCCCATCCATCTTCGCTCCAAGGATCTCCAGTTCATTCAAAAGGCTAATCATCTTCAGAACATGATCCCTAACAAGAGTTCCTTCAGCCATATTAGCATTCATCAGTTCTTTCATCGCAGTCTGCCTAGCCGCATGAATTTGATCCCCAAACATTTCCTTGAGGCTTATCATCATGTCATAGGCAGTAGACACAAACTGATGCTGATGTTCTAGAACATTTGACATAGAAGCCAAAATATAACACCGCGCCATCTCATTAGCCTTAATCCACTTTCGGTAAGCCTAGGACTCCTCATCTGAAGCCCCTTCATCGAGTTCTGTGGGATAGACCTGAGTGAGCATAAACTTGTACCCCTCTGCAATTAACACTATATCCAGGTTTCTTTTCCAATCAATGTAATTAGGACCAATTAATTTGTTTTCTTTGAGTATCACAGCAAGTGGATTGAATGAAGACATTTTAGTCCTGAGAATCGTACATCAAATAAGATATAATGAGCAATAAACTTTAAATTCAAATTATGAATAGGGCCCCTCAACCATTATAAATAAAAGAATTTTCTAGCAGCCTAGCACATCATGAATAGTATGCCTCGATGGGAGGATGTCTACTATTCATCATTTATCTAGACAGGTAAAACCCACTAATTTTACTATTTAGGTAAAAAGAAACATACCAAGTAAAATTAATTAGCTAGCTAAATTTGGTCATATAAATATTTGTAGTGACTCTGATAGGGAGGACACTAATATTTATACCTAAGTGTATACCATCACTCAATCCTAGATCCATTGTCCTATGGTGGATCCCTCAGACGGAGAGGTAATCCAACATTAACAATTACTAGGGATTATTCTTAGTGAGCTGGCAATTAATTTTATCTGATGGGAAGGAAAGCATTGAAGCCAACAAGTGAAATTAATTACCTCACCAATAAACAAGTGATGGGACCATGGGATTTAAACGTGATTAATTCCCTCTCCCGCTTAGTTATTTAAACAATATTTTGAGGGTTTTAAAGCTTGTATTTGATTATCAAATAAATTCAAAATCCCATACTAGTGATCGATATATATATGCAAAATAAAATTCTTAATTCTTTTAATTTAAGAAAAATATTTTTAAATCAAAGAACTTTGGAATCAATTTTACTCTTTAGTTGCCTATATACACACTAGTCTTAGAATTTCAAATATATAAAATCAAAACACAAACATCAAGTGATTATCCAATTTAACCATGTTCTCATAGTTATAAACATAAGAACAAAAGGATAAACAATAAAGTATGCAACATAACTAATATAATCAAGATAAACAAAATCCCTGTTATTATGGTCAAAATTCTCCACGTAGATGAAGATTCTCGTTGCACCATGATTGCTACTTTGCTTACCGCTTTGGTCGATAATTGCCATTCCTGGGGGTTTAGGGGCTTGCCCCTAGTGGGGATCGACCTAAATGAAATCAGAATCCTTAATGAGTAGAAAATTACCATTCTCGTAAACTGTCTGGCCCGTCAACTACTTGAGTCGAGATCTAATCGACTGCTTAAAAAAAACTAGGGTTTCTGGATTTTCTTTCCCATTTCGATTCTCCTTTAAATTCTTCCTTCCAATTCCAATTCTCCTTCGGATTCTCCTTCGTACTCCGATTCTCTTCCACATTCTGAATTCAAGCATCACAGCAGGTTTTCTTCCTCCATCAGAGCTACACCAGATTACATAAATCCTATGCTTTCATTAGGGAGTTCATATGCTACGTATTAACAATTATAAGGCTCTCAAAAACCGGAGCATATGCCTCCTCAATCGGAGCTCACAAAGCCAGATCTAAGTAATATTAAAACTGATCACAGACATTCATGTGACCATAATAACAGAATGGAAATTTTTAAAGCAGAGTTAATAGCAAGAACGATCTATCCTAGGCATGCATATTCTGTTTCAATGGAGAACATGGCCGTATTATTCATATATAGTATTAGCTGTGGCTCTGATACCACTATTGGGGACCGCAGAAAACCTTAAGATCATGGCTATAGTGTATATAATTAATACAAATATTTTTACCGTTCTATACTACGAGAACAAGATCATACCTTCGAGACCTCTCTGGTTTGATCTCGATAGATCTAATAGACAAAGCTTTCGTTGATTTCGATTCGACTGTTCGATCTCAACCTTCCTCCTTCTGCCGTATTCCCGAAAATACCTTCCTTCTCTCCTATAAGATGGTGGGATCTCTCGGCAGTCTCTCTAGGGTTTCTTGTTTTTCTACTCAGAAAATGTTAACCCTAGCTGCTACAAGAGAGGATATTTTATATGGCTCCAACATGGACCAATAGGCATATAGGAGAAGGACTTCCTATGTAATTAAATATCCTAATCCTACCCAGGTTAGGATTTAATTACACAAATTATAATTCATTCCACTAAAGAATTATAATTGCACTCCTAATCTTATTTGAAATTGTATTTTTGAGCCTTTAATATTAAATACTTATTACCTCCCCACGTTAAGATTACATATATCCACCAATTAAATTTAATTACTGACAATCTAATTTAATTGGCTTTTTATTATCCTTGAGACCTTTCCACTTAACTTATTTGATATATCGGATTCAAAATCCACTTGCAAGATTTGATACATTTAAAACTTATAAGCTTCCTCAAGGGGATATCATCAATCCAAATTATCAGGATGTGGATTCCTTCAACTATTAATATTCATCATATATATAATGTTATTGACCAACCCACTGAGTTTGTTGACTCATATAGAATCTCGCTCTTTGTGTAATCAAAGCAACAATCACCATATACACATGTCTAAGAATAAAATTCGGATTAAGAGCATAAGTAATCATAATAATCATGAGTTTTAAATTATTTTATAAAGTCAGTATAAATAATTAACTCAAGTGGGTCCTGTTCAATACACACAAAGTGTACTAGCAATAAAAGTTAGGCTTAAACCATTCCCCGTAGTCAAGACAGACCTACTAAAATTCTATGCTATAGTTCTATTGATGGTATGTCCAATTCCATCTAAAATTGTCAACGATAAACTTGTATTCCCAAAAAACTTATGATCTAGTCTTTTGTGTGTAAGCCATACTCTACACACTAGATCAAATACTCTTTGTGGATACTAGACACATGCAAAAATATAATAAATGGCATTCATTGCTCAAAAGAAATTCTCATTAAAATATAAAAACATAACATAAAGTATGTCTTTTAATCTATATCTCTATCAATAAAGCCATAATGTTTTGGATAATAACCTATCATGGGATCCCCTTCTTTTACATAATTCTTTTTCGTAATTAATATACTAGTGAGGGTCTTTGCCTAACCCCATCCCCCTAAGGAGATTTTTTTTAAAAAAAAAAAAAAAAACTACCAAGCATGACAATAGGTTGCGACTTTGGCTTCAAGTGTTACTAGGTTTTCACTCTACAAATGTATTCACTCAAGAAAAAGAACCCCTCATGGTTCATGCAAGAATACAAAAACAAAATTTTTGAGCTTAACCTCATTAAAAGGTGAACAAAGAGTTAAAATGCATGTGAGTGATTATTGGTTCGTGAAAGAATGTATTGATGCATGGATCAAGATGACCTTAATCAACTACTCAAGTTAGATCAACGCTCTTGTAAATGTCTTTCACCTGAAGTCCATTGGGTCTTTCATTAGGTTGTAGCTTGGCCATAGGGTATTGAGTAAACAAATAAACGATAGGAAGTTCAAAGTGCATGTTAAGGGATTAAATGGATGGATCATTGTCTTTCATTTTTCCCTCCAACTTTCCACTTTTTTTACACCCAGTTAGGTACTAACACTTGAAGCTTGTGATTTTTGTTTTCATTTTCTTTTATCTTTTCACATTCTTTCATTTGCAGGTTCTTCCCTTATTTACCTTGTCTCAAATGTTTGCACCAATATCCCATGACATGTAAGGGTTAGCTTACTTATTAACTAAGGTTAAATGGTCATTTGGTATGGCTGGGACAAAGGAATTTGTTATTGTTTATAAGGCTTCAACTTGGCTCCTAGGACAATGTAATTAGGAAATATAGGTTTCGAATGTTCAAACATGGCCTAAAATTACTCTAAAGGTTTAATAGCATTTTTTAGAGGCATTAATCCAAATGTGTGTCGAACAAAGTCTCTTGTCCATTTAATAGCAAAGCAAAATAGTGTTATGAAACTATTCAAGAAGTAGTGATATGAAAGAAAATTACAAGATTTTTTATGTAAACTCTTAGGAATAAGACATACAGCTCTAAAGCTCATTGAATGTAGGGTCTTTATGTCTCCAGCTATGTCTTAGCACACTTGGAAAATTAATTCTTATGAATTTTAATACTCAACACATTCTTATTTTAACAACATCAGATGGCCAGTTTTCAATGTGTTTAAAAAAGGTTTATGCTAAGTTTGAATTTTATTCCTTGTTTAAAATTGAAATCAAGCCATTCATTCTTCTTATTAGTCAATACCAACCTAAAGCTGATTGAGAGTCCGCAAGCAGGGTCCACTCCATGCTAAGTCAAGTCTTTTAAGTTCAAAATTCGCCTGGTTTTTGGAAAACATTTTGTCCATTTAATATGTTCATTATGCAACTCCATCCTATAACTTAAAATACATATTGTCCTTAATGTGTCAAAAATAGTGTGTGTGTATCTAGTGTGATAACATCAATCTTATTGCTCAAAGAATTGGTCGACTCTCGATCTCCTCTCGTTATTGCTCAAAGAATTGGTGCAATAACCTTAATCTTAATTGGCAATGGTAGTAGGGGATAGTCACTCTGTTGCCTTCTATGAATGCATCATCTAGCCATCACTCTGGGTTACGCTTTGATGTATCCTCGTCAAGATCAAATCCCATCTCTACCTCAAACAGCTTGTTTATATCAAATGTTTCTCCCTAGATATCAGTGGTATGGGTTCGCTTAGTTTATCCATTTTAGGCTGTGACAGGTACCTATGATTTTAGAATTGTTCACAATGTGTGTAAGGCAATCACAAGACCATCATGGCA
Organism: Sideroxylon spinosum; assembly: GCA_003260245.2. Taxonomy (NCBI): domain Eukaryota; kingdom Viridiplantae; phylum Streptophyta; class Magnoliopsida; order Ericales; family Sapotaceae; genus Sideroxylon; species Sideroxylon spinosum. Next base: position 15,179 of record QLOD02081147.1, on the reverse strand, counting down.
ATATATAATAGGGGATAGATGAATAAAACAGAAAGAGAAAGAAAAAATAAAATATGATAATAAGACAAAGATAATTAAAGGTAATCAATTATATTACATAACCACATCTGAAATATTAGGTGATATTTGATTTATTTTTTTATCTATTACTAACTATTTTCTTTTTATGTGTTTTATACTTTAAAAATCTCAAAATAAAGAAATAAAAAATGTTTTGTTTTTCTTATTTTGAGATTTTCTTTGTTTTGGATTGAAAATAGTCAAAACATTTTTTTTTTCATTTTTCATTTCACGTGTAAATTTATTCTCTGTTTTTTAAAATAAAATTTGAAAATAAGTGAACAAATGCATTTGAGCTAATTTCCTTGTTTTTACAAGTGCAAAGTAGAAAATAAGCTCAAAACTGAAAATAGTAAACAAATATAGAAAATAAAAAAAAAGAAAAACAAATTGAACGACACCATAGAGTTTTAAGTTACTAATTAAGGAGTTCTGTTCCAACCTTAATTCAAAATATATCAAAATAAAAATAATTAACAAAATAAAAATTTGTAGAAGTCTTCCTGCTTCTATTCTGGTATTGGGAAAGGTGTTCCAACTCTATAATGATGCTTATAGAAGCTCCTTAAAATCCGATAGTGTTTGCCTTTTACCAACTCAATGCGCCCCAGTTGGTCCTTGATGCACCCAATCATAAGCCCTAGCTTCTAATCATGACCGCTATTTGACTATTGGTCACTTTCTCCTCTTTTCTTGTTGCTTGTGAGCTGCTCACTCCCTCCATGACTACACTTAAATAATGTAATTCTAGACCTTAATTTGTATTGGTATTAACTAAGCAATTGCTCATTATTTAAGGTGTTTTAATGTGAATTCATAATAATTATAGAAACTTGTCCTTCTATGTAGGTAATGGGAGGAAAACATGGGAAAACATAAAAAACATGACTGAAAGGATGATAGAGGGCTGGAATAGGACCAAAATGAAGTAGAAAAATTTTATCCGGCATCCGTACACCAACAACCAATAGCTTGGAATGCCAAAAGTCAAAAGTTGAGATTGCACACTACCTTATAACATTCAGATGCCGTCCGGATGTCACGTCTTATGCTTCCAATTTTTAAGGTTTTTTTTTCTATGTTTTCTATAAATATTGAACCTATATTAGACTTTTGGGAGTCATCTCCACATTTTAGGTTTAGTTTTCTTTAGGTTTTCCTTTTTTAGAGAGTAAACATTAAGAGTCTCTTTCAAGTTTGGATTGAAGTTTCAATACATAGAAGTTGTTTTGAATACAAGTGCAAATTTTCACTGATGGAGTTCGCTTTCTTAACCTTTTGATTTCTTTATTTCTTTGTTTGTTTATTTAGAATGATAGCGTAAATCTATGATGGGTGGATCCTTGTTTGAGTGTTAGATGGGAATGGATCCAAGCATGCAACGTAAAACTCATATGTTAGAGTTCTTGTTTTTCTAGATCTTCTTATTCTATTGGTTTCAAAACGTTTAAAAAGTTATAACCTCGATCATATTTCATTGAAATCCTTGATGGTGTTACTTGATTAAAACTCTTTTAACATTTTGAAAACAAAGAAAAAAGATCTAGACCAAAGATGCTTTAAATATGAAATCTTTCTAATTTTCCTATCCTAAATGAGATCATAAAACTGTGTTTTGGATTATTTATTTTAATGATGATATTTGTTCGGTTTATTTTAACTACACATTTCCGAGGTAGTCATGTTTTTGTTGCTATTGTCGAGGAATTTTTGTTTTGATTCAATAGGGTAACTATAGATTATTAGTCCTTCATTTTCGAGAGAAAAAAAATCATTTTTCCTTCCAGCATTGGAACATTGTCAAGCCACTAGCATTAGTAAGCTTTCTCTATAGCTTATGAATGTTTAGGAATGGGAAGCCACTTAGGCATTCAAACTTTGTGAACCCTCTTTTCGTACCCTCCGGCCTAGTAGTTCTTCATCATTTACTACACCAGAAATGGTTGGTAGAGGTAATAAAGGAGATAGGTAGATTAAAGAATCCAACAATAGGCAACCTTAGCCACCTCCTATAAGGTTACTGAGAGATTACATGCAACGAGTGAGATATAGGCCAAGAACTAATAGGCTTTTAACTTCAAGCCTAGGATGATCAAACTTATACTTACCTTTCACAGATGGATTCAAAGAATCCTTGTGATCATCTCAAGGGGTTTTGAAACATCTATATTACCTTTAGAGACTAGAAATATCTGATTACTTGCAATCATTGTTGATTTTAACCTCAATTCACATTAATCTTTTGAACAATTGATTCAGTAAAATCTATATCTTATTATATTATGATTACATATATTGTTTTTGTGTGTATTTTAGGGGTTTAGAAGGAAAACAACTAATAGAAGGTAGTTTGGAAGATCAAACAAGCAGTAAGTAGAAGAGTTGTAGGTCACTACACCGAGTGCCTGAACTTACTTCAGGCAACCAAAGGAGTTGTAGGTCGGGCGACCACAAAGATGTGATTTTAAGGCGAATTAGCCACCTTCTGAAGTATTTCATCAAACACTTAGAGGGCCCACACGATGGCACCCACACATGTGCCCCGAGTGCCTAGGTATCACTAGGTGCCTCATCTATACTGTAGGTTGGACAACCATAAAGAGGTGTTTTTGGAGATATTTAGTAGAATACTACCTTGGGCACTTATTGGAATCAAGAATGCAGGGGAATAAGTTTTCAAAAATCTTTCAGAAGGATCATGCATGAAATAATATAAACTTATTATACTATTATGGTTGAAATATAAAAATGAAGTCAATTAACAAACAAAACTGACCTTTCTTTATTTCTTGATTCGATCTTGGTTTCTCGAACTTTCATTTTCTGATGGTTAAGACTTTTGTTGACACCCCAAATTTGCCCCCTCATTTACATTATATAATGCTTTTACTTGAATGATACTCTACTAATCAATTTTTCTTAATTGTAGGTTATGTCAAAGTGCCAGAATTCGATAAAGATCAAATAATTAGTAAAATGCCAGTTATACTTCTAGAGTTAGGGAAGATCCAAAATAAAGATCCAGATCAAGGAAAAAGACCATCAAACTACACAAACATATACAAGACATCAAATGAAGGATCTCTACATTAACAAAAAAGTCAAAATTCAGAATCAAGGGTCAATTCGATTCAGAAGACGAGAATGGTCCCTACCGATACACCCGAAGGCTAGTATCAGCAAGGATGCCTAGATCAAGCTAGAAACATATAACAAGATACGCAACATCCCAAAACATTCCACAGAATATAGAACATAAGTGAGAGATCGAAAGGGCCCTTCCAGTGGTCATTCAGGCTTTGTCGACTCAAAATGGCTCTTGCTGAGATAAGGAAGCTACTGGTACCCTAAACACAATTTAAGCATCCAGACAAATTTGGATTGCCCTAAAATTTCACACAAATGTTGAGGGCCCATTCTTTGAGATAATGGCATAGGTAGGTCTAACCAATTTACATTATGAAGGCCCTTTACTGATTCATTTGTAAAATTCATTAATTTTTTTTATAAATTCATAAATGTGTCATGGAGTCCTACCGGTGGTATTTTTTCTCATACTTGAAAATGGTTGGAGAGTCATCCTGGTGGTGCCTTCAAGGGTTAAGCCAAAGATTTGGTTGACCCCTTCTCTATTTTAGCTCGTTTTGGAGTAGTAATTTTTAAACAACCATAATTTTGTCCTAGAGAATCCAAAATGAAACAAAATTTGGGCTAATTGCTTTGGTTCTCTCAAAACGGTGCTTGGGAGGTCTTAAAAATTCCCAAAAACTATGTTAGCGGTCTTATAATGGCTCGAACATATTGGGACAAAACCCAAACCTTGCAAAACATGGCTTGAGCTAGGGGCTCAAGCCAAATTCACTCTAAATCAAGCCTAGACACCATTTTTCTTGCCAAATAGGTGTTTTTGCACACTTTTTTTTACTATCTTGAATTGCAAGTTTGTTTGCCCCACTTATTTCACAAACTTGTTCACCCAATTTGTTGTGCAAACTTGTTCACCCAACTTATTGTGCAAACCTGTTTACCTCTCTTATTTAGCAAAAAGGGTTGTAAAACAAGCTTTGCAAAGATTTTTGAATCTTCTGGTATATAAACTTATTTACCCATTGAGTTTTGCAAACTCGTTTCCCTTCTAAAGCATTTCAAAACTTTTGCTTACTTAAAATGTATGTAAATAGGGGGCCTCTCCTTCTTATTTGCTTCATCCTAACCCGCCACCCTCTCTTTTTCCACTATAAAGGTGGCCACCAAGAGGTGTTCTCAAGGTGTTTTGGGAGAATTCTAAGCTTTCTCTCTGTAGAGTTCGATGTAACTTTCTCTCTAGAAATTTTTACTTATTCTTTCAATTCAATTTGTTTGCATAATCATAATAGAATAAGTTTTAATTATGTAAATATAATTTATTATCAATGAAATGTATCCAAATCATAATTTAAGACTGGTTTATACTCGATGTATGATATTGACCGGATATACCTGAGATAAATTTTACAAAATTCAAACATGCCATACCATGTCTATCATGTCATTCCATAACATTTCATCACATTACCATGGTAGGCCATGCTAGATATCATATTTACCGTGCCATGTCATGTCCACCATGTTATACCATGTCATTATCGTCCTATACCATGCTCACATGTCGTATTACCATGCTATGCCATGTTATACCATGCCATGGTCATGCTATGCCATGTTACCATTAATCATCCTATATCATGATATAATATGCAAGGACATTATTTACCATGCTACGACATGCTTTGACATGGCATGCGTCATGATTTGACATACCCGTATATGCCTTGACATGCTAGAACACATCCAGACATACAAACACACACCCACCAGGGTTGACACAGACTTAGAAGTCCATTGCTTGTCGCTCTAGAGCATGCATCTAAATGAGCAAGGTTTAGAAACTAGAAATGACTTGGGATTGGTTAAGCCGTTGGCTTCTAAATTATGACTTTCCTTAACATATCTGACATACAACCTTGAACTGTCATTCATATTTTCATCAATTTAACATGTCCATGGCATATCTGGTCATAGAAAGTACATCACATACTTCACATTAGGCTCCTAAGCCCTTCATATAGACTAGATCATTATCATTAGGAACTAAGCTCTTGATTTGAGCTAAGATCCTTTCCCAATTGATAGACACTCACTCATAAATACTAGACACAAGTTCCTTTTCATAGTTATGCGCTAGTCGCTAACTATTTATTCAGAGCTACGTAGACTAATCCCTCAATAATGTACATATATAATTCAACCAGGAAGCTTGAGTTCGATCACCATAGGGCAAGGCACTACTTTAGAACTAGGACTCTTTCCCTAGGTTAAACATAGGGTGTTAACCATCTCTTCTTTAGAGTAAGGCTCCACTTTTTAGTTAAGTGCTAGACACTAACTGTCTTTCTTAGAGCAAGGCTCTTTTCTGTAGTGAAATCCAGTTATATGTTTGGTGCTAACGGTCCTTTCCCTAGTGAAGCAAAGCTCCTTTCCTTTAGTTATACATTAGCCGCTAGCTGTTCTATTTCATTTGGAGCCAGGCTCTATTTCTAGTTAAGCACAAGGTGTTTACTCCCAACATATGCCTAGAGTTAGGACTCTTTCCTTTATCTTGTCTCAAGATCCTTCATATTGATCTTGAATATAGCATTTATCCTATCAGTCACCTCTTCATACACATCTGTAAATCACATCCACACTGGGCGCTATCCTAAATCACATCCACATCTGTAAGTCACCTCTTCATACTCTTCTAACTCACACTACGCACATCAATGGGCATGCTATGTGTGACCCAATTTTTTCCTTCTAGTTAGTTGAGGGGGGGTCAATAGGTCCCTACAAGGTGTGGTTACATATGTAGCCCCTTGACAATGTACCAAACTTCCTCCTAACTGGATTACCAATTTTGAGAAGGTTTTCATCGAAAAATAGAGGTTTGAAGATCTAGTAGCTCGTTAACCTTTCTGGGTTGCATTAAGTCAAGCCATGAACCTCATGTCACTTGTAGTCAAGCCATAGGCTAGAGCCTCGTAGAATCCATCTTTTCATAAAAACACTAGAGAGGATGGTGCTAACCTATTTGTTCCCTGTGATTGCATTCAACATACATTTATCCATACATATTAGAAGAGACAACTCATTGTTGACTCCGTATAACAATAAAGCCTACCTATTCTTGTCTAAGGGACCAAGTCCCAAATAAACCACTCATTTATGTATAATGAATCCACTCTTTCAAATAAAACAAAGAAATTATCACTTAAGTCCAAGTTTGCAATGAATTTACCCACTGAGTCAAAGTCAATGCATATCGTAGTTCAAAAACCTAGATTTTATCAAATCTCACCTCAAAACTATCAAAAATTTCATTCCGAAACTTTACCGGATTTGAGTTAGAGAATTGGTAGAATCTCTAAATCTAGGCAAAAATCTTAAGAAACACTCCCTAGAGTTGTCATCTTCAAATCTAGTCATAGTTTCAACTTGAAACTCTATCAGATTTAGGATAAAATCCGAGATTAGAGGTTCTTCATATTTCTGTCCAGATTTACAGTTTTATCAAAATCCTAACCAAAAATCTACAATAGTTTCAACTCGAAACTTTGCCAGATTTAAGGCAGGATTTTCAACAAACCTCATCACCAAAAAATCATCAGAGTTTCAACTCGAAACACTGTCAAAATTTTGGTAAATATGAATTGGAATATGCAAAGACAAAAACTCAATTGGGTCAATAAAGGGCACCCATTTAAATAAAAAGAAAGTTCTATCCATCCGACCGGACAATCGAAGATCAAGAATGAAGATCCAGAGACTTAAAAAGTAGATAGGGTTTTTATTTTATTCTTCAACATAAAAGTATTCACTTATATTGTATAAAGTTAATGCTCATTTTAATACATTCAATTTTATTAGCTGTGATATTTCTTCCTATGAAAAATTTGAATGGGACAAGGTAATAAAACAAGGATTTTAGATACAATCGCTTTGCATATAATTCAAATCACGTCATCATTGTTTCTCTCACTGATTAGTATGACCCAATAAATTAAAGTAAATAAAATTCATTCAAAATTAATTTTAATAAACGTTCATTTTTATAACAGGTACCATTACTACCATTCGCTCCACTCAAAACTCCTTTGTTAACACCAGATCTAGAACCAAAAGAATGGCATCCTCATTTGAAGTAGTCACTACTATTTAAGTGCTAATTGTAATTGTACAAGAAGGAATAAGCCAGCTCAATAGCCTCCTAGCTCAACAGCAATTGCCTTTGCCTTAGCCAGATAGGTTAACAGATCTATCCCTAGCTTAACAAGCCAAGAACATTGAGCATTACAAACTCCAACAGGTCCAGATATTATTGACCTACTGCCAGATTACATTGTAGTTGACACTATCTCACCAAATGAAATGCTTGACTTATCCTACATGATAGGAGAAGAGGGGATGATTGTCTGAATTCCATCCTCCAGCCTTCATCTAATGCCAAAACCTCATCGCCACCATCAATAAAAAAACCTTAACTAGCCATTCTAAAAATACTGAATCCACAACCTTACACCTCAATTACCAACCCTAGATCACACATCCCCTATACTTGTGATTTCACTCAATCATTGACATGTTTATGCATCATTCCATCACCTATTTGAGCATATTGTCAAGCTATCTCAATGATTTTGTTAGCATTTTGTAGTTTCGTATTTGATGATACTTGTATTGTAGGTAATGGAAGAAGATAGTGAGAATAAGGAGGCTTTAATGATGATACATGTTGAAGAAAGGAGCCACTTCATGATCACTAAGTCAATGAACAAAGAGAAATGGAAAAGAAACAAGTGGGTGACCTAAAGAAATAAGCAAAGCACAAAAGTAGAAGAAAACAAACCAGGTACATACTTGGGGGGTGTGCCCCCCGTGTTTGCTGGGTACAACCCCTTGTGTTTGTGCGGTGCACCCCCCGATTTTGTGGGATGCCCCTTCACGTGCGCCCTTCCTGTTTCTAAATTGTGCACCCACCGAGACCTCTTTATGGGTGTTTTAGTGAGGCATTTCATCAAACATCTATGAGCGTTAGGTACACGGACCTCCTTTTAGGGGTGCACGTGGTCTCTCTCTGAGATGGTCTTTTTGCATTCCTTGCATTTCTAATTTTATCTTTTTACCCTTGATTTTTTTAGCTTATAAATAGGCTTGTAAAAAATTCTGAAAGGAGTTTCTTTTTTGGTTCCTTTTTAAACTTACATTTATGTAGTTCCTTTTGAAGTCTTTTCTCTCCTAGGATTTACGTGTTAGTGACTTATTGTTCAATATTTTCAATAGCAAGTACTTTGTTTTCACTTTTTATTTTTCGATTTTATTTCGTAGTACTTCCTTTTTGTTTTTTAGCTTTTGCTTCTTTTTTGCAGTATTTCTTTTTCTCTTTTCTTCTTTCATTTTTGGTTCAAGATTAATGGATGGTTTGCAAGTATATTTTCCTTTTCGAAGTTCAAGTATGTTAGGCTAGGGCTTGTTCTTGGCTTCAATCCATTAAAGGTGGTGTGGTAGTTAGTCAACTCAAACATAAAAGAATACTTTTCAATGAAATATCTTTCTGATTTCTAAATGGAATCTCATATTAAGCTAGGGTTCTTTCGAACTCAACTCATCTGTGTTACAACCATAGCTTAGTTACAAGTTTTCACTTGTGCACACCAAGTGTTTGGTTCAATGTCCTGGTAGGTTAGAAATATATTTTCTAAGACCCAAATTAGGTTTTCTTACGAAGCTAAATCACCCATGTTATAATCATTGCTTGGTTACGATTGGCCAATCATGTATACCAAGGATTTGATTTAATTACCCGGTGATTTAGAACCTTTTTTTTCATAAAACCATAAATTGAGGTTTTCATAAGAAATTAATTCACCTAGGTTACAATCGAAGCCTAGTTACGAGTCAACGCTCGTGCGTACTAGGTGCTCAATTCAATGTCCCGATAAGTTCGAAACCTATTTCAAAACCCTCCGCTTTCCTTGAGTTCCATAAATTGAATTTTAAAGAAATATCTACTGACCTAGCAATGCATGTGTAATTGATAGGTTGAGTTATCAATACGTTTGAGTAAACTACTACTATCTCAATGTTGGATTGGGTTCAAAGCCAAGATTATCTTAGTTATTTTATTTTTAATATTTCTATTTTAATTTAATATCACAATTCCTTCACCCCACCATTCTCAACTCAAACCATACCTAAGCATCCCATAAATCCAAAAGTAGTTTAGATTAACTTAGGTTCACCTACTAACTAAAAAGAACAAGTCTAGAGCTTTTAACAAAGCCCTCCCCGTGGAGATGACCTCGGCTCTGATTGAGTAAGACTACAACACCCCTCTTGCACTTGAGAGGTAGAACCCGAACGCATTTCAGGATCGGTCAAGTTTTTGGTGCTGTTGCTGGGGAGGGCAATTAAGCACTAGACTTAGGAGTAAAGTGGAGTACACCAAGAAATTGGGTCAACTATTCCTTTCCTTTCTATCTTTGTTAGTAGTTTTCTTTCTTTTGCATGATAACATATTCATTTGCATGTCAAATAGCCTCGCTTGCATGTTGGTTAACTTAGGTTTCATTTTGGTGCTGTTTTTAATTTTTCTCACTTTGTTTTCATTTTTGTTTTCTTGTCATGGACATGAATTTTGGTGACTTCACTCATGTTCCCTTTGATGCCCAAGCCTATATAGAGTCTCTAAGTGATCGATTTGGATATAACTATACATTAGAGACTTATCACCAATTACCTTAATTCTTCGGGCATGAGGAAGACTCGTGTCTTCACCTTGATAGGTTTGAGGCAAAGTGTGGTTCATATGATGCTAGAATGAGTGAGAGACTTAGGTTTATGTTTTTTCCTATGTCTTTACAAAGTGTGGTTTGTAACTGGTGCTATGGTTATGGTGAATGGACCACTTGGGAACAATGTTGTCAAGCTTTTGTTGAGAAATTCCTCCCTATTCATCAAACCTTCACCCATAGCCTTCTAATCTAAAATTTTTATCAAAAGAAGGGTGAAGTATTTTATAAATGATGGGAACAATTTAACATACTTTTTGACACTTTTCCAAGTCATAGATTAAAGTTAGTCGACATATTAGCCATATTATATAATGCTCTATCTCATGAGCTGTACCAGGTGTTTGATATAGTCTTGGGCAGGGAATTTCTTGATCTCACCCCAAGTGAGGCGTGGTCATTCCTTGAATTTTTCTATGAACACACCAGGCCACGGGAAAGACTCGAACCTAGTTTTGAACCTCATACACTTGAAAACCACACTGACCTTTTCCCGTATACTGCTACTTTACTTGATCCTCTCGATCCATCCTTCGTAAGTAGCATATGCATGAACCAATTATTCAAATTTTGCATATCTTAACCATGTTCCACTTCCTAAAAGCTAATCTAAGGAGCCCCAAGATTACTGGCCTAGTGAACCTTATGATGCACAATTTGATACCATAGGCATCGAGCAGTGTAATTACCCTAACCATGTTGAGGATAATATATGGGATGAGCCTCTTTCTCATTTCCTAGTTGACTCTCCTATTCAAAAAACTTTTTTGCCATCTACCGAGAGTTCAGTCATACAGTCCTTTCCTACTACCAACCTTGATTCCTAACCCACCCCTACCACCACAAACCCTATTAAGAGTTCTTTGACTCCAACTAAGCATTTGACTGTCACATGACCCGAAGAGCACATCATTGAATCGGTTGACCTTAGTTCACTTCACTACACACTTGTGGTTAAGAGTGGTGCACACCTCTCACTTCTTGAGTCAGTCCCACCTAAAAAGTTCATGTTCGGGATTGTGAGTGATCATTCGACTGATCATCGGGGGGGGAGGTAGTAGACATTAGGTGAGAGTACATTGATTTTCTAGGCATCGAGAGACTGGTTGAACCCACCATTTCCATGTCCTTACATAAGTTATGGCCACATCTGAGGTTTCATGAATCTCATTTAACCCTTCACCCTCTATGTGTTTTACACCAGATGAGAGTCCACCTTTGGTACTTTCTGAGCCCAAAGAGTTTTTTTAAACCATTTGTGGATGCTTGGGCTTGAGAGGGTCTTGGATAACCCCTTTTTCTTCATTTTATTTGTACATAGTAGAATAGACTTTTCTTTTTCTTATTTCTTTTTAGTTTGATTTTCTTCTCTTCTTTTCTTTTATATTATTTTTATTTCTTCTTTTGTATTGACTCTTTCTCTTGTCTTATTTTCATTTTATTTCTTACTTATTTTCTTTCTAACCTTTTCTATTATGTAGTTACTTTTATTTTCTTCAAATAAAGAGACAGGGAAGCTTAGGTCTAGGTGGTCTGGTCTTTTTATCATTCTCTCTGTTTCAAGACATGGTGTGTGTGAAGTCCAAAATCTGCATGACAACACCACTTTTGAAGTCAATGGCCATCGACTTAAACCATACTTGGAGAATTTCGTAGAGAAAATAGAGACATGGGATCTTTTAGATCCCCCACTTTTCGACTGAAAGTGGATTAACATGTAGTTATAGTTGTATCATAGTAAAAATATATATATATATTTGAAGAGGTACCGATTCTATGGTCCGGACCCTTCCCCTACGATCCGGACCCCAGAAACCCATCCAGCTAAAGAAAGCATTCTGTGGTCCAGACCCTAGTGGATCCATCCAAACGAAAACCTTTCTGTGGTCCGAACCCTACTTCTACTCCGGACCCTGCGTCCCAAATTAAAAGCCCTTTTCGGCCATTCAACCCTTCAACTTCATCTCCCAAGCTCAAATCCTCTCAAGCCCATCTCCAATACTCGAAGAAACTAGTAAGACTCGACTGCCATTGAGCTTATTCAAGCGATTTTTGGCTTTAATCCGTGAATTTACACTTCCTAAGGTATATTCTTCTTCCATTCGTACGCTAGGCTTGCGATTTATGTTGAATCCAAGCTTGAGAGCACCATAGGTTCTTAGTTTGTGACTTCATGAAGCACTAATCTAGGTTATTCATGACTGGTAGACATAGATTTCTCATTTTTCTGAGAATTTCACTCTTACCCAACCACCATCTTCACTGTGGGTCACATGAGGGCCTAAGAGTTCAAGGAACTCTAAAAACCTCTAGCTCGGATTTAGAATTCCTATCTTCTGTAAATTATTTGTCTTTGTTAGTAAATTTGAAAATCATTTGGTTAAGATGATGATTGATCCTAGAGGATCCATTTTTTGATGGAATGAGGTATAAATACCACGTTTTAGAATCGACCCATTCATGGTGAAGTGTTTCAAGTTTGATTAATAGATTGGGCCACTGAACTTGTGTGGACATAAGGATTGTGTAATTATGGATTGAGTTATCTCTTATATATTTTGTAGTTATCATGCCACCAACGGCTAAAAAACCAATGAATCGGCAACTAGGCCCCACTTCCTATAATAATTCTAGATTCTATAGGGAGGACGCTAGTAAAAAGTATGATGATATTTAGTCAAATAAGTCAGTGGTAATTGAGAGATTTTGGCAAATCGAGCATTTTAGGAAAGAGGAGTTTATGTTAGACCAGAATTTTGAGGGGAGGCAGTGGTTGAATGTGGCAAGGTTCTATGCCTATTGTATAGCAAACTTGGTGAAGGAATTTTTTGCAAATTTCAGAGATGGGTCCATCATTAGAAGAAAGAGAAGGCAACGTCTTGTGAGTTGGGTTCGAGGGGTTGAGATTACATTGACCCCTGATGATTTTTCTCAAGTTTTCCAAGTCCCTAGAGTTGAAGACCTAGAGTTTAGTTATCCTTCTGAAGGGAATCCGCCCTTTTATACTGTAGCTTCTGAGATTTTTTTAGAAAGATATGAATGGGGTAAGGAATATAACAAAACCAGTGTCAGTACTTAGGGATAAAATTGGGCCTTGCACATGTTTTCCTACACAAACCTGCTTCCTCAGAACAGGAACTCTGACTGTACCTGCATTAGAGCACACTTGATCTATGCTATCGGAATAGGGTTGATAGTTGATTTGCCTTCCTATTGTTGGTATCAAGTAGCATATACCTATGAGCACCCGAATGCTTTAACTGCATCGCCTTTTGGTGGAGCACTCACAGAAATATTCAGAAGGAAGGGAGCCCGTATTACTGATGATTTAACTATAACTGCTGGTTTGACTCTTTTTAATATCACTTCTTATACTAAGTCTCGAGGTGTACTCTCCCAAAAGAAGAGGAAGGTAGAGGAACCTGAAAATCAGGGTAAACCTTCATGTGTGCTAGAGGAGTCAGAAGAGAGTAAGGAAGAGGTTACTAATGAAGATTTAGCTACTCAAATAGGGGTATTGGCTGAGCGTATCAGTGCTATGGAGCAAAATCAGGAAGTAGATCACCAGCTTCTTCAGCATATCCATCAGAACCAACGGACCTAGGGACACCTTTTACAGAGCATCATAGATTATCTCAGAGAGTCTCACCCACCTCTATCTCCTCAGTGATTGTCTTTATTACTCTTAATTCTAAAACTCTGTATTTCAGTTGGTTTATTTCATACTGATGCTTTTTATTATTGTTTTTGCTATTTGTGTCTACTAAGTACTTGTGTTTGTTAGTTTAATTGCCTTTTTATGTTATTATCTTGTGCCCAATGAGCTTAATTACTTTTATTCTTAATGTCTTATCTTATGTACTCCTTGCAAAGCACAGGTACCTCAAGTATGGATCTAACCATGAAATTTTAATCAGAAGGATAATTGTAACCTAATAACTGGGCATAAACGTAAATGGGAAGCAACACCTTACATTTCCAGTGATAGTGAATCTGAGAGCTCTGAGTATAACTGTGATTGGTGGCCTAAGAGGTATTTTATGGAAGGTTATTCACTACCCTTGTCATTAGTTTATCCACCTTTGATGCATATAACACCTGACCAATTAATTGATGGCCAATGGTGGTATGAGGCTGACCTATAACTATTGATAGATATGGAATGGGCAGAGATAACTTTTAATAATGAATGGTCTGATGCACCTTCTTATGCCATAGACATCGATACTAGTATAGAGTCTAAAATGAGTTCATTATCTGATTATAATGATATGCCACCTTTAGAAGATATCTATAACATAGGGAGTTTTGACGCTACAATTAAGGAAGATGTTGACATCCCCACCGAGTTTGAGCAAGATGAAGCTTTTGGTAAGTCCTTATTAATTTATTTGAATCTCATTTTATCTTTGACGATGACACGAGGTAATCCTTTTCTTTTTTCTTTTATTTATTGATTTTTTTTTTGTTTTGCTTTCTCAATTATTGCATTCATCTTTTCATAAATCAAAAAAGAAAAAAATTAAATTAAATTTAAATAATTTAGTTAAGATTTTAGGAAGTTCGAATAATGGATGCATAAAGAGTTTAAATTTTGCTACATTTGTATTTATGACTTTATTCCATACTCGTCTTCTTCATCATGCTCATTTTGCACACTATAGACCCATATTTGCATTCTAGTTCTCACATTGAGGACAATGTCAATTCTAAGTTGGGGGATGGTAGAACTCACATGATGATGTTGATATTTCATACCAAAAGTGTAAAATTAAAAAACAAAAATTTGAGTATATTAAAATTGAGTTCACGAATTTTAGCACATTTATACCTACATGTCAACCCTTTGGTGTAGTTGATAGTGGAATGAAGTGAGAAAGTGATAAGTGAATCTTGTTTAAGCTTTAATAAGAAACTTAGTTCAAATTGAATGTGGTATGACCTTGTGCACTTTTTGACTATCATGGAAAAAAATTTATGTGCATACGAGTAGATTTTATTTAACATTGGTTAATTGAGCATTCTTGGACTAAGAAGAGACTTATACCCCTTAATGGTGAGCTTTTGAGTCTATTTTTTCTCTTGAGGGGTTGTACATAATCACAACTCCTTTATTCTTCATTTTAGTTTTCAATGCACTAATTGCATCACAAACACTTGCATGAGTTTCAGTTGACATAATATGAGTTGTTGTAAGCTTAGAAAATGATGTTAGGCCTTCTTTGCTACTTTGGGCCTTTTTGTCCTTTCTTG
>QLOD02081057.1:0-24069 GCA_003260245.2 Sideroxylon spinosum | reverse complement strand
ATTAAATAAATAAATTATTTATTAATAAGATAGAAATAATAAGTAAATAGATTAATTAATAATTATATATATATATATGATTTTGGAATTGGAAAGGGTGAAGGGGTAAAATTTTAAAAAAAAGAGAGATATAATAATCATTTAAACGGAGATGAGTGACGTGACAAGGGGAGTGCGGCTGTAGGGGTGGGGGGAAAAACAATTTTCCTCTAGATAAGTTCTGTCTCAGATTTTTTTTTTTTTTTTTTTTTTTGGTTTTTTTTTTTTTCGAAAGGCCTGCCTGAGATGCCGCTAGAAGAGCTTCCTCGTTTTTGTTCTCGTAAATATGTTTAGAAATATATAAAATTATATAAATTTATAAAAAAATACTTAATACTTTGTATAAAAAAATACTTAATACTTAACACTTTGTTTTACTCTAAAACGGATTTATTTGCGCTTTTCCTTTTTTTTTTTTTTTTTTTTTTTGTGCTGAACGTGTTTGGAGTGATTAGAAAGCTAGATAAAATAAGATTAATTATAAATTTATAATTTATATAATTAGCTAAAAATAAATATTTTAAAAATTTTTAAAGATTTTTGAAAAAGAAAAAAAAATCAACAAACCAAACGCAACCTTGTGAAATGGAGATTTGTGGTGAAAATATTTTTTTTTAAGGGTTATCTAGGCTCGTTTGAGAATTTTGGTAGTTTCTCTATTTCTAATTATTAAGATTTTGCCTTTACCTTCGTTTTGACTAAAGGGTTTTTTTTTTTTTTTTTCAAATTGACATATTTTTTTAAATAATTAAATTTATCTTCTTATCTTTTAATTTTTTCTAAATCATGAAACACAAAAATATCAAATTAATAAAAAACTAAAAATTGCTGGATCTCATTAAATTTATCCCCTCTGTATTACTTATGTAATTTGGTACTGAGAGCTGCCTATATTTGGACTTTCTATGTACAAAAATTAAGCAAAAATAATTCATTCTTGCAATTCTATCCGTTGCTCTATCCTGATGTATCTAAAACTCTTTTCAATAATCCACAAGCAAATTATTTTTGTTTGATGGATCCAAAGAGAAGCACTGTAACCTACTATATATATATACACACACACACAAATACATGTACTAAAAATATACACACAAATATATGTACTAATGTTGATATACGTTATGCATAATTTCTATAGAGTTATTTTTTATATTTATATTTTTATTTATGTCAATTTTAATGAATTGATAAAATTAATTAAAGTTAAACTTCTACATAAATATTAAAATTTTATATTTTATCATACCTTAACCCGACTCAAAAAACTTCTCTAGAATGCGATAAAGACAGCTTGTTTGAAATTTAAAGATCAACTCAAGGATTTATTTACTAAAGCTTTTAGGGATACACAAGTCCAATACACATATAGGAAGCACATACTCATCATCAAGCATTTCATTTGTGAGTCAGACTCTTGAGGGGCACTTGCACACCGTCAACTCACCTTGGTTATGCGTCAAACTCACTTTTGACCGGGTCAGGTTTATTTATTTATTTTATTGTTATAATTATTTTTTTTTTTTTTTTTATTCAAACACACCTTTGACACATCTCGGACTGACTCTCTATGGACTCATTAAGTGTTTTTTTTTTTATTGTGAATTTTCTATCTAGATGATTTGATGGAATGTAATAGCATTATGCCTATTGAGTAATATAGATCATGCTTGGGCAATAACTAAAAACAAAATTTATCAAAAATTATAAAAAATTAATACTTTCTTCCAATTAAATTTTACCACTTATTACATTTATATCAAATTTTTATACTTTTACTATACTTTTTTTTTAACTTTTTCCAGCCAAACACTTCTATAATAATATGTTGCTAAAATGATGTGTGTTAGTTATTGTTTTAGATGAAATATAATTATTATATAACTTCTGTATTAAGTTACGACTTTTAGTTTTAGTTGGTGTTATATTGCATTAGTCATTTGGAATGAGTTGAGTTGCTATTTAACATTATTTTTTGTTACATTTCAATAATAATTAATATCATAGCTATGTGAAAATGCATGTTTTTGTGGGGTCCCGTTGTGTCCTATATTTTTTAAAAATCGTTAAGTTGGCGCATCCGTGGCGTACTGTGTCATTTGGTGACCATGCTTCTTAGGTGAATGTAAAACAATATCTTGACTTTTTACATCTAAGGACATATCAAGAATTTTCACTAACCAAAACACCAAGCTACAAGCACCAATAGAACAACAAGTGAAGATAGCAAATTACGTATGCGTTAATAGTAAAGCTAAACAATATTAATTTTTAAGGAAAAATAAAATTACTCTTAAATATTAAACCAGTCAATATATTTTCTTTTAGCAGTACCTGAGACGGAAAAAAATATATATATTAATAGGGTTTTTACTGTTATATCATTTATTATGTTGTATTCCTTGATGTTATGTATAAAAATATATGTATAAAAATATTAAGTATGGTAGTGGAAAAATACATTTTATTTTATAAAATTACTTAAGTTTGATTCTTGTAAACTTTATTTTTGTTGAAAAATTTTAAGTTAATCTTAATTTTTGAATAAGTCCAAAATACCCTAATTGTAAATTAATTTAGTTTTTTTAATAAACTAAAGTATCAAGAATATTTTAATACTTTTAGACCCAAAATCAAAGGATCACTTGCCCCTCAAGGCAGGTACGCCTTTGAATTACATCAAACAGAAATTTAAGAGACTTGCATGATCGTAGGGCACTTTGCCGACAAAGTTATCCAATATGATGCCATTTATATGGATGAATTATCTTCTCCCGTTTGAAAGGTGAAAAAAGTACCCGTAAGAGAATTAGCTAGTAAAGCAACATGTTAGAATTCAGAATATAGAAAATATAGAGAGAAAAAAGAGAATTGTATTGCTAAAGCTTGGTGATTACAAGAGGTAGAAATCAACAAAAATAAGGAAAAAGCTAAGGGGCATAAATCCGCAAATTAGAGCACAAATCAAGGAACAAATCATGAAGGATATTATTAAATGATTTCATTCTCTTATTTTATTCTTTAATGTATCTTATCCTTTTAATACTCCCCCGTAAGACGAGCTTGGATGGAACAAATAGGCTTATCTTGAATTGCAAAGACCTTTAACTAGCACTTGTGCTTCAAAACCGAACTTTAAATACTACAAACAATCCCGAATAAAATCTCTTGAAGCGATAACTAAGTAATTTATGCATTGGTTCACGAACAAAGCTTCTATAAACTAACGTGAAGCATACTAAGAATGCAAATCACTTGATTTGCCAACAAAGGATAAGCCACAATGACTTTTCATGATAGCCAAACAGAGGTTACCAAATATAGAACAAATGATTGTTCGACCAAGAACAATAATAAAGATTAGATAATGAGGATTCGATGCAACAAATGGAATTCAATGTGAATGGTTGAGGGAGAAAACCATCCACAGACCCGAGTTTATTCTGTGCATTCAACACCATTTTAACTGCACATTGCCAAGATGAATAATGTAATTAAGAAAGAGGAATTTGTTTCATTAGACTGGAAAAGGTTTTTTGTTGGACTGGCATCCGGAAGTAGAAAAATGGTGGAAAGAAAAAGAATTGGCTAAACAAAAAACAGACCCAAGAAGTGTGCTATGATACCACGATAAAGTTAGAACCAAAGGAAAAATATAAATCTCCAGTATATGTATTTGGTACAAAGTACAATAGTTATATGGAGCCAAGGCTCCACCAAGACAACTTAGAATCAAGCTAGTGAAATGGAAACAACCTAATCTGATTCCAGAAACGAAGAAACAGAATGATGACAGTATCTTTGACTTATTTATACAAGCTTACACATGGAAATGCTAAGGTGTGCGTGAGTCATGGTTTTTATTCATAGTGTGTAACAAAAGGGGCATGAGATCGCAAGGCTGAAATTTAAATTTGCAACTTGCTAGGCTTCTAGATAGAGGTAACAAGGAGGGTCCGAAATAGGTTGCTGAAGGTCAAAGAGATCCGGCAAAAAGATGAGACACGTTGGATGTCTATACTGGTTCAAAAACCATAGGCTCTAATACGATGTTAGAATTCAAAATATAGAAAATATAGAGGGAAAAGAGAGAATTGTATTACAAGAGGTAAAGAGTGTCTTTATATAAGCAAAGAAATCATCAAAAATAAGGAAAATGCTAAGGGACTTATCCCTAAATTAGAGCACCAATCAAGGAACGAATCACGAACGATACTATCAAATGATTTTATTCTCTAGCTTTATTCTCCAACGTATCTTATCCTCTAATGCAATAATATTAACTAAAGGAAATTAATAGGCCAGAGAGATATTTGATGAATATGACAAGGGCCTAAACCGCCTAACCAAAATCAATCGATTTACCAAGTCATTATAGTACTCTTCTGGACCATTTTTTGGCCATATGAGTTGATATGAGGGCTCAAATCAAAGCCCATTGGCATTTGCAAACAGTAACAAACTCAAGGACGATGGATAACCCATTTGGGTTTCGACATTTCAGTTGTTCTAAGTAAGGATCCAAATTTCATTTCGGTAGGTTGTTTCAGTTTGTACAAAATGGAAATATTTGGAATATGTATCTGAAATATTTTTCAAGATATGGCAAAAAAAAACTATAAAAATACAAAGACCGGTTTCGAAGAATAATTTGAAATTTGTGAAGATCTAAAAACAGATTAATCAAACGACTTATTATTTTGGTATGGTTTACTGTGTTTAGATGCAAACCCTAGAATTAATATTCCATCAAATTTCATTTCGGCCTATGCAGGGTAGGATTCTCATCCACTTGTTCTACATTTTATGGGCAATTTAAATTTGATTAACAAAAACCAAAGGAATTAAACACCAGAAGCAGTTCATGGGCTTATCCCTCACAGAAAGGGGGATAATTTAGCGGGAGACACATACAGATAAGTCATCCATCTTAGAGAATTTGATTACCAAGTTCTCTCACCAAAAATTTAGTAATCTTCCTCCAAATAGAAGTTAGTAAGTACAAAGCCCACTGCTTTTTGGTCCATTGTGATAGTTCCGGTTAGATTATACTCAATTATGGTTAAATAAATCACATCTCACGTTAAAAAAAAAAAAAATGGTAAACGATCTATATGAATCACATCGATCAGATATAGTAACCAAACCAAACAACTAGCAGACTGAAAGTAAAGAGAAGCAATACATCACTGAGAACTAAGAAATCGAACTAAAAAATAACAGCAATAATCAAGTGCACGCACCTTTGTATCTCGGTGAATTCAATCTGCTTCGTTCAGCTGCTTTTGGTAGACAAATAATGAAAGAGAGAGAGAGAGAGAGAGAGAGAAAGAGAGATGCTCGGGCTTATGAGGGTCGCTGCTTACAATATTACCCCGAGTCATCGCAAAATTACGTTTTTGCCAGATCCACTGGTGATTAAAATAATGTAGTACTGACAACTCAGCATTGTTTTCACTTTTTATTTGATAAAAGGAAAAGACAAAAGGCACCGCTTGGAAGCACCGGAGAAACACAATCAATATCTGAATTCGAATGTATAATGAATTTTTTTAAAATAAATATGAAAGAACTTCCATTTAAAACGACAATGTAACTAATTTTTTTTTTTTTACAAAAAAATGCCCTCAAATAGAAGTTGAGAAAAGGACCGCATTCAACAAAAACAAATTATGAGTCGTGAGGTAACTGGTAGATTCGTAATTCGTAAAATAAAATAAAAAATAAATAATTTTTAATATTTTTTATTTTTTTCAAAATATTTTATCATTCCAAACGAAACTTAAAAATAAATATTTAATTATTGTAGTT
Organism: Sideroxylon spinosum; assembly: GCA_003260245.2. NCBI lineage: Eukaryota > Viridiplantae > Streptophyta > Magnoliopsida > Ericales > Sapotaceae > Sideroxylon > Sideroxylon spinosum. The sequence continues at coordinate 18,219 of QLOD02081057.1, read as the reverse complement.
AAGACGCTATATATTACGATGTAAAATATTTTTTAAAAATAATTTTAACTGTCCAAATATGTAGTAATATTCAACTTGAATTGTAATTTTGAATTAAAGAAACACATCTATAATTAATAAAGAAGTTAAGGAGGCTTTTAATTAAAAAAATTAATAAGAAGTGATTTTTGTTGTAATTTTGTAATACGTTTATAATTAAATAACATTTCAATGAATATTTTGATGGCAATTGCAAATATAACAAAAAAAAATAATAATTAAGTAAACCTTAACAAGTGGACCGTCAGATGTATTGAAGGTAAAAATTACAAAAAAAAAAATTAGAATTAAGTTAGTCATTATAAATTCTTTGGTCGATGTATGTGAGTGTATGTGCAAACACATCATAATCTTAAACGATTCAAAGAGATACTAAAAAGATTGCCAAAAAAAATGTTAGAATTAAGTCAGTTTGTGTAAATATCTTGTTGATATTCAACTATTGGTCGATATTTAATTGTTAACCATGTATAAGCAGGTCAAAAGAGAATTTATATAATAATTTTCCTCAACTGATTTGACATTTGTCTTTGAATTAACGATTGAGATTTTTTTTTATAACATCAAAGACTGAGATTGTTTTTGAGAGAAAGAGAAGTTCTGCACAGCAGTTTCAAAACCCAAACTCTGCACAGCAGCTTCCAAACCCTTGCCATTAGCACGGGTAATAGCTAGTAGACCAATAAAACAGACATCAAACGCGAAGTCTAAAATATCTGAAGATTGGATTAAAAAAAATCCTAATAACGAACAATTATAGGTCGATCCTGAAGGCAAAGCCATAATGAATGGTTTTGAGTGGCTATTAGTAAATATTAAATTGGTCAGAGCACACTAGATGTAAATGAAAGATCGGCCAGAATGATTATTAGATGCAGTTAGATATACACCATTAATCAAACATTTACGTGAAAAGTTGTGGGAGATAGAGCACCATAACAAGATTTCAGGACATGTATAAACAGTGAGAAGGCAAGAGTTATAGCTTGCAATGTGTCTGTAAAAAGGAACTTGAAGCATTCAGAGTAGAGGTTCCTCAATCACAACTTTGCCAGCGAAAGTTTTAGTTTCAGCATTTTTCTTGCTTTTTAGCATTTACTTTCATTAGTAGAATATTAAAATAAAACATTACTTTATTTTTTAAACCACTGAATTTGTTTTTATTTTTTTAAACAACCATACATAAGCTTATATGTGAGTGCAATACAAATCTAATTAATTTTAAGGTGTCGCTGTTCGCGATCTTATTTTTTCTCTCATAACTCGAATAAATTTTTTCATTTTAAGACAAAACTTTCTTAAAACAAAATGATCTCATTACTTTTTATATTTATTATACATAATCCACACTCTAAACAAACCTATATAAACGATAATGACAATCACTTTCTAAAAAAGTCAAACAAATTCGATAATCATTTGCCAAAACAAATTTTCAACAGATAAACGAAATAATTCATAACTGATTAAATGAACAAATTAAAAACTTTCAATAAGTACTTATTGAAAAAAAAATCAAATAATTTTAACGATCAGTCGTTCAAAAAATTTAGTAATTAACCACATGAAATTTCAACACTTTCTTACCAAAATAAATGAAATATTTCGGTGATTGGTTACTGAAAAAAAAAATTAAAATATTTTAACAAACTATTGCCATTTGACCAATAGATACTTTTAGAACTTTAGACGCAATTCGTGGATTGTGTGGAGGAATTATTGGATTGCTTAGAGAAAATATAGGATACATAAATTAACTGGACTACGTGAAAAAAAAATAAAGTTGTAAATGAATAGATACTTTTAGAACTTTAGGCGCAATTCGTGGATTGTGTGGAGGAATTATTGGATTGCTTAGAGAAAGTATAGGATACATAAATTAACTGGACTACGTAAAGAAAGCATAAAGTTGTAAATTGCGATATCCTAAATTTAATATTTTTTTCTTTTTAATTTTGCACTCTAAACCAAATCACAAAATGGTTATGTATTGGCTTTTAAAGTAAAGGTGGTCACGTATTTTTAGTTTAAACTACTACGAGAGGTAATATGTAACTAACAAAATAATTGAATTAACCTCTTAAGTAAAAATAAACTCGCAACAAGAATATTCTAATATTTCACCTCAAAAAAAGAATATTCTAATAATAAACTTAATTTCAATAGGCTAATTCCAAAACTACCGTGAATCTGGTAACTTCTTTGTCTTTTATAACAATCTTGCCTTCCAGGTCGACTTGCCATGAATATTGGAAAGCTCTCCTTAATGAATAATGAGAGATAGGGAAAAAAGGTGTTTCGATCTCCAAATTTTTTCATAAAAAATTTAAAAAAAAATCTCTAAAAGTGTTCAATTTCCTCCAATTAAATATTTTCACGTATCATCACATCAACATCAAGTTTTAATTTTTTGTTTAAATTGAAACTCCAAATGCCCTCTTAATTTGCCGTAACATACCTCCCTTATATTTAATTTTTGGTATTTATTAAAATGCATTAAATTACCTCATTTAAATTAAATATATTTAAAATAATGTTAGAACTCCAGTTGAACCCTATCTCTGTAAAGGGGTTAAATTATCTCATTTAAAGTAAATGTATTTAAATTAAAATTACTCAGGCAAGTATGATCCTTTGTTCTAAATCAACCGCCTAATTTGCTACATTTTATTTTATGTTTTTAAAGAATTAATAGGCAAATTAATTCAACTCGAAGCAAAAGATAGCCATCAATCTTTTAATTTTACCAATTTGTTTGTAATTGTTTTTAACAATTTATAGTCACAAACAGTAGTTGAGCAGCGAATGGTGTTTTCCTTCTTTTGAATTTTATTTTATTTTTTTGCCTTCATTAACGACAATTTCTTCTGAGACGGGAGATTAAGGGAGTGTTTGGAGTGTCAAAAAAACTAAAAAAAAAATCAAAAATTAGTATTGATAGGATATAAAAATGATAAGTGACAAATTTTGATTGAAAGAATTTAAAAATTTTTAAAGTTTTTTAAAATTTTTTGAATTATTTTAGGGCTCCAAACGGGGTCTAACAAACTCTTTACAAAAGGTATTTGTTTGGAGTTAATATAAAAAAATATAAAATCCTACAAAACTCTATAAATCACTACAAATACGAATTATGAGATAAAATTCTACTCACTGCACAAAACACGAGATATTAACTTTTATAAATTTATATTATTTTATACAACTCCAAACACATTTTGAACAAGATAAGCACGGGTCACGCAGATTGACCCATGATGTGATTGGGTTGCTTATGCTAGCAAAGCTGTCGATTAAAGGACAAAAATTGTAGCATCAAAGGTAAATTAAGAAGGAAAAGACAAAAAGTATCACTTAATTAAATCTTCATCAAGCCACGTGATAAGAAGACGAAATGCTTTTTCTTTTAGAAAGAAATAAAATATTAATTAATATTTTATTCATTTATTTATTTTTTTCATCAACCGATCTTTAACCTTTCAAATTTGGACGGGCTCCCTTGCTAATTTTTTTATAATCTTTTATTATTTTAAATCTCAACTATTAATCTTATTTATAAACTAAAATTATGTTTTTAGCTCTTCAATGAGATCAACAATTGAGATTAAAATAGCAAAGAAATAACCAAAAATAATAATAATAACAACAAGAGAACTCGATTCTACAGATTCCAAGATTCATACTCGTACAATCAATCCCTAGATTATCAGTTATGTTTTGTTTGGTAACTAAATCTTTTACAACTTTTTTTCTTTTCAATGAGTAAATCTTTTACGATTTTTTCTAATTTTATACCAAAAATTGTAAAATGTAATTTTTTTATATCATCTCATAAAAATTTATGAATTTTTAAATGTTTTGAAGAGAAATTAAATATTTGTAATTTTAATGTGTGTGGGGTAATTTTATACATGTTTGATAAAAAATTAATTTATAAAACAAATTAAAAATAAAAATAAACTTTTATCAAATTCTAAAAAAGAAAAAATAATAAAAATTTGAATAAAATTACTTCACCGGATGGGCCCTAATGCCACGCGATGCAGCTTCTTCGAAACCCCGCGCTTTATCCCTGATGATTGGCACAAACGAAAATCAAAACCGGCAACAATCCCATTCGCAAACAAACAAACAAACAGACCGATCCACCCCTTAACCAAACAAACCGTTACAGTTTGATCTCCCATCCAAATCAGAACACGTGTACCCCTCTAGGCCTTCAAACAAATCAAACGGCTAGCATTATAACACCACCAGATTTTCGTACAACTCTCTATTACGTCAATCTCACCACAGCCCTTCCTCATCTTCTTTTGTATACATATAGTAAAGGTTGGCCCGTGCAAAGCACAGGCTGATATTAAAGGGGGAAAAAAGTATAAATTTATTAAAATTGAACTTGGAGAAAAAAAAATAAGTGAGAGAAGAAAAAGAAACGAAACGAAAATAAATAAAAGAAGATGCAAAAAAAAAAATAAAAATAAAAGAAAATGTAAAATTCTAAACATATATCCTTATTTGAATCAATTTAAAAAAATATAAAATATAAAAATATTCATCAATATGTTGATTTTTTAATTTAATTAATTAATTACTTGAATTTTCTATTACAATCTAAACAAAAGTGGAATTTTGAATTTATATATCCTCCGTTTCTCATGATAAATTATTAAACCAAACACAGTTTAAGTGAATGTAAGGTACGAGAGAAGATAAATCGACAAATATTAAATAAAATAATAAAACAATATAAAAAAATAATTATAAAAAAATACATAATCCTTATCAAAATAAATTAAAAACAATAATAAATAAAAGGTATTCATTGATGTATTAGTTTTTAAATTTCCTAACTTCTATTTATTTTTCTTTTTATTTTTTATCATAACCCAAACATGGGATGCGTGATGCGAGAGAAGAAAAAATGGACAAATATTAACAACATAATAAAATAATATAGAAAAAGTAATTATAAAAATGATTTATCCTTATCAGAACGAACTAAAAACAATAATAAATAAAAGGCATTCACCAATATATTAGTTTTTAAATTTCCTAACTTCTGTTTATTTTTCCTTTTATTTTTCATCATAATCTAAACAAGATAATGAATTTTAAATCTGTATTCCTTTCTCTTTTATTTTATGGAGAGAGACATAGGTTGGAGAAAAAAATTGGATAGTATGAAATAACATAATAAAAAGAAAAAGGAAAGATAATTAATAAAAAATATTTAAGCTTCTTAAAAAAAATTCTAAGAGTAAAAAAAAAGCTTTTTAGAATAAGAATTTAGTTCACAAAAAAATAAGTAAAAAAACAAAGAAAGGAATATGAAATAAAAATGAAATAAACATAAAATTATAAATATATACTTGTGTGAACGAATTTTAAAAATTTTAAAAAAAACATTAATTAATATTCTTAATTTAATTAATTTAACTTGATTATTTCAAACATTTTTATTGCATTTCAAATCATAACCTAAACAAGAGAATGACAATTGAATTTTTACCCTTTTTTCACGGAAAATTCTTGATCTAGATACGCCCTAAACAAAAATAGATAAACAAATTGAATTCCTATCCTTTTCTCAGTATTTTTTTTTACATGAGGAAAATAATATAAAGATGTGAGAGAAAAAAATTGAATTAATATGAAATAAGATGATTTAAATATAAAAATTAATTAATAAATAATATTTAAATATATCCAAAAAGCAAAAAAAAAAAAACGAAACTCTAGAGAAAAAAGAACAACACTTTAAGGACAAAAAAAATATAAAACAAGGTGACAAATTAAAAAATTATTAAAAATATATGTTTGAAAATCATTGCATCTTATTATAAAAAAAAAAACAAACACATCAATATTACTTACCAAAAAAAGTAAAAAGCAACAATATTTGAAGGACAAAAAATATAAAACAAGGAAAAGATAAAAAAAAAAAGGTAAAATATGTTTATTGAAAGAGTATTGTGCCTTATTATATAGAATAAAAAAAAACGAAGTCAAAATTCTAAAAAAAAAAAAAAAGAAACAATACTTGAAGGACAAAAAATATAAACAAAAAAAGAAATGGTAAAAATATGTATGTTAAAAGTATATTGTTGGTTAATCAGCACTAACACTTGACAGACAAAAGAATATAAAATAAGAGCAAAAATTAAAAAATAATAAAGATATATACGTTAAAAGTGCATTACTGAGTTATTATAGAGGATAGATATGTAGAAAATAGATTTAGAAATAAAAAAAAAAGTAATTCTGAAAAAATAAAACAAGATAAAAATAAAAATGATAACTCTTAAAAAAAAAAAAAGACATAAGTAGGTAAAATGGTAATAAATTTTGAATAGGAATAAGATCAAAATTGAGGGGAAAAAAAAATATTAGAGAGGCCTGTATTTGTACTCACAAAAAAAAAGAAGAAAAAAGACAGAAATAGAAGTGTAATGAACCAGGGGCAAAGTTGGAGCAATAACAAAAAGGGACCGTGATAGCTTAAGTGTTGTTCTCACTTATAGGACCCGATTGGATGAAGAAAAAGACTCTCTCTAAAATTTTTATCCCCAAAAGTGTGGGTCTCACATTTTTATCATTATTTGAATAACAATTTTACCCCCCTCTTTGCTTCCCCCATCTCTTAGCTTTCGTCCCCTTGGGACATAATTTTTGGGCACTCCCAAGACTAATTAAAAGTTATCTCCCTTTAAACCTCTTATTTTTGATGTTTTTAACCCTCGTTAAGAGTGTTGTTAATTTGATCAAAATAAATATAATGCTAGTCAAAAAAATAGATAAACTAACAAGTTAAAATAAATATAATTAAAAAAATTGGATAATAACCAACTATTCAAAAGTACATTTTTAAAAAAAAGTTCTTTAAATAAATTTATAAAAAATTAAAATTTCAATGAAATAAATAATACAACTTAAAATTATCCAAGAATAATTAAATAGAGTTGGTTTTGTAATTTAATATTTAATTTAATAGGTAACAAAGTTTGAGACACCACAAGAGCAGAAGAGTCATTTGACTACTTTTTCTATCATTCATCCCCTCTTATTTATAAAACATCTAAACCAAGTCAAAAGTTATCCCCCTCGATAAACATCACATCAATGTGGGCCAGCCTTCTAAAAATAATACCATCTCTTACTTTATAACCCCTCTAAAACTTATTCCCTAAAATTTTAACATCATCTAATCGGGCCCATATATATTGAATAGAAATAGAAATAGATAATGTCTGGTCATTTACTTTGAATTACCTTGTAATGTCCCGACATTTTTTTTTTTTAAACAAGAAACAAGAAAAATAAGGTAGACCTAATTAACTTCGGGAAGGTTAAGGACCATAAAATCTTGCCAGCGTAATGACCTGAAATGATTAAATGACCTTAATATAATTTAATTAAAATTAATCTATTAAAATAAATTTTTTTATTAAATTATCATATTAGATCAGTTGGAAATTAAGTGATAATTTTTTAAATTGTCATTAACCAATTATTTATTTATTTTTGTTAGAATATTTTATACTAGATCTGAGATATTCTTTATATCTATTATTTATATTAGAATATCTATATTTTACTTTTTAGTAGATAGTTAAGTTTATTTTGATACGTAGATCATTACCATGAATACCTCTCATTATAAACCTATTTAAAGGTCCGTTCTTTATCTTTATGAGATATAATACAAATTACTATAAATACCTCTCGTTGTAAGCCTATTTAAAAGCATCTTCTTTACTTTTATGAAATATACTACAAAATTTAGATATTATATTCTCCCTTCCATTATATTATTTCTAATCTTTTATTTTCTATTTTAACATGGTATCAGAGCAATATTTTAAACTTTTGATTTCTATGGTGTAGCATCATTATGTTATTACTATTTTTCATCATCACAATATATTCAAGGAATTCATTTATCCTCTATTTCAATATGGTATCAGAAATTTTTGTATTTTTTTTTCTTCTTTGATATTTTCATTTCTATGTCTTGCTCTACTATAACACCGTCAAACTTGAGCAAAAGCTTTTTCTTTTACAGTCTGAATCGATTCTTAAATTTTTTTTTGACCTATCTTATTTTGATTCTGACCTCTATTTTTTTCGTGTTTCACCTTCTCAGTACATTTTTTTTATTTCCAATGATATCTCAACGTTATATCATTTATTCTATTCACAGTACTATTCTCGATGGAATCAATTATAATACATAACAGATGTCAATCTTTCTTATTAGCAGTCAACTTTGAGAGTAAGGTGCTGCTGTTTTTCAGTTTGTCTTTCTTGTTCCATCTTCGCACACTATATATTATGTTTGATTATTTTATTGATCTCTAATTAGAAAAATAATCATACTAATGGTAGCGAAATTTCTTCAAGAGCTCACTGTCAAGACTTCATCGCTATCAGCTGTTATATAATTCTGGATTCTGCACTCACAACTTTTCTGTTATTTGGTTTAGCTATTGTTGAAATGCTCTTAATTTCACACTATTTTAGTTTACCATCTTGAGTTTGAGGGAGGGTGTTAAAATATTTTATATTATATATGACATATTCTTTATACATATTATCTATATTAGAATCTTGTATATCTTACTTTTTAATAAATAGTTAGGTTTATTTTGATATGTAAATCATTACATACATACCTCTCAATGTAAACCAATTTAAAAGCCATACAACAAAATATAAATATCATATTCTCTCCCTATTTTATTATTTCTTGCTTTTTTTATTTTAGCAATTTTACTAAATTAATTTTTTTTAACTAAGTTGAATTAGGATTATTAAATCATTCGAGGAAAATTATGCTGCTGATACATATCACTTCAATAAACGATTTCAACCCCCCAACTCATACCAAATAGCTCCATCCCTACTTCAACCCTATCATTCACCTGTAAAGCATCATAAATATTTTTTTAACGTTCGAGACGTTAAATTATAAGCATGCCAGAACATTAAGGCCCTGTTTGCATCAAACAAAAATTAAAATTTAGCAAAAGATACAAAAGTTTGTACGTTCTTTCAATTAAATTTCATCACGTATCACATTTATATCAAATTTTTATATTTTTACCATATTTTTTTGTTAACTTTTTTTCCATTAAACACTCCCAGAATTATAACCATTGTAAATTGCTTTCAACCAAAAGGATGGACCAACTATTTTTTCCTTTTCGATTCCTAAACCTACGTAGTTGCAAATTTAGCATTCTTCAATTTGTCACGGGTCTAGCCCTACCAGTTGACCCAAAATTTCAGGTGCTACTTGTCTAGAAAATGAGGCTAGCATTAATTTCAGCCCCCAAACAGTAAGAGCAGAAATCGTTAGATTAAAAACTTAAATACATTAACTTATTTTTAGCCTACAAAAAAAATATAAGTATATCTGAACTTGTTAAATTTTATTTCAGTAGTCCACACATGACTATTCGGGAACTGATATTGGTTCAGTCCCCTCTTCCAAAAAAAAAAAAGCCAACCCCCTATCATATATGGCCCAAGATCCCCCAATTGTTGTCAAACGTAGAACAAATTCCGACTCACTTTTCCACAAGAATTTGCACCACCCTCGAAGCAAGTCAGACCAGACCATCCTACCTACTCTTTCTCTCAATCGTTTGGCATGAAATTAAATGAAAAATTCACTCTGATACTAATTTTCATGAGCCCAGCGCTTGCCATCCGAGCCGGATAAGTTATTCGGTCGGATGGCAAGCGCTTGGGCAGTGACAAATTGTTTATGGAAAAAATATATAGAATGTCATTCAAAAGTGTCACCATGCAATCCCACAGACATGAGACCAAGATAATGAAATCTGAAAAGAACAGGCACTTGACTCTTGATACAGGCGCCTTCCGAGTAAATCGATGAAACCAGCAGTAGCAAGTAGATTAATCCAAGGAATGTAAAACATTCTTTTCTAAAGGTGCCACAAAAAGGGAGGGGAAATCAAAACATATGTTCTCTTGCAAGTTAGTGGATGCAAATGTTATGTATACTATTCCTTCAAGGGGACCAATGTTTCATTCCGTTGTTCGAGTGCCATCACCATTTCAGTCAGTTCCACTTTTTCTTTCTTGTATGATCATTTTTCATAAACTGTCTTCTTGTAATAACTCGGTGCATAAAACTTCCGCAATTACTTCCATCCTCCAACTAATAAACACTGTTACCATACAAATGAAATAATCTGTGAGAAATCATGTAGAAGCTTTTTAAATGATTCAATGAAGAGCATAGCACATGTTGACTCCTAAAACCAATGGGGTGGGTGTATTTCACCTTCATGCCCGTTACTTGTGTCTTAATATATATAACTGGTTGTAGCAGCAAGGCTGAAGTGAAATAGCCCATAATGTGTAGTTGATTATCGTCATCACAACACTGAAATTATCTTGGCACAAAGTGGTACCATGTTGCAATTGCGGGCCCTACTGTTAAGGTATAAGAAATTTCAAATTGGTGATGCAGAATATACTCAAAGGAAACTTCGGAATGATTTAATGAACCAAGATGAAGCAAATGAGCATACCTTAACAATTATAAATCAGCAAAAGATATCATCATGCATGTAGTTCCTCTTCCCTAAAACAAACCAGGATAACAACTTGGACAACGTACTAAGTAAAAATTTTAAATTTACCAAGAATTATGGAGAAGCATAGCTTTTTTTTTTTTGGTTTTTGAAGGGGGTGGGCGTGGAGTTACTTCCCGGAATCCTTGTGCACTCAACATTGATTTATAAATTTAAGTATCCAAATTTAATATCTGAATCTCCTAGCAGGAAATGACTCCTACTGAAATCAAGAACTATGGATTCCTTGTGCCTTTACATTGGCGTAAAAAATTTAAAGTGGCTACATAACAGATGAATTGTACTGAAGAAAAACGTGGTGGAAAAACTTCTGGATTGCACTACGAAAAATGGATATGAAGATTCTAACAAATGACATGGCATTCAATATATCAGGAGAAATAGTATAACATCTCAAATGACTGGTAATGCCAAAACTTATACAAGATATGTTACCATGTATTCAATTCCATGGTTTTGCCTAAACTAGGTTGCTTTGGGGACAGATCAAAATGGCACAAGGATATTTCCCTAGTAATATATAAATATATATATATATATATATATCAAAAATACTACAACAGGAAATAAAAGATTATCTAGCTGCATATTTTCTCAGTCTCTATTTAGGTCATATTGGTATTGCCTTTTGTACCCTGCCTATTACTTCAATCTTGGTTTATCAATGATCAACAACAAAATAAGAGAATTTGTTTTTCTCATGATGCTAGTGATGTATGTGTTTACTACCAAAATAGGAAACGATGGAATACTAACCGATTTCTTGTAGATTGGTAGAATGAAAACACACAGAAATGAGATGGTTACTGCTATCATTTTGTTCACATGAAGCAACAAAATGCCAACAATAAGATTCAAATCTTCATTGAGAACTAGCTGATGGTGGTACTTTATGGATTAGTGTTAATAAATCTTTATCAATAAAAACATCTGGATATAGGTGATATTTGGCTAATCCTCCCCCATTTCCCTATGGCATCTCTTTTGGGTTTTAAGCACTTTGCATGTTTCTTGGACTTCCACATGGTGCATAAAAGACAAGAACCAAAAAAAAAAAAAACAAAAAATGGGAAACATGCACAACTCAAACAAAAAATAAGAATGGTGAACAAGAGAGAAAATTAGATTTAGATTTTTCATCAAGCAGGAATTCGGTTCAAAAAGGAATTAAGCGAGAGCATTAGTGGTGGTAGAACTAACCTTCAAGATCATCATCTGAAAACCCTTCGCTAATATAAATATATGGAATATAAGCAATGCTATGCCAATCATCTCCTGTTAGCACCAGGCATCTGTTATTCAACATGGGGGAACATCCCACAACAATCAATTTTTGCAATACAGTGAGACAAAGCATCCCTTGGGACAACAGAAATAAGAGTATTAGCGACCGCCTGTGGTAAAAAAATGGTCGCTAATACCCTTTAGCGACCGCATGGTGACCGCGATCGGTGCCTTGTCGCTAAAGACTATTAGCGACCGCCACATGGCGGTAGATCTTCAATTGCGACCGCGGTAAGTGGAAATTTTTATAACTATTAACGACCACCAAGGTGGTCGCTAAAGGAAGTTTTTAGCGGACGCCGTAGGTTTTCTATTTTTGTTTATTTCCACCTTCGGTCGCTAATACTATTATTATTTGTATTTTTTTTTTATTTTTTCAAATAAGTTCTTGTACCAGTATCAGATTTGCAAACTTTTATAAAACTAGATACTAAAATTAAATTAAATCATACATATAAGGGAAAAAAAAAACAAGCTAATAACAAAAATTAAATTTATAATAATAAAAGTTCAATGTTTTTGAATTATTAAAAAAAAAAATCTTATACAATTTCAGATAAAAAAACAGAAAGCCAAATAAGATATCCGATGCAACATTGGTCAATCAATCTGAAACAAAAATAAATATTATTAGTCAACAAAATTGAAAATATAAATAAAATTAAGTAAAATTAATCTTTTGAGTGACATAATTCAAAATTTTAAACTTAAAATAATTTTGTACAAAAAGAAAGATTTATCGTTTGAAATCATTTCAGGAAACCTTTTTTTTTCTTTTTTCCCAAACAAAGCACACATGTTAAGTCACATATACATGACGACAACTTTTTTATTTCATTAAAACTATAATTAGTAAAGTGGCAAGCCCACAAATAAATTTTCTGGATGATTAACAAATCAATTGGGTCACTCTACAACTTATATTTCACATCTAAAGTAGGATATGATTGGCAGTAACTTTCCTGCTTAATCAGACAGTTACTTTCAATATTTTGTGTAATAAAGTATTCAAAGAAATCACTTTGGCTACTTTTTTGTCAGGCTCATGAATATGCACAAAATTGAACATAAGTGGTCAAGCTTACTTTTCTATTTCACTAGCAAAACAATTGAAATTGAACTCAGTTTAGTATCCCCAATGAACCGAGTTCAAACAAGTATTTGGCAAGCCATACTCAAGCTGGTTCAAGCTACTAGGTACACATTACAGCCCTAAATATCTAGTATAATAGATTTTCCATGCAATTTTTGTGCGTTAAAAATTAATTTCTTTAAATAATATAAGGAAACACTAGTCTAAGAGCAGAAATTGATGTTTATGGTTCCTTACTTTTAATTGTATAGAGCCCTAATAACAGCAAACGTAAAGGTTGACAATCAAAAATTTAATTTGTTGAATATGAATATCTTATAAGTTAATTCATCAAAAGTGTGATTAATCAATTTACAAGTAAAATAATAATAATAGTAATAAAAAAGGAAACAAAATATCATTACACAAATCACACATAAAGTATGAATGTAAAAATTCTTTTAGAAACTTGTACAATATAGAATGGCATTCCACAACATTTCCAAAATGCTTGACAATCCAATAAATAAAAACCCACAAAAGAAAAGGAAAAGTGAACGAAAATAACAACAATATATTGACAGGAAAATAATATAAATGTCAAGGAAACCTACTTTTGTCCTTAAACAGTTCTTTCTTACTGCTTCACGATTTTGAGCAAGCCTCTGAAGCATCCGTAAAAATAATAGTTTAGCTAACAGTTTGGAAAGAAAAGCCAGAACCAAATTAGCTGATGTAGGTATAATAAACTCAAACAATATAACCTTTTGAATAATGTTATCCAAAAATGCTAAGTCTTTAGGCCATGTCTAGAATTCAGTAATGAAATGAATGGGAGGAGAGCACAAACAATAAATAATGTATTCCTCCCTCAAACGTTCTTTCTCCCTCTAACTCTTTTGCTTCTCATAGAAACCACAAAACTACAAGCTTTGCACGTCACACCTACTTGATGGATGGTTAATCTCGATTTTTTGTATGGACTAGATAATTTAAAGTCATAGCCCTATGATATCTTACTATAAAACTATAAGAGACATGCAGAAATAACTATATTGCTAACTCTTCATTATTAGCAAACTGTAATATGTAGATTACTTATGCAAATGCTTAGTAGGCTCAGAAACCCTTGATAAATGTAAACAAATATTACAAAAAATTGATACTCTAGTATTTGTTAATATCGACGATAAAATGGTCCAATTTCTAGGGTTTTGAGCAATTCTCAAGGACTTCACATAACTTGTATCTATTGTAATATAGGGGAATTAAATTTTATTTTGTATCAACAAAAACAACTTATCAAAGTCATAGAGACATTCCAGTATTGCTATGATCTCAATGTGGAAGATTATATTATTATGATATTGACATAATAACATATTCAACAAACTCAACAAAAACTTTTCCCCACTACTTGGGATTGATTACATGGATTTTGTTTCAGCGTATAAGTTAGTTAAGACCAGCTCGTGCCTTTTTACCCATGTTCACAAATGGTATCACTCTCCCTAACTTGGCACTTAATACTCTCACTTATATATGATTATTACTCTTACTTACATATGATAAATTGATCTTAATTGATTTTCCTCAGTATATTTTCAGTATGAGCTACATCTACAGTCACACAAATTCATTTGTTCCTAATCCTATTTCTCTTAATTTTGCCACATATCCACCCTACATCCCTATCTTAGCTACATTCATTTTGTTAGTATGTTATGTCTTCATTGTCCAACATTATGTACACTAAAGCATGGCTAGTTTTATAATCTTAAATAATCAGACAAGAAATATTGCAAGCCATTACACTGTTCGGTTTCTAGACTATAGCTGGAGTTATGGAACTCGGTATCGGGTATTCTTTAGCTCGTTGGAAAGCTAATATTTAGGCCTACGACTTTCATGTAGAGCTCAAGACCCAGTTTTGCCATTTTGAAGCCCAAACTTGAGCAGAAACATAGAAGTTTGAATCTCCCCAAAAGGTTTCTCGCAGTCCATAACCAGTCTCGTTTTTAGCCCATATTTGGAGCTCCAGATCTCAGAATTAGGCAAATCCAGAAGCGTCAGAAAGCTAACTTCACAGGCTACAATTTTTCCTCAAATATAAGTTTTGTAATTCCCACGATTTCCCATCGAAAGGCCCTCAATCTAAGGCTAAAAATCTGTAAAATGGAGATAGAAGATTCAGGATTGATTTTTTTTTTTTGCTTTCCGAGGAAAGAAGGGATAAAAGAAGGAGGAGAGAAGAAAAGGCATTGAGGAGGAGAGCAAAGTTCTTGAATTTTTTTTGTTTTCCGGATTCTCTTTCAAAATCTTGATGTTAAGCTCTTCGACTAAGTTTTTCTTCAGTTTTATTATGAACTGAAGAAAATAAATACAAAATTTGAAGGGACATTCCCCTGTATACATGAAGCTCAAACATTATGGCCTTAGCCTAATACAGTTCAAACAATCAAATCCAAGCTGTCTCTATTGTCAAAAAAACATCAAACCACAAAACTTGTTTACAAATCAGAAATTCAACCTAACAAAAAACCCTAATCACAACAACAAAAACAGAATCCCAACAAATTGTATATCATTTATCAGTATCTGAATCTCCAAATCAGAAAAAATCAAGGAAAAAAATAAAAAAAAACCTACTTGATTGCAGATGGGAGAGAGCACACTTGAAAAGAACTGGGCCAACGGATTCACGGCACTCTGGAGACAAAAAATTTCTTCTTTCCTTTGAGATTTTTGAGAAAAACAAGAGTGATGGATCTTTTGAGAGAGGAAGAGAAATACACGCACGGGAGTGAAAATTGAGGGAGAGAGAACAACGAGTGAACTGAAGGAAAAAGCGAGTTTCTGGATTTTCAAGGGGGACTTGTAGCGACTGTTTTAGGTGGTCGCTAATGTTTTTGTTTTTTGCGACTGCCACCGGCGGTCACCCGAATTCCCAAAATGCAAATACTCATTCCTCTAATGACTTTTTTTTTTTTTTTGCGATTGCCACTGACGGTCACCCGAATTCCCAAAATGCAAATACTCGTTCCTCTAGTAGTTTGCAGTTTTTGAAGTGATCTGAGGTTGCCCATCCACTCTGGTAAATTTGTCCAATTTCCACGGGATTCAATCTCTAAGGATTGCAAAGTTGTAATAGATTGAAGCCACAGAGGAAGGACATCAATTGTGGCATATTGGTGATGGATAGAGATGTGAGACAGCTAAGGCCTTGAAAGTCCAAGCCAATGCCACTCTTATCATCCAGAGACAAATCAAGCTGCGGGCAAGACTCGATTTGCAGCAACTCAAGGGTAGTGAGATGTTGTGTTACTCCGAATGGAGAAGTCAATAAGTCATTGACTGCTGATGATGATGCAGTTTCTGCTATTACTTCCATTCTCTTCCTCCTGCTTCCTAGTCCCTTTAACTGTTCCAAGTTGGATAGGCGGAGCAACTTTAGAGATGGGAAGAGTTTCCGTGCTCTTGAAGAAGAAGAAGAAGAGTCATATTTACCACAACCTTCTTCGCCGTAAATGTACTCCTGGGAACTCATATGCCAGAGGCTAAGAAATTGGAGAGAAGGAAGTAGCCCAAATAGTGGAAGTTATTGGCATTTTTCACAATTCCATAATGAAATTTTAGTCATATTAGGGAAAGAGAAACCAATGTCAACCATCATCCAGCTTGGGAAATTTACACCCCAATAATTAGTTATGTCCAGCTTCTTCAGATTTGGGTGTGGTAGGAGGCTTTCAAACAATAATTCATCAGGTTCATAACTGTTCCAAATTAATCTCAGTGACTTGAGGAATCCCAGCCCAACTAAGCAGGAGTGGTTTGGGTGATTTTTCCTTCTTTCAACAATTGACCCTCCCAACCTTTCAATGCTTAAATCCCCTTGAATATTTACAAGGCTTTCTAACTCAATCAAGCCACCAACAGTGGCTCATCTTTTCGACCCACAACGAATCGGCTTAATGTTTGAAGACAATTCAACGGCTTAAATTTGTTTGGGATGTTTCTTATTACCAAAAAAGAAAAAAAAAATCTAATTATTATTATAATTTATTTTTTTTTTGTAAGATTTATTATGTTATACATTATGTGTGTTTTTAGAATCATATAAATTTGTATAAAACTATAAAATTTAGTGTCTTATGTTTTGGTTTAAATTTTACAGTTTCATAATTCGTATTTGTAGAGATTTATAGAGTTTTGTAGTTTTTTATTTTACATAGTATCTATATTTACTAGTTCTTTAGTAGGTGATTTTTTTTTATTTTATTATGTTATCCAATGAGGCTTAATTTAGGAAAGAAAAACACTATTTTTTTGGTATTTTTGGAAGGAAAAATTTGATATTTTAATTGGTAGTTTTTTTTTTAACTTTTTGTTAATATGGCATATTTATACCAAATCAAATCAAACTAAACCAAACCAAGCATTTTCTCACTAGATGGGAATGACAGAGAGTACCAAATAGTTTCGACTATTTTCTCATTACTCCATTCCGTCCAAAAGTTCAAACGCAAAACTCTTACAACGGTTTTTTTTTTTTTAAGTTGACGCAAAAGTAAAAAAAATTTCACTATTATCTCTAAAAAACATGGTTTGGTGACTACGCACTAAACACTAAAAAGTTTACTAAACCATATTTTTACTATTTTTTCATTAGTTTTCACTGTGCCAAACGGGTCCCAAATGAAGCATAGATATGATTTTTAAAATTACGAAACTACTTAATTTTATTTAAAATAATTAATTTAATTTACCCTAAAATTCAAGCCTCACCGACCTGCAATTGGTATGTTTTTGTGGGTAAAACGTTTCTCAGGTGAAGCAAATTCAAGTCATTTCCCAAATGCCCATGACCCACTGCCCCTATCCCATATTCCCAGTTGGCAAGAAAGAGGGGGAGAGAGAGAGAGAGAGAGAGAGAGAGAGAGAGACTAAGAGCGTTCAACCGGAGGTCCGCCGCAGCAAGTGACACCAGCGGCCGTCCCTCCGTCGCCGGGCCCACTATCCGAGTGCGTTGGTGGTTTGTCTCGACTCTCTGTTGTCATCTACTTCCAGCGGAAGATGTGTGCCCACTTATTTGTTCATTGTTTGATTGAAAAATTCTTTGTTTGTGTACGTGTGAGCCAAAAGCGAAAAGTAGCTGCTTTAATCCGCATGTTGGATAATTGGGTTTCTTCAGGAAGA
>QLOD02080876.1:9158-24073 GCA_003260245.2 Sideroxylon spinosum | reverse complement strand
GAGCTCTCAAATTTAATGTATCCTGCACCAACACGAGGGGGCATCATTGTATTGGCATCAGACTGGACAGAAAGCACTTCTGAAACTTGAGCAATTGTGTCTCCTTCGGCCAGGCAATCAATATGAATGTGTAATGGCACAAGACAAATCTGAATAACGTCTGGGCACAACACACAAGCATTCAAGTTCTCCTTCACGCATTGATATTGGTTTCAACAAACATTTAGAAATTAGGACCACTTGCAAATTCCTGCTGATCAGCTGAGCAACGCAAGTAACCAAACCATATTTGTCTGTGTAGCAATGTGCAATCCCATAACAACAATATCACCCCCATAAGTACCATTGATATTTTCCACAACTTTTTTGTCTTCTTGGCCAGGACATATCCCTAATTAACCAAATAACAGACCAGTAATTTTGACCTCAGAAGCTGGAGATTTCTGAGAGTAGGATAGAAAGAGAGGAAATAAAAATGAGTAATTTCTTCTCAAATCTAAATCATCCTTGTCATTGTTGTTGCATTCCACAACACATGTTGAAAGAGGAAAGAACTATTCCTCATGACAGGTTCAAAAATTTGTTGGTAACTGCACAATTCTCGAATGAAACAAACCAGAAATGCAAAATTGGAAGAGGAGAAGGAAACAGAAAAAATTCAATGAACTACTTCACTGGAAATTTAAAATTAAAAAAAAAATCATTAAATTTAAGCCTAAACGGATAAGCACTTACAATTACCATTTTCATGGTCTGAAAATTACCACAAAGCAAGGAAGGAGAGCTCTAGGATTCAGTAAAAAGAGTTCCTCGATATTTGAATAGACACCCATTTTGCCAGCCAACGAGTCGTATCCTGATTGACCAGCGAGTTCTTGAGTATTCTCCAGAGGTCTGTGGACTCTCCCAGCAATCACTCTGCATACTATTAGAGCCTTCCTTTGAGAGGGATTATCATCGTATAGTTCAATAGATTCTAATGCTCTCCTGCTTGTAGAAGTAGTGAAAACACCAATGCCATCTTTCGTTCCCTTCTTAGTCGAAAACCCATGTCTCAAAATTTGGCATGCAAGACATCTACCCGATGTGCATAGACTAGATGAGGCATTCATACCAAGAGAGCATTCAACAGTTGTGCCATAGAACCTCAGAAGCTCATTCCCATCTGCTAGGCAACGAGGATGTTTCTTTTGAAGTTTGCTAGCTTTGATTTTTACCACTTCTCTATATTCTTCAAATTGGGCTACTATTTTTTGCATATTGTGGACCTTCACTATTCTCTCAATGTGCCCAGAACTGTTATCAGACATAACCCAGCTAGTTTGGCAAATCATCTCTACAATCTTCCTAGATGAGTCTCCTTCAACAAGTTCTGTGACTGCACAACAAGAGAGAACCTTATTGAGTTCTCTTGAAAATCATCAAAGAACCTAACAGGCTAGAAGGTAAACGCAAATGTAAAAAAATAAAAAAATATTTAAAAAAAAAAAAAAAAAACAATAAGCCTTCACAAATTTATTACCTGAGAAGCAGTAATTTCCTTTTGCTTCTTGGGTATCATGAGATGTTAAAGTTGTAAACAACAGCAGCAGCAGCAGTAGTAGTAATAATAATAATAATAATAATAATTATAATAATGATGCTGATGATGATGATGATGATGAAGCTCCTCAACTTTTTTCACAAAGAGTGGTGGAGAACAAACAGGAGACTCTAACCATGATGCCGATTGACAAAAATTAATCATCAAAATGTTGAAGTTGCACATGACAATAAAGTAAATCTCATAGGGATTGGAGAAATTGACATTAAGTTTTTGCCCTTCAGATTGGTTCTCAAGCCTATCATAGTGCATAAATACATATAAAAACAATAGAAAAGCAGAGATAATAAACGCATACTAGCAAAGGAAGAAATAGCCCAAACCCAGGAAGTTGCATTCGTGAATTCATTTAACAAGAGAAAAAAGTAGTACAGGTGAAAAAGGCAGGTTTGCTTTTACCAGCATGTTTGGAGAGATGATGTGCTTCAACAGCTTCCCATTTTGCAAAATGTTCACCACATCTATGGCAGGTCAGAGAAGAAGAGCCAAGAAAATCTTTACTGGAAGCAGCCCCATGACTTGAAGGAATACCATTGAATCCAGAGCGTTGCCTCCTTGAAGAGCTCCTGGGTTCATTCCTCGGGAGGGCGGATAAGACCCTTGGGTTGTTACGAGGGCCAGGGGTACTACCAGGACTCAGGGTGCCCACAAAGGTTGAGCCGCCACCACCACGCCCAGTGCTACTGCTCTCTTGGAGGGTACCAACCCCAGATATTTTAATCTCACAATTTGAATCACTGAAGACAACTTCATGGGTTATTGGGTTAAGAAATTCACTGCTCCCAATGGAACTTGGACTACAACTTGGTGGCTTTTCTATGTATCTCTTACTTCCATGGATGACATCTTTGAGATTTGAGATGGACCTTGAACACCCAGACCAGCCTGTCTTCTTTGTTGATATTTTGCTGAGATTACCACTGACCATTGGATCATAAACATCTGATGCCTCTGATCTGCACTGAAGGGATCTCTTCAGAACAAACCAAACAGCTGGCATCTTCTCTCTCTCCCCCCCTCCCTCCCTTCTCTCTCCCTCTCTCCCCTTCCTTCCGTTTTATGGTATCTGGCTCTCAACCTTTATGCATTTCTATCCGCAACTCCCTTCTGGGGTTTCAGAAAAGCTTTGCAATGAAGAGCCATCACTTTATATGGCACAAAGTTTTCAACTATTGGAACAACACAAAGCAAAACAGAAGTCTAGAAACGAAAGCAAATTTCACCTAATATTGTTTCTCATTTTGAGGCACATAATACACGACACCATTTCTGAAGCTTGTTTCCTTCCTTGGACCAACCGAACATATACACACACATGATATATGTATACAACCTCAATTTAATGCAAACTTTTAATAGGTGTTTGATGAAACCCACAAAAAAAAAAAAAAAAAAAAAAAACATTATTTCAAAACTTTCATGCACCAAAACCAATGCATGTCATAAACCATTCGCAGGGGCAATAAATGGGGTCTTTATGAAAGGGAAAGAAGGAAGATCTTACACTCAGAACCAGACAACAATGAAACCCATTAATTAAGCAAAAATGCAATTCATAATTAAACCACGAAAATGGATTACAAGGAGATGAATTTTTGGCTTTTGACCTTAAGGACATGTGATTCTAATGTGAACTGTCAATCCACCTGAATTTTTGACCACTTGCATTAATGGATGGAGAAGGCGGTGCTTGCTCTTCCTATTGAAGTTTCAACACACACAAACAACGAATGGCAAATAGTTTCCCTTTGAAATCTGGTCGCGGTATTCATAGGAGCACAAGCTTTTAGTACTTAAACCATCACTCTCCAACCCCCCCTCCCCCACAAAAAATAATAATAAATAATAAATAAATTAAAAAAAAATAAATATTGATTGAATTTCAATCTAAAGGATTTGATACATTTACCATAATTGAAATGAATTTCAATCATAATGATTTGACACATTTACCATATAGACAATTTAAAAAGGAACTGACACACAATTTGAATTTTAAGTTTCGCATTTGAAAAGAGATCACATCTAATTACTATTATTTATTTCTTCTCTATGCGGCAACTTGGATTTGAATTAAATCTTCTATTGCTAATAGATGTTTAGTTTTTAAATTTGTCAAAAAAGTTAAATTAATCAGTCCTATAACTTTTAATGCATTATTCAACCAAAAAATAAACTAAAATTGTATTCATAATTTTTCCTACTTTGCCAACCCAATTAAAATTTTCTTTATTTTCTCACACTCAAAATCCAAATGAATCATGAGAAAAAAGAGGGGTCAACAGTATATCCAAGTCCCTCTATATATTGATGAGCTTATATTTTCAATTGACTTGGCGCATTGAACTGAGTTTACCAAAAAGAAGAATGCCTGTGTTTTAATCCAGAGCTATTTTACAAAAATGGTCTGGCATCTAGCAGAAGCAGAATAATTGAGCAATTGTTTTCAAGATCAAAGTAAAAGAGAAATACATCAGACCTGAACCAAGAGTCTCATTAACCCAAATCACCGCTAATAAATGGGGTGATATTCCTTAAGATTGAATCCTGCTAAAATTTGGAGAAGCCTGCACCTTTCAAGACAAATTCATTCAAAAGAGTAGAACTCCAAATCTCGCTTTAGTCCTCCTCCTTGAAATTATAGCATTTATTGCTAAATTTCAATATGACCCTATTACCAAATTCATTGATGGAAAAATTAAAAGGCCAAATCGATACTTGATGGTAAATGCAATGGCTTTGTTTCTACAATTAGAAGTGAGATTCAATGGAAAATTATAAAGATGCAAAGTGTCATCTAGGGCTGTCAACGGGGCGAATAGAGGGGAAGATTACATTACCCATCCCCATTCCCGTTTAGCAATACCACTACTCTTTCCCGTCCCCATCCCTGTTCTAGGGATAAAAATCTCCACCATACCTGTTCCCGCTAAATAGCGGATCTCCCATCCCCATTCCCCTTTACCCGCTTAATATTTTAACAAATTGTTAAGTTAATTAGACTGAAGAAACCATTAAGCAGCCTTTAGATTCGCTATATGGGTCCTCCATTTTCGTCTCAGTTTCTGTCATTTGCATCAGCAGAGAGGGAATCAACACTAATAAAGAAGCATCTGTTCTAATAAATAAATTTGATCATTAGGCAGAATAATTAAAGAATCTGCACTTTCATGTTGCTTGAATAAAGCTTCCAAACAATCCTTCAAATACACAGATAATAAATAAGTGATCACAAATAACATAAACTTAGCTTATTTACTCTGGCTCTGTTCAAATAAATAAGTTACAAACTTATTTACAACATACAGTATCACATTATCATAGAGTTAGGAACATAAAGGAGTTTTTGATAATATATTAAATATAATTAATAATACATATTAATTTATAAATTTATATTTAAACGGGTATGGGGTGGGTTGGAGACTGTTGTACTCATTGAAACCTTCATACCAGTCTCCGTCTCCGTTAATTGTGTCTTCATACCCTCCCTAAACAGGGTTGAGTAAAGCGGGTACCGACGGGTACGGATATTTTTGACATCTACTCTATTCAATTATTTAGTTTGAGTGATGCACTTTTAATATCTTCCATGTGTTAAACGCAACCTCGAAATATCCTAGTGTAAATAGAAATCGGTAAATCCCAAATAGGGGGGAGAAAACAAATTAAAAGCAAGGAAAGAAAATCCAGGGAAACAATGCGAGATAGAAGTTAAAGACAACAATTCAGATACAAAACTTGCTTCACTGGTGGCAGCTTATCCAAACAACACAGAACATAAACCAACATTACTTTTCAAGTGGAAGGCAAACTGTATACAGAAGAAGTTAGAGAAACCTCTTATCATTCTTGCTTCAAACAATAAAAAGACATATGCCAAATGATGTGAACAAGCCACAGGAAGATTGGAAAGCAAGGACAGTTCCAACATGAACTAGGCATCTCCACCATGAGACTTACAACATAAAATAGGAGGACGAACCAAGAACAGATCTGTGATCTCTACCAAGGTTCCGCCCTCGAAGGCACTCCAGATCCATCACTTGAGAGTGATCCACAAAAAGGTTCACCTGAAAATTCCATGGAATGACAACAATGCTACAATCAAGTGAAAGGAAAAGATCAAATAAATTTAACATAATAATATGTTGATTAAAACAGCAACTTACCTTGGGACCATAGTGTTTGACAAACCACTCAGAAGTTCTGGCATTTGAGGCTTCAAACATAGTCTTCTCAAGTCCAAGACGCCCTATGACCTTGGCTATGATGTCTGCCCGTACAGAATCAGCATATCTGCAGACATCATCAGCATCAATCATTATCATGTCTGCCCCGGCTTCTATGCATCTTTCAGCTCTCCTAATCAGAAGATCAACATCCTCAACCGTTTCTGTAGGGGGGGAAATAAAAAGGGGCCAATATTGTCAACTACGCATGAAGATATTTCTACCACCTTTACCATCAAATCTTCTTAGGTATTACATCTGATGGCCTTAATAATAAAGTATGAATTTACATTCTTAATGATTTCCATATATTCTTAATGCTACAATGACCGTAATTACATCCTAATTAAAGAAGTTCCACCGTTCAGGATCATCAAAGTCATCCATAACATAAGTTTTGACAGTACTCTTTACCATCTATTGCCAACAACTTAGTATCCCTATCTAGTACCAATAGTAATTTCTCTAAAAGTAGTTCCCCCCAGTTAACATGTCTCTCAAAGTCAAGAGAATCCAATTCTGAAGAACTATCATAGCACGAGTATCTCCCAATAAACAACATTATTTTGAAACCTGAGAGAAGTAAAAAGTGGTAAAGCATAGCTAGGAGTCACAGACAAGTTTGTGGTTTTGTGAAACTCATTTTCAAAATTTTACACACTAAAAGTCCATAATGGTCACCAGTCCAGTAATCAACTCGACAGCCAAGTTTACGAGACCTGGTCTATAGCAGATGGCATGAAATGCCGTGCATTTTTGGGTAAAAAATTCTTCATAAAGGAATCATATTGCGAGATATCCACCTTAGCATCGTAAACACTACAATAAAAGGAATAGATTACATACCAGATGTTCGTGGCACTGGGACCACATAAGCTCCAAATGCTCTGTCAGCAGTTGCAGGGATATCAGATTTGTTAAACTTAACAGCAAATTGAGGCTTGGCTTTCAGGCCCCCACTCTTAATCAACCGAATAAATCTCAACAGTGTTTCTTCAGGAACTCCTAGTGATCCTACATTTAGCTCAATGGTGTCAAATCCCAGTTGCTTACACTCCTGAAAGAACAAAATTAAGAGATACTATATAAATGCCAATAATTTTTTTATACAAACTTTCTGCTTGACAAATGCAAGTGCATTGTGGATAAAAATGAATAATTTCTTTCACACCTCTATGTATTCTTTGAAAGCAGATGGACCTCTGTGAAGCAGATATTCAGCCCAGTCGCCCGTACTAACATATATATTGTGTTTGTGGGCCATGTTTGTCACTTCTCTGATGTAAGCTTTTGGCATCAGACTATGAGAGCTGCCAGAAAACTTTAACCCATCAACAAAATGTCCCATGGAGTCAAAAATATCCTATACAACATAACTCAGTTAGATAACCAATCAACCATGTCACTGTCCCAGCCAACCTACTGCAATCAAAGCGTTCCAAACCCATCTTTTTTCAAATAACAAGAACCTACATGAGGCTAAGTCAGCAGTTGGTCCTATACCGCGAAGGAGAACCATTCTCACATTGGCCACCTCTTGAGATTAAATAGAGAGGATTGAATAAGTAAGTAAAAAGAGCATTTACCAACATAATCCAAACGAGGACATACAATTAAACTGGATTTGAAATTTTTGTCAGTTTTGAGGACATTTAATGGTGTATTTCCAGAAAGGCTTACTGAAAAAATGCATTAAGGTTTCAAACCAGAAATTTATAAAGACAAGTTCTACGAGAAAAATAATATAGCAAAATGGAAGGAAATTCTCAACAAGTGCCTCAAATACAAGCATCAAAGAATGGGGCCAATTTAATTGGGAACGCAATTTTAAGATGGCAGAGAATCTCCTCCATATAAACTCTTTCAATAAAAGGAGTAACTTCTAGAAGGTAGTCTATACTGCTGATAACACGAAGTTTTGTGAAAGCTGGAAATGGAACAAAATAATTTTGTATGACCTTTCTCACTAGCAAACACAAGAAAGAGATACGTCAGGTTTGCAAAGCCATAAAATGGTCTCTGTCTTACTCTATGCCTTCTGTGGTCACATAAGTGGCACTGAAGAGATGGTCCACCCAGTCTTATCAGAGGCAACTTAGATGAATTTATATTTTGGTGAAAGGTTTCCTCCTTTCAAGCGGGCGAATGATGAAGGAACTTTATATCATGCACAGATAAATGCGTAGAATTATTAACAGAAAGGTGGAAATTGAGCTAGGTTATGGAGCAATTTTTACATAGATTTTTCTTAGTAGACATCGAGGCAGCTGGTAGCAAAGTTGGAACCTCGCATTCCATCATGTTTGGACAGGCCAGTATCCATGATAGTGGCACCAGCAGAAGTAAATGTATATTCCTCGTGATAATTCATTTTATACAAAGTTTGAAAGGAGATTTTCCCAGTTAGATTCATTAAATTCCTCATTTACTGCCTGGCATGCAAACAAGAAAACCCCCATTATGCAAAGGGCACACCAAATAACAACAAACTATTTTAAGTTGATTATGGTGTTAAGACTTACTTGAAGATTCTATTTTGTAGGTATCTAAGCAAACACTTGTGAAATCTCCTGTTCAGATGATTTTAACCTTTGTGCTGGCTACCATCAATGGTAGTGAAAACCTAGTGGTGATAAATAATAAACTTCATACAGATCTATTACTATTTGCTAATGCAATAAATAAATAAATAAAAATCATTACTCATCTGAAGGCTATAAAGCTAATAAAATTATGGTCACCAAATTGAATAATAGCACAACCTGTGGGACTTGTTAAGCTAATATTGAAAAAAATAGATGCACTCTTCCACAATCTATAAAAAGGTCGGGCGGCAGCTCCATGCATTTGTTATAAGATTGAAAGATAGAAACTCATGATCATAGAAGCTTCCCAGTAAATGGTGGGAAAAGAACCATTTGTTTGGCTGCTATGACAAAAGCTCAATAAATAGAAAACAAAAAGTTGATCCAGACATTTTTTTTTTTTTTGGGATCTAACACTTCAATATTTCCTCAATTTACCTTCAAATGCACATTACAAACCCATTTCAGCACGCAGAAATTCAACTCACACAACAGCATAATAAAACCATTTGAAAATAAATCAAATTCCAACCCATAAAATGATTCCGATCAACCTGAGTTCATTTGTTTTCAATAATGAAACTGCTAAATTTTGAAATGTTCAAATGTTAAGACTCGTCCCGCATCATTATCAGAAAAGAATTACAAAATTTAGACCAATTAAAGTCGAGCTAGCACTTTGCTAAAAAATAAAATAAAGTAAATAGAGCTAACACCAAAAATTAGACCCCTGATCACCAAAACGTAAGATAAATACAACAACGCTGCAAATAATCAAAAGCCATAAGAATTCGAATTCGAGTAAATGAAGAAACAGAGAAAGGAGTTTTAGGGAGAAAGAGAGGCATGATAAAAAAAAATTTGTGCAGCTAATACAAAAGATTAGGCCACTCATCGTCAGAATCTAACATAATTCAACCACAATGCATCATTAGCTTCAATGACACGGAGAATTACGGGAAGAAATTTCATATTATATACATATATGGAGAGAGAGAGAGAGAGAGAGAGAGAGAGAGAGAGAGAGAGAGAGAGAGAGAGACCTGGAGGAGGTTTTGGCCGAGGAGAGTGTAGTGAGGGCCCCTCATCTCGGTGACGCCGTAGCGCCGCGGCTTCTCCGGACGATCTTCGTCCTCGTAGAAGCTTTTCCACCGGTAAGCCGACATCCTCTCTTTCACACGACAAAATTCACCACCAAACACAGAGAGAGAAATGGAGTCTATGGAAACTTTCCCCTTCGAATCTCCTTATCTGTAACTATGTATATATGTGTGTGTATATATGTATTTCAACTCTCTGGAGGTGTTGAGCTGCTTCTGGAATATGTATTCCTATATAGAAATAATAGTTATTCCCTCCTATTCAAACATGTGTAATAAAAAGTAAAAATTATCTCAATAAATTTTTATCTTTTTTTATCAAAAATTATTTCAATAAACTTTATCTTTTTTATCCCAAAACAAATATGTCCTGAAAAGAACAATTGTCTCTATGCTGCAATTAATTGAATGGTGAATTTTTTTTTTTAATAGGTGTATATCAATTTATTTATTTACATGCTATGTGATAAATTTATTAAAATTAAACTTTTAAATAAAATTATTCATAATAATTTCCTGTAACTGCTTAATTATTTTCAAAAATAATATTACGCAGTTTCTGAATAATTATTTAATTTTATATGTATATAATTAAATATTTTTTAATCATAAAAGCTCTCTTTTTTCTTTTAAAAAAATTAATTCTCAATACAATGGTCTCATGCAACTGGTACTATTTTTTTTTTTTTAAGAAAATAATAATTTTTATTTGACCCTCTCTCGGAAAGTATGTCAAATATAATATTTTTGTATTATATATGTAAATAAAATAATTTGCAAAATGAAAATCCATCCCCTCTCCCCCCTCAATTAACTCTCATTATAATGTCAAGTCGGAAAAAAATTGATTACCATGTTGGAATTTACAACTTTTAATTTATAACTAATTAATTTGTAACTAATTAATATTCTCTGAAAACATCTTTATATTTACAAAAATTAATTTTGTTAAATAAAATTAATTATGAAAATAAAATAAAAATTCACGTACCTACAATCTAAATAGTAAGAAATATATGTGGAATTAAAATTGTTGCAATTTATTCATATCTCATAATCTTATTAGGTTGCTCAATATGAAATTCTAGAAATTAATAATATTTAAGGAAATAATATCTAATATTTATTTTTATTAGCTTTTGAGAGAGCATGTAAGAGTTAAGAGGTGTAAACCCATTACGAGTTTGGGTTGAGTTTAATGGTTAGAGTCCCATATATAATTTAATAAATTTTGTTCTATTGTCATTCCTATTTTTTTTTTTTTTTGTCATAGATGAGACAAATGAAATAATTTTGTACATAATTTTTATTTTGATATTTTTAAATAATTGAGGCGATGAATAATTTA
The DNA here is from genome assembly GCA_003260245.2 of Sideroxylon spinosum. Taxonomy (NCBI): domain Eukaryota; kingdom Viridiplantae; phylum Streptophyta; class Magnoliopsida; order Ericales; family Sapotaceae; genus Sideroxylon; species Sideroxylon spinosum. The sequence goes on along the minus strand of QLOD02080876.1, from coordinate 13,205 downwards.
TTTTATCGTATAACTTGACATTTTATTGAACTTATTAATGTTATAAATTCAGAGTTGTTTTTAATTAAAAAAAAAAATCGGCATGTGTGTAATATAAAATTTATGATAATTAAAAAATTAATTTACTCAAATATTAATAATAATGTAATTAATTATAATTATTTACTATATTTAGTTTTTGAAATTAACAAAAACACAAAAAATTAAATATTAAAGTTTTTTTTTTTAAATATTATTTCAAGAATTTCATATGGAGAGGCACCCTCTCACAGTAATTTACTTTTGTCAATTCGTTTATTTTGAAATAATTGACTTACAATAAATCTATATCATTCTGGTGAACTATTATGATATTTAGACTTTTGATTGTACAGCATCACCCTTCTCAAATGAAGAATACAAGTACCATAGTGGAATATCAAACAGTCGGGAGAATAACTCGAATGGCGAACTTTTCCATATAGCCAAGCTGTTGTTGGATCAAATTAATGCTTTGCTGCCCCATGCTTGCTGGTGATTCCCTTCTTTCCTTATTCTCCATGGAAGGAATCCAAAACCCACAAAGCAAAGCAGAAGAGAGAGTAAGAATAAAGAAAACTTTGAACACGAAAAGAAGCCTTTCCAGCTCCATTAAAAGCACAAGCTTTCTCATGCATATTTGACATGTTAGTCTGCATAGACTCCTCCACTTTATTCAAATTCTCTCTTCTCCCTCCATACTGGTCTCAAAAGACCTAATCAGATAGATCTAGAGAGAGAGAGAGAGAGCCTAGAGGTTTCTCATATAAGAGCTGTCATCCCCAGCTGCTACTTCATATATAACCTTAGCCGATCTTTCAGAGCTATCAATTTTGCTACAATGGGGAAGAGCACTGGCCTGTTTGTTTGCCTCCTGATCATGGTCATGGACATTGTAGCTGGGATCCTGGGCATTGAGGCTGAGATAGCCCAGAACAAGGTGTGTCAACAATTTTATTTATTTATTTATTTTATACGGTGATCGAAGGAAAACTAGAAAGCTAGAAAGAATTGTCAAAAAATCTGATGAGTGGGGATGTGGCAACGAGGCAGGTAAAGTAGGGAACTAATGCGATTCTAACCTAATAGAGAATGGAGGAGAAGAACTAAAAACTGAAGTAAAAGATGGGTTGGTTTTAAAATGTTTGTTTCTACTGTTTTGTTAATTTATATAATATATTTTTACTATTTAATTAATAGTTATTCTGTATAAATAACTTGTTACATCCTTTTTTCATATATAAAATAATAAAATATTATTAATTTCAATGAGACGAGACGTAACCCACGAAAAATACCCATCATGAAATTGGGCAAAATAGGAGAATTACTTAGTAAGACAGAATTGGGAGAAAGATTCCCACCCCATTTTTCATCCTTATGTGTAGGAACACTATCTTTATTTACAAAACTACATCATATCATTTCAGAAATATTGTTTTGATAAATAGCGTCTTGAAAAAAAAAAAAAGAAAAAGAAAAAAATAGTAAAATGCACACGTTAATTAAGCAAATGTATTTTTTGTTTTTGGTGGGCAGGTGAAGCATTTGAGGATGTGGGTTTTTGAGTGCAGAGATCCAAGCTACGAAGCTTTCAAGCTGGGGCTGGCTGCAATAGTACTTTTGTGCCTTGCCCATGCCATTGCCAACCTGCTTGGTGGCTGCATTTTTGTCTCCTCCAAGGAGGAACTCCGCAATGCTTCAGCCAACAGGCAACTCGCAGTTTCCTCCCTAGTTCTCTCCTGGTATGTATATATGCTACATATATACGCGTATATTAATATAATTTGCTTCTATATATCACTACGGTTGTTCGTTGATTTAATTGGAAATTAAGGAGACTGACTCTAGCTTTTCATGCTGTGCCTATATATATACATATATATATAATCAGGGTATTACTGTTAGTTGCATTCTCTGCGCTGATGATTGGGACACTGTCAAACTCGAGGTCGAGAAAATCATGTGGGATAGCACACCATCGGTTTCTGTCCATAGGAGGGATCTTGTGCTTCTTCCATGCACTCTTCATCGTTACCTACTATGCTTCAGCCACCGTCACCACCCGAGAAGATGACAAGATCGTCGATCATCATCATCGTCCTGCTGGCCCTGCTTGATTTTCTCCCCCACCTTCCCCCCCCCCCCTCTTTCTTTACAGTTTTTGATTTCTTTACCCTCCACCATTGTTAATTGGTTGAATCTATTATCAATGCAACGGAGAACCAGCTTTCGATTGCTTGAACATGGTTGATTACCATATCGGAGTTTTTTTTTTTTTTTAAATTTGTATAAACAAACAAATAGTGCCACTTAATAGGGAAAGCAACTCCAAATACTGCTACAGATAGAAGTCAATACCGCATACAAGACTGACCCATCTCTAATCATGTTTGAAACAACTAATCTTACATAACTTTTTTTTCCCCACCCAAATTTGATTTAATTTTTTTAAAAACTTTTAAACATGTTATTCGCATTCATCCAAAAATATAAGAATAATGCATTTGAAGAGTCCAGATTTGAGAATCCAATAATGAAGCAGATGACTTACCATAATAACAATAATAATAGTTATGAGGAGGAGGAGGAGGAGGAGGAGGAGGGAGAGGACAAAGCGGCAGATCAACTCCATCAATCTCATCCTCACAGAAAAGTAGAGAAATTTTTTTTGGCAGTTACCGGAGAATAGGTGATTTGGCAGATTTCATCTCTCGGGTGACCTTAGCTCTTCTCTTCCCCAACCCCCTCCACTCCCTCCCCCCTCCCCAAGCTAATCTCTCTCTCGATTCCTCTCTACTTCTCCCTCTCCCAGTAACCCCTCCTCCCTTCCACTATCTCCTCCGTCACCAACTCCCCAACCCCTAACTTTACCCATCACAAACACCTCTAGTTGCTCCTCAGCCTTAGCGCTCATTTAACTCTCATCATTAAAAGCACCAACGCTGCTTTAAAAATAAATAAATAAAAGGCATTCACAGTGCAAACATTTTAAAGCAAAACGCGTTCACAATAAATGCTTTTGGCCTTGGCGTTTACAATATAAATGTATTTGGCCTTGAGCGGTTATGGTACAAACTGACTTCCTGTATATACTACAATAAAGGTTCCTATTAAGGGGAAAAAAGAAAAAAGGCAAAAACTTCGATAGTTCCTCTCTCTTGCTCTTTACACAAGTAGAGATACCCTTGCTGGTTAATTCACTATTGTCACCTCCTAATCTTCATTCTTAAAATTCCCGGTTTCTGCCCCAGACTGATGAACATTAAAACTAATTCCAACTTTGTAAATTTCTGTTTTAGAGAGAGAGAGAGCTTACATTCACCTCAGCCCTCTTGTTCTTAAATGAACCTAAATTTAAACAATATACCTCCATCTATCGGAGCATTAAATATCTTCCATCACGATCTGAAACTATCTTAGATACCCTTCCTAATTTTGAGTTCAAATCACTTCTGCTACCAGAATCTCAAATAAGAGTTAATTACCGGTTTTATTTTTGTACCAGATTTTATACACATGAAACACGGATACCCTGTAACCAAACTACCTTACTAAATTGACTCTTATCAGATAGCTCTTCAACTACCACCACTCCAAGAAGTGGTTCTCCATTCTTCCATAGTCCATGAAACTAATTCTACGGACATGTCCTCTATTATCACCCTCCCTTACACACGATCATCAAAACATCAGGAGCCAATGTTAGAAGGCTATCATCCTATAAACAAATCATTACTCAGTTCCAATCTTAATTACTAGATGTGCATTATTAACTGCCTTGCTCAACATAGAACTTCCAACTGTAATAACAACAATCTGTCCTTCAAACTACTTAAACACAATAATTTGGTTACTCAAACTACACAACAGTCAAACATCGTACAACAACATAAATACCGAACATGTCCAGCTCCCATCCATGACAAATACACAAAATTCGTTCTTCAAGTGTAAACCAATTAAAGATCCACCAATGGTTCTCGCTCTTGTTGCCACACTATCATTGATGTCAATCATTTTCATCCA
>QLOD02080442.1:7952-19847 GCA_003260245.2 Sideroxylon spinosum | reverse complement strand
AGAGGGGGATGAATCTAAGTCCTTTTCAAACTTAAGAATTCAATATAAAATAGAATTTTGAGAAGAGTGAGCGAACTAAGTGGGCCCAATTTAGTGGGGTGGCTGTGGTCCCAATTATTCAAGAGTTTTATGCCAATATGGTAGATACTCAGCATGAGAAGAAGGATTGAACTGTCACTAAGTTTAAGGGAGTGTATTTTAAGAACTATCCTAAAGATATTAGGAAGTTCTTTGACTTAAAAGAGGAAAAGCATCCCCAGTTCCCGTTTTTAGCCAAAAAAACACTAGATAAGGACTCTTTAGCCAAAGTTTTGACTGGAAAACCAAACGCAGAATGGGGACACAAAAAGAAGTTGGCAAATAATAGATTGACTTCCAAGTTCAATTCACTTCACTTTTTATCATGCTCACAACTGAATCAGTCCTTAATACTTCCAATATCAACTATGAAATGAGGGATTGAGCGTGGAGTAGGGGTAATTAATTTAGGAAACATTGTTGTATTGTTCAAGACAAGGAAGGGGATTGTTGGGCTACCATTTACCAATTTTATAGACAAGTATGTGTGCTAGAAGAAAGTTACTTTAGAACTTGGCAAGCAAGTTACAAAACCTCTCGAACTTATCAGTGCGAAAAAGATGGTCTTTCATAGCTCAATGTGGCAACGGGACTTTCTGGACTCCCATACCCGAGGTTTAAGAATTCCATACACTTGATCCTTCTTATTCCTGGATGGCAGTCTCCTTTTCTAGAGAAAGAAGTACAAGTCATAAAAGGGCTAAGGCAAGTACTACCACATAAGAATTTATGGAAAAGATGTATGCCATGTGTGATGAGGTGAATGTGAAACTTACAGAGGTTAAAGAGGCTCAGTGCTTCATCAAACAAGAATTGTAAAGCCAAAGGAAGTGGATTGTAGCTATGGAAGCAAACTAGAGCTACTAGTGCCCTCTGCTGCTGCTGGAATCTCTTCAATTCCATTTGAAGACCTCCTTTGCATACATAGAGTCTAGGAGCTATTTTGTCTTGTCACTAATTAGGAAGTTGTAGTTTTTGGTCTCAAGTTGTCTTTTGTTTTGTTGAGAAGTCCAAACTTAGAATGGTCTCTTTTTGCTGAAATGAGAAAGTAAGATGGTTTATTTTGATATGGATTGAATTGAATATATGTATGAACTTAAATTTGATATGAATAGAATGAATCATTTTTTCAGTACACAACCTAACTCAATTTTGTACACAATCAGTTAATGTTTATTTTTGAGAATTCTTTACAATTTTTCCATTGAATAATTGATGTTAACATAGGGTTTATAATTGTGACAGTTTTGAAGTTGTGTGGAATTACGTTACGAATTAAGGAATTGTGTGAATATGAATTCATGGAATATAAGTTTACTTGACAAACTGCATGCACTTGATCTCTAACAGTGGAGACTATCATTGTGAGGTTTGAGCTTTTAAGCTTTTGTTGAGTGAGTAAAATAACTTCTACATATTCTTTATTTCCATATCCTTTTAGTAGCTCTAAATATTTTCTTTGAATTAATAACATGGGAAATACATTAGCTTGGACTATGAACATAAGAATGTGTATGTAAACTCAAATGAGACCTTGGAAGTAAAGTAGGCCATCTTTGAATCTTCTAAGCCTTATTGACCTTTCTTTCTTATTAGTTATCCTTAGGAACCATGTTAAACTTGAATGTTTAAATGTATAATTCTTTTGAAGCCTTGAATAACACCTTTAACTTTGGAAAATAGTGATAGCCTACTCAAGTACCTTAGAAGTGCATAAACTAAGGGGAGATAGAGTGAGCATGAAAAGAGGAAATAGGGATTTTTAAGAAAAGGGAGATTAAGAAGAAGAGAGGAATGTGAGAGTAACACATAGTGTGGAAGATCTGTTGTATTTCTGATTATAAAAAAAATTTAAAAAAACTAGAATAGTTCTGCATATAAGGTTACTAAATATTAAATTGTTTCTATGCATTGATCCGAAAGCATGAGAATTTAAAAGTGTTAATTTTGGTGGATAGTTGCATGTGAAAGTGAAATTAGAAATGAGAAATAAGAGGCAAGAGTAAGAGAAAGAAAAGATTGAGTCAGATTGCAAAAGAGGGATAAAGTTTATGCAACTTAGGCACTTCTTTGATTATCCCATCCTTTCTTTGGTTCGACATCGGACCCCCTAGCCCCACTACAACCTAAATAAAGACTTGACAGATTTAACGTATCGATTGAGTTGAAATTAAAGTTTTTAATGTGAAATGGTTCAAGAATCCTTTTGTTGTGGATCATTCCTTTCATAGAGCTATGCCAAATTAAGTATTCATTGAATTTTATCATTCTTGATTCAAGGTAGATTTGAACTTGTACTACATTTACTCTTTATTAAAGGATCGTCCTAGAGTGTGTACCCAATCTTCATCCTCTGAAAAGAGTATGCCCTGTGAGGCTTGAAGTCACTAACGAGAACTTGTGCTCATAACTGAGTTGAATTTATGTTTTAATGAAGGATTATGAGCATGAGAAATTGGGTTTGTACTTTAAGACCTTACAATGAATAGAGTGTTGCATTTATGGACTGTTCATGTTAACTTTTGCTTGTTACAATGAACTGAACTTAGAAATTCAAATAAATTTACATCAAAAGATTACATGCAACTTTAAATTTAGATTGAGTGATATAAAGTGTTTTCTTCTTGAGCTAATTTGCTAGGGACTAACAAATCTCAAGTTGGGGGCCCGATTGTGCTATAAAAAGTATAATCATAATCCTTAAATTGAGGATTGTTATGTAAATTCATACTTTAACTAAATGAAAATGTGAGTTTTATTGCAATAATCAAGGTTATGTGTGATTTACAAATATTTGAGCACAAAATGACAGAAATTGACCTAAGAAAATCATCTTTGTAAAGTGGTTCAAACAAGTCTAATGTTGGTTTTAACCATAGAAATGTAGAAGATGGAAGAGCATCAATAATTTCTAAGTGTCAAGAATTGATTCAAACTTTCATTCAAACCATACTCGATTTGAACTTTGGTTAGAATGACAGAAGGTGGTGCAAGGAAAAAAAAAAAGTGGGAAAATTATAAGGAAAACTTGTTCGAACCGCTGCTCTAATAACAGAATGGTAAAACCAATTTCAAGCAAGGAAAACTCTAAGTATGGAAACTTGGTTTGGACAGTGGTTCAAACAGACACCCATTATTACATGTGTTCGATCAACAAAAGCTGGAACGTGGCTCAAATGCAAAAAGAATTTTAAGTATGGAAAGATGGTTTGACCTAAAAAGCCAACCCTTCACACCTCCCTAACTAGCTAGGTTTAGCCAGCTTGATCACATTTGTTGTAGGTAGCTCGAGTTACAAAGAAATGGGAGGGAGCGAATAGCGAAAAGCTAGGACAGAGTGCGCGGGTGTGAGGAAGAATGAATTTTGTTTATAGAGTAAACATATTTGCTTGAATTTGTATACTCACTAAATGAGTTCTTCAATAATTGTTGATTGAATTCGTTTACTGTGTAAACAAATTTTTTTAATTAGGATTGTTTTTGCGATAAATGAATTTGCTCTTGTTTTGGGAATGTACATATTAGACACTAGGTGCCTACTGGGGTCCAAAATCCAAGAGGACATATTGTCTCGCTCATGATCTGTTTTAGGTGTATTAGAACCAAAGAAAAAAGACATTACTAGTAACAGCAAAGACACTAATTTTATAACAAAAAGCAAGACAGATAATAGAGGATGCAAATGGTCTTTCACATATTGAACTAGATTAAGGTTGATCCCACTACAAGATATGGCAGAGTATATACTCTCTCTTTCTCTCTCTCTATCTCTTGTGTTTTCTACTTAGAGTTTTGATTTTGGTGGTTTTTTTTTTGGTTCCATGTTTGTTTTCTGTTGTAGTACATTGAAATCCTTGGCAAAGGTGCTTCAAAGAAAGTGTATGTGAATTGAAACTTATCTTCTAAATTTTATGCATAACCATTTTAGATTTATGCCTGCTAATTTGATTCTCAACAATGTTTTCTTCAAATGGGTATTTACTTAATTTGTCAAACACCGATTTCAAATTTTTTTAGAACTCTTGTTTCTTGGGTATTCTTCTAATGCCCATTTCATATTTACGTAGAAAATTGGATCTTTGTGTCTTTTAAGTTATTTTAGAAGTGGGGATTCTAATTCAGCATCCAATTGTGTTGATTGATGCAGTTATAAAGAATTTGATGAGTATAAGGGGATCAAAGTTGCTTGGAACAAGGTCAAGCTTTATGATTTTCTTCCAAGCCTTGCAGATCTTAAGAGGTTTTATTGCTTAAAACATTGAAACACCAAAACATTACGAAGTTCAACACTGTTTGGGTTGATATCGTGAACAAAACATCAATTTTGTGACGAAGATGTTCAAATCTGGGACTTTAAAACACTAAGGACCTGAAAATTTTCATGAACATCCTAGTCTTTTTCCTGTTTTTACTTTCAATTCCACCAAGTAGGTCTTTAAGATTTAACTAGGCTTTCTCCATACACCTTTTGTAGGGATATAAGCACCATCCACTTGTGCCCGTGACGTATAATAGAACATATATAACAATATCTAGAAATCATGTCATTTACATATAATCATCATAAGATCAACATCTAGAAATCATGTCATTTAAAAAAAAAAAGCCATATCAATGACTAATAATCATAATTAATGTCAATAACTAAATAATAAATATAACCAATTACTTATTTATTGTCTTTTCTTTATCTCTTTACTATCTTCAACTATCATATCACAATCATGAGGTGCATCCTGCCAATGTCATATTTATGGGCCAACATCTAATGAAAACAATTAATCAAAACATCATCGTTTGTGAAGCCAAATGGAGCCAAATCATCATTAATTTCATCGTTTATGAATCAAAATCCAATGGCTATGATGAACCAGAATTAGGTTACTAAATCACTAGCACGATAACTAACCTCTGCATAGGTCTAGGGTCTTTCCAAAAGTAGTCTCTATTCTCTCCCTATTTTTCAATATTCACCAACCCTGCAATCACAATATCACATTTTATTTATCTATTTCCACTTTCTATATCATCTCTTATTCATCTCCATCCAATTTTCATCTTAGCAATTTATTAACGCTGAACCTCAACATCGTAACCTCTACACTTAACAATTCAGCACTAATGATGACAGGTTCAAAACATCATATCATTTAACAACAACATAAATAACTTTCCTTTAATAATATTATTCACTAATTCCCCAAATTGTATAGTTCTCATTTTTTAAGTTGTAACATCATTCATTCCATAAAAGTATCTTTTAAATCATTTAGTGTTCAAAGTTTGGGACAAAAGACATTATGCGATTACATTCTTTTTCTTCCCCACAAACATTTATATACATGTATACAAGTATATAAGTTGCATTTCCTTCAAAAAAGGCCTTCAAAACTCCAAATAAACATGTTAAAAACATGCTAACATCTTTTGCACATCATATATGCACGTGAAATATATTAAATCCCTACCTCAAGTGATGAAATGAAAAAAAAAAAAAAAAAGAGCTTAACCTAGTGAATTTGCTAGTAAACACTGGAAACTTTAGAAACTCTGTAAGCTCAAATTGTTAATCCTATTACTAAAATAATCACGCCAACATGTTCAAAACGAATCTAATTGCATAATTATAAAGTCAATTTAGATTTAGCGAAGATTTGATACACCTACCAATTGTCATTCTTCTCCCAACTCTCACTTATTTTTTCTATCCGAAACTACCACGTAGGTGCGTGCACGTACACACACACATACAAAATATATACATACATAGCAAACAAGTTTTCAGAAGAAAGGCACTTCCCCTCCTCCCTGACCTTTCCCCCTAGGCTTGAATTTGAAGATATACTCGAGCAGTGCATGCGATGAAGCAAAACATGAAACTGATAATTCAATCAGATGTCACCATAGTTCATGCGCATGTGTTCAGACCCCCTTCCTTTGGGCTAAAATGTTAACTATTGTATCTCGGGCCTCAATTCTTCAAACTTAGCCTAACTAAGCTTGTTATTTTACCAAATTAATCACATTTACCTCTTATCACATCATACTCATGTCCAAAATTATAAATTTACTTTAATTCAAAATTTTGGGTCACTACACACATAGGCATATATACATGTATGGACCTTCAGGACTAAATGAGAGGGAAGGGGGACGCTAGCGATGATAGCACTAATCCTCCATAGCCATCACTTACAGCACCAAAAGAAAAACTAGATGTGCGCAGTGAGGAAAAGTCTGACCTATCGTAAGCATACTAATGTCACTATTCTAGGCGCTTGACCTTGGAGGGTTGTCTGCTTGGGCTTGGGCGTGTGCCTAGAGCACCCCTCCGCGTACCTGGTTCCTCTTTCATCCTCAATTTGTTAAGTTTTTGAACTATTCTCCAAATTCTTAGTCCATTAAACCTGTAAATTCCTCAAATCATCCATATCAATAGTTCATCTCATCATAAACAAGTTTCATAGATTTTAAATATATTCAGTGTGATAAATTGGGTCATTACAAGAATAGAAAATTTTCCTTAAAATGAGTATTTGATAAATAACGTATGATCCTACTGCCCTTGACAATATCTGTGCCTTTTGACTATCTTTGTGAACCAGTAAAACTAAGCTCTTAGATATTGTTTGAGCCCATACAATGACTTTTGTAATTTACTAACTTTGTAAGGAGTTTTTTACCAGAAAATTGGCTTTCCTTTCACTTTTTACCATAATAAAGACCAAAATAAATTATTTACCAAACTAGGGGCAAAAGAGTCAATCGAATTAACATTTTTAATTAATGCCAGCGTCAATACCATTAACATTTTCACCAATACAAAACTAGAAAAAAAACATCAGTATAGTTGATGTTTTCCCGAGAAATCATAAACACTAATGACGATTGTACTCAAACCAAACAACTCTCCGCTCTTCTTCTTCTTTTCTTCAGTTTCTTCTCCAATTGACTGTCAAACTCAACCTTTGTATCAATGCCTGCCATAACTCTCCCCGGTCTTCTCCATTAATAGTTGACTCTGTTAAAGCTTGAAGTTCAAAGTTCATTCAACCCACAATTGTTAGATTTCATCCATGTGAGTTCTATATATATATATATACGGCTCCAAATCTGTACAAATATGTCTTTAGACATACATATATACATACATTGCTATACATACACACTACTACATTTATTCAATCACTCTTTTAACCCAGCTAGGGTAGGAGCTTCATTTATAGGTAATTTATGATTTTAGGTTATGTTGTTTGATGTTCTAACTTTGGGATTTGTTTTTTGATTATTGAATTTGTTTTGTTTGGTTTATGATTTTAGTTTGGATCAAATGAAATTAAATTAAATTAGTTGCTTGATTTCATGATTTTGCTTGAATTTTTTACTGTGTAAGTCATATGGAATGTCATATTTATATTCTAAAAGTTACAAAGTTAAAATTATATATGAAAAAATTCGATTGACGAAAATTACAAAGTGAAAATTATGCTATGAATTTAGGTTAATGCTTTTTGGGTTTGTTTGGTAATATATATATTTTCTTTTTTTTTCTAATTATAGTTGTTTGTTTTTGCTTTTAGTTATTTCTTTTACATTTCATTTTTTCCTCCGAAATAAAAACAAAACGTGTTTGGTAATGTAATTTTATTTACAATAATTAACTTTGTTTTAACAAAATATTTAATTTTATTAGTTTTTTATAAAATTAATTGAATATAATAAAATATAGTTCCTATTTGTTTAATTAATTAATTTGATAAAATATATTTAAATTAATTAAATAGATGTTGTAAAATTATTATTTTTCGATAATAATTATTTTTAATAAAGTGTATTAATAAATAACATAATTTAATAATAAATTGCTATTTTGATTTTTATAATTAATTTAATAAGAAATTTTAATAAAATAAAACATTTTAAGAGGTAATTATTACTCAAAATAGAAGATGAAGTGCATTTAATATTTTTTTACAACTATGTAAAGGTATATTATAATGTAAAATTAGGAACTTCATATTAGTATGTGAAAACAGTTATATTTGTATCTAAAATTGAGAAATTATTTCAAGAACTTATTATATCATTCATTGATAGGATGCGAAGTCTTAAAAATGGACTTTTTTATTTTGTTTTTTTGGGCGGGAACATTATCAATACAGATGATGATGTGGGATATGATAGATACTTCAGCGTGTCATCAAGATTAGTCATTAATGCACATTGTCGATATTAATCGCAAAACTCTACAATATTGTCAATGTTGATCTGGCATAATGGATATCCAATCTTTGGCAATGTCAGTCAAATATTCCACAAGCGTTTTGCCTATGATGGATGATGACGGAATGGAAACAATGTTTGATGTAATCGACAATTTAAAACACAACCACAGTGAGATTTTCTTGGAGTTAGAACAGATATGTAGTTTAGCAGATGGCGATGATGGTGGAGTCGTAACTCAAGAATATTGGACAGAGGATTTGCCACATATTCCTGCAATAACTATTCACCCAAGGCCATGCAATATACATCTCCCTATTCATCAAGGTTGGACCAATTTGTGGACGCCAGATATCAACCTAGTTCTGACCTTGTTCATGAGTACGTTGAGGAATTATATAGGTCATGGGATTACATGTAAGACCAAAATAACCAGTTCAACAAATGAAGTCACCTCCTAGACAAAGATGAGATTGAAGAAATAGAGTTAAATAGGATGGAAGACTGAAAGTAGAGGCCAGTGAATGCATGAGCCGATGTCTAAAACTTTCACTTCAGCTCAACTAGAAGACAATGCATCTTATTGGGCCCCTTCACTTCGATGTCGGATGTGGAATCCCAAGACCAAGGATCCTCGTGTTAGTCAAATATTCAAAGATAAAGATTAACTTGTTCATTCAATAAAGTTATATTTAATCAAAACAAACCAACAATCTTTGACTGTTAAATCAAATAAGGAAACATGGGTGGTAGAGTGCCCAAAGTGAAACAAGGCCAGTGCAAGTGGCATGTTCGAGCAACTCAACTAAGTGGCCATGGGTTATTCAAAATAACAAAATTTGAGGGGCCACATACATGCATTTACACACAGTTGAATGAAGACTATGAACAGCTTGACTCAAACTTTGTGGTCAGCTCAATCATCCATTTGATCAAGTTAAATCCTGTCGTATCTGTTATCCTATTACAAGCTCTGTTAAAGGATCATTACAAGTATATGGTCTTGTATCAGAAGACTTGGTTAGTAAAGTAAAAGGCTATTGCGAAGATATTCTGGGATTGAGAGCAATCCTACTTAATGTTACCAAAGTTTATAAATGTTGTCCAATCGTACAACCCGGGAATGATTATTCACTATGAGTATTAACTTTATATGGGTGGCGTTCAATGTGTCCTTAAGTATGTGCCTGAAGCTTTAAGTTTTGCATACATGGCTTCGCACATTATTGTCCCGTGGTGTCAGTTGATGGCACACATCTACATGGGAAGTACACAGAAAGTTGCTCATAGCCGTGGCATTAGATTCTAATATGCAAATTTTTCTGATTCCATTTGCTATGGTGGGTACTGAGGACTATAATAGTTGAAAGTATTTTATTAGGATGCTGAGAATGTATGTTTGTCTAGGTCGATAGTTATGCCTTAGTTCTGATCATCACAAAGCCCTGGCTGTAACAACTGCATCCCCTTAATTCTGTTGGGCCAACTCATTTCATTGTTTTTGCTTAAGACATATCGAAGCCAATTTCAAGAAAAGCTACAAAAGTAAACAACTGATTAACTTATTTTGGCAAGATGGAAAGGCATCCAAATGTGGAAGTTTAACTAGACGATGGATTTGATAAGGTCCACTAATGAAAATCATTTGGAAATATCTAACTAATATTTCTAAGGAGAAATGGACCTATTGTTATGGCGGGTTACATAGGTATGGAATTATGACAACCAATTTATTCTGAATGCTTCAACAACATACTAAGAGAGGCGAGGAGCTCACTTATAACCATGGCATTGTAGTTGACATTTTACATGCTAGTTTCACACTTTCACCAACGTCATATGATTGCAACAAATGAGAGGAATAATAGGGTAAAGGTCAATCCTGTGTGCAATCACTTCTATTGGATTACCAAAGGAAGGCACTCCCTCATTAGGTCATTGAGTTTAATCGTATTATTGGAGTACGTGAGGTCATAATAGGTACCTAGCTAAATAGATGATACAACAAGTTAGTTATAAGATTAAAGGATGGGTACTATAGTTCAGGAAGTGGGACGTATTGTGGCTCCCCTGTTTGCATGTCATAGCAATGTATGAGAGAAAACACATCAGCTGGATGCAGTTTATTGTGGATAAGCATTCAATACAAGTATATGTGAGCTAATATGCTCCAAAATTTCAACCGTTAGAGCATGAGAACTATTGGAATACAATTAAAATCCTATTCTTCATCTCTGATCCTAACCTTGCTTACCAAATTAGCTGACCTAATTCAACCAGGTAGAAGAACAAGGTGGATGAGTCAAAAAGAGTGTCCGAATACACTGTGGTCTATGCAAACAACAAGGGCACAATCATTACAAGTGCCCATCAAGAGTATCATCATCACTATCATTAAGATTCCTACCATTGTTTCATTAACTATTATTTAATGTTCCTTTAACAATATAGATTTCTTATATAATAAAAATAAGTCAACCATTTATGTCAAATGTTCCCACTTATTCATATCATTGAATGTTATTTAATGTGGTTTTCAACAGTGTAATTTTTTACTTTATAATATTATTAGCTCTTCAATTATTCTAACTTAATTGTCATCAATAGTGGATGCTCCACACTATTTCACTGCAGCTATATTTCACGCACGCAAGAGTTTTTGGATCCTGGACTACTTGACCCTATTACCCTCCACTCATAGGTGGAGCATCGCTCCAATGACATTTGGCGGCCCTTGTTAGGGTAATTATCAGTTTGATTTAGTTATTTCATTTATATAAATTGTGAAAATGTTTTACTAGATATTAGATATAAAATGTGAAAATGTTTTGTTGCAGTATGAGAATATCTATGATACCGTAATATCCAGAGTTCACTTCGAGATATATTAGAGCCCGCCCAAGATCCCCCCATGTTACAGTACATTTTTAGGGATGGTTTCTATAGCCTTTATAGGATTAGAGCTATGGATTTATATTAGTTGTTCCTTACAACACTCATTGAGAGAAGGTAGACAGAGACTCATACATTCCTCCTTCTAGTTAGGGAGTGTATGATAACACTCTAGGATTTTACCTGATCTCAGGATTACGTGTCGACAGGGATGCCATTATGGGTAGGGACTACACTTATAAAATTCCCTAATGGTAGGCTATGTGTTGAGAGCTTTTGGGGTTGATACCTTCGGTTAATGATATACATGGCAATCGATTTAAGATTATGCAGCTAGTTGATCATTTCCATTTTTGCCACATAGAGCCGTTGATGCATAAGTCCAGTGCCATGTCCATGTTATTATTCTTATCATTATTGCCTACCATCTTTTATCAGATAAATCAAGTAGTTTGGTGAAGCTTATATACCTACCCTTACTTTGGTACTTCGATGAGTGTGGTAGAGGTGCATGGGGGTAGCTAGTTTGGCCTGCCTTTATTGGGAGATGAGCTCAGCCTCCACTACCCGGGTGAAGGAACTTGTAAGGCCCCTAGGCATACTATACGTATTAAATTTTATTTAAGTTCCATGTTTTAATTTAAGTTTAGATGTATTTCAAGTTTCAAGTTAAAATTTAGATAATTTCAATTTATATTACTT
>QLOD02080251.1:0-24148 GCA_003260245.2 Sideroxylon spinosum | reverse complement strand
AACCTATGATCTAGTCTTCTGTGTGTAAGTCGTACTCTACATACTAGATCAAATACTCTTTGTGAATACTAGACACATGCACAAATATAGTAAATGTCATTCATTACTCAAAAGAAATTCTCATTAAAATATATAAAAACATAACATAAATTATGTCTTTTAGTCTATATCTTTATCAATATCGGGCGAGAGTTTGACTTTCCAATATAGGTTGTTAATTATAAATGTGCAGCTCCAACGGTGACTTAGAAAAAAGAAGTTTTATAGATGCTCAAAGACTAAATGGTGAAGCTTGAAATGTGATAAGCAATTAGCATTAAAGAAAATAGTATTAGAGGAAGACATTTGGGGGTAAACGAAAGTGCAAATAATATGTGGACTAAGGTAGTAGAGTGTATTAGGAGGGTAGGGAAGGAAGTCTCAGGAGAATCCAAAAGGGGTGTTCCGGTGCAGAAAAAGGTATGATGGTGGAGCAATGTTATCTAAGATAAAATAAGAGTTGAAAAAAAAGCGTTTTAAATCTTTACAAAATGATCGAAATGAAGCGAGATTAGAGAGGTATAAAGAAGCAAAGAGAGAAACCAAAAAGGTAGTTAGTGAGGCTAAAGTAAAGGCATATGAGGAGTTATATAGACAACTCAATATTAAGGAAGGTAAAAGATAGATATTTAAGATGAGGATGAAAATGTGTTAGTAAAGGAAGAGGAGATAAAGGAGCGTTAGAAAAACTATTTTTACAAGTTATTTAACGAAAGAAGTTGTAGTGATATACAATTGGGGTCGCTTACCACTTCTAGGGAAGAAGTGAATCATATGTTCTATAGGAAAATTAGTAGAGAGGAAGTAAAAGAAGTACTGAAAAAGATGAAGAATGAGAAAGCGGTTGGATCAGATGGTATCCCTATTGAGGTTTGGAGGTGCTTGGGGGAAGATGGCATAAGTTGGTTGATAAAGCTTTTTAATGTAGTTCTAAAGAGCAAAAAGATGCTTGATGCATGGAGGAAAAGTATCCTTATACTCATATACAAGAACAAAGAAGATATTCAAAACTGTGCGAACTACCACAGGATTAAACTGATGAGCTGTATCATGAAATTATGGGAGAGAGTTATTGAGAGACGACTAAGAAGGACAACAAACGTTTCAGAGAATAAATTTGGTTTTATGATTGGGAGATCAACCATGGAGACAATCTTTTTCCTAAGGAGGTTAACGAAATAGTGTAGAGAAGGTCAAAAAGATTTACCCATTTTGTTCATTAATTTGGAAAAAGCTTATGACCGGATTCCTAGGAAGATTCTATGGAGAGTATTAGAAAAGAAGGGAGTGTGTGTCACATATATTGAGATAATAAATGACATAAATGATAGAGCTGTGACATCTATACGGACGACTAGTGGAGAGACTAAGGAATTTTCTATCACGATTGGTCTACATTAAGGCTCAGCGTTAAGCTTGTACTTGTTTGTCCTAATTATAGATGAGATTACAAGGTATATTCAGGATGAGGTGCCGTAGTGTATGCTATTTGTAGATGACATTATTTTAGTAGATGAGACGAGAGAATGAGTGAATACTAAGTTAGAATTGTAGCGGGAAACGTTAGAAACAAAAAGGTTTAGGTTAATTAGATTTAAAACGGAATATATAGAATGCCAAAGTAGGATCACTGGGGGCATAGAAGTAAGTTTGGGCACACAAAAGATTATAAAGAAAGAAAACTTAAGGTATCTTGGATTTATGGTGCAATAGGATGGAGGGATTGATACTGATATAAGGCATATGATTTAGGCCGGGTGGAAGGAGTGCTTCGGGGGTCTTGTGTGATCGAAGAGTCCTTCTCAAGGTGAAAGGAAAGTATTATATGGTGGCAGCAAGACTAGCGTTGCTATATGGATCAGAGTACTGGGTAATAAAGTATAATCATGTTCAGAAGATGGCAGTTGTGGAGATGAGAATGCTAAGATAGATGTGGGGAATCACAAGGAGAGAGAGGATTATGAACGAGAAGATTATAGGCAAATTAGGAATAGCATTAATTAAAGATAAAATGAGATAAAATCGTTTAAGATGGTTCAGTCATGTTAAAAGACGTTCAATGGAGGCACCAGTTAAAAGATGTGAAAGTATGGAGATTACCAGGAATCGGAGAGGGAGAGGGAGACCTAAGAGAAATTGAAAGAAATTATTAAACATGACCTTGCCTCTATGGATCTAACGGAGGATATGGTCTTAAATAAATTTGATTAGCGTTATCAAATCTATATAACTGATCTCACGTAGTTGGAAAGAGACTTGGTTTGGTTTATGAATTATTATTGATGTTTAATAATTTTTTTAATGGTAGCAATAACAGAAATAAGAGAAAATTTTCATCCCCAGATAGTGATGCTTAATTAATATTATTTAATACAAATAATAAAAATAATAAATTATTAAGATATTAGTATGATACTATTATTATTTATAATAAATTTAACTTATTATTATTTAACTTATAAATTTTAGTATAGTTAATATTTTTGTTAATATATAATGGTATAATAGTATCATACTAATATGGATTTCATAATGGTATAATAGTGATGCTTAATTAATAATTTTTAATATAATAATAGAAGTTACATATATCTTAGTATAAAATTTTTATTGTAATATTTAATTATAACTAAAAAATAATTTAATATGTCGATACTGAAATGTAATATTTATATTCATATATTAATGTTATGGGAGATATAGATACACTCCACTTTTAATTTCTTATACTCAATTTACTCTCACAATAAATATTGATTTTAAGTGCGAAAAGTTGAAAATAGGGTGCATTTTAAAATTATATATCATAATTATATATATCTATATATATTTACTTATTATTTATGAAGTACCAACAATTTAATGTCAAGTTGAACATTCTCGAAAGTACCAACAATAAGGAACCCACCCACAGTGCTGTAAGCTTTGTTGCTTCTTTAGTCGTATTCTTTATACTCTTCGTCCTCTGTTACAGTTCCACGGTTGCCCCTTCATCAATTTTCTTCGTTGATTTTGCAGTGTAAAATTTGTTTCATAATTTCTGTAACAATAATCCACAGGTTAGAAGAGGAGAGAAGAAAAATCTTAGAGCAAAAGAACATCTAGTACCTAAAAAAGAAACAGAAAGAAAAACTATTCTGGGAAATACGGATGGTTCAAAAAATACTTTAAAATCTTAAAACACTAACAATTCATCCAATCACAACAAAAGATAGACAGAATAAAAAACAAAACCTTGTAAATTTTGAAAATTAGGAATGCAAGATACTCTGTAGGCATACAAATATTATATTATCATAACATATTTGCAAAAACAAAAGACAAATCAAGTCGTTAAATAAACATCCATATTAAAACACCAACGATTCATCGAGCATAATAGAAGGTAGACAAATAAAAAACAAAATATTATAAATTTTAAAAATTCAACATGCCACCCTTGTAAGCATACAAATAGTATATTATCATAACATATTTGTAAACACAAAAGACATTCAAACAGTTAAATAAGGTATAAAACTAAATATTTATAGAAAGAAAGAAAGAAATAGAGACCAATGATTTATACTTTCTTTTTTCTTCTTGTGTGTGAAATATAAGGAAGGAATAGTTGTGAAATATGGGAGTTTTCAATAATTAATGGAAATACTAAATGTCATTTAGTTTGGAAGTGAGAGAATATGGAAGCTTTCAATAATTAAAAGAAATATTATATACCATTTAAAATAGGGATACAATTGAATTTAATTGAAAATAGAAGGGTATATGTGTATCTAAAAAGGTTTTCAAAGACTGAGACTTTTTATAGTAGTGTAGATTTTGACAATTCTTATACTTTGTTCATTTTTTGTTGTATCAAATTAAAATGAATTATTTTATCCAAATATTTTATTAAACTAAAATTATTTTTAACAAATAATATAATTAATAGAATATAATATAATAATAAATAATATAATTGAGTTAGTTAAAATAAATTAAATAACTATTTTATTTTATTTATTTTAATTTAATTTAATTAATATGAAATATATTTTATTAAATTATTTTTATTAAATAATATAATTATTTAATTTGATTTAAAAATTAATATATAAATTAATTAATTAAATTAAATTAAATAGTTACTAATTTAATGATTTTATTTTATTATTTATTTAATTAAATTAATGTGAAATATATTTTAATAATATATGAAACTATAAGAATATAAATAGTGACCAAAGTATTTTAAAAGAAAATTATCTACAATATATATGTGAATTGGTTATTCAAATTACGTCGTGTTTATTACATCTAGGACGGATAACGAAAGAAAGGGTGCTACTAGGCGAGGGTTCGCAAGAGAAAGGGCTAGGTCTCAATTTGGATCCACTATTATTGAAGCATATGTTTCTGAATTAATAGATATATAAAAATATATATTTTATCAAAAGGATGGATCAATCTTTTTATATACATATATTTTAATTAATTTCTCATTTTAGATTATTATCTTCAAAACAAATTATTATGTTGAAAAAACATTTACTCCATTTTTTTTTGAAAGGTATTTATGTATTTATTAAATTAAATTTGAATTGGATGTTTAATGGGTTGTATCATCAACCCATTAATCTAATAGGTATTATTTTATCTGCTTAATAATATCTACTAATGTTTTAAATTGGTTCAAACTTATTTAATTTGAATTTAATTGGGTAAATTAATGGGTTTGGATAATGATTGCCACCTCTAATTGCAATTATACATGTTTTTTTAATTTGAAAAGGAATGAATAACTAAAGTCTAGAGAAATCTATAATATTCCCAAAGTGATGAACTGTGATCCAAGTCAATGTTGAAAAAAAAAAAGTCAAATCCTACATACACTATGATATACTCAAGCAAGATCACAACATTCTAGTAAAGGTTGCAGACAACTAACTAGGAGAGTGAGACAGTGCCCTAAGGTCACTGGGAAGCTGCAGGGAGTGTGACAATCCGAGCCTTTTGATCTAAGTTGAGATTCAATTCTAGTAGGTCCGCAGAGAAAGCGTAGACAACCTGAGGGGGTCAAGGCATCTTTGTAGGCATGTCGCTAGGAGCTCTAGAGATTGACCTGTCAAAAATTCTAAATATTCTACTTTCATGTAGGAAATCTGATTATATTTATGAGTCCTAATTTTAATAGACTTCGTTAGTTTATATATACCCAAACTTAATGTAATGGACAACAATAGGGGGCATATCATAGAGGTTTGTGAGAGAATTTTTCCTTGGTGAGCTTAGAAGCCTTTCTCTTGTCTCTTATTCTTTATTGAGTTTGTAAGTCTTGGAGGATTTCAAGGTACTTTTTTTGAGTTGTATTGTTTTTTACTTAGTCTAGGTGTGTTAAAGATTCAAGCAAAAGGTCGAATAAATTCGAGGAACCGTAGAGAGTTCAAGTAGAGTCTTATAAGCTGAATTTTATAGTGGAAAGTATTTTGAGATTTTTTCCCTTTATAGGGTTTTTCTGGTTAATTTTCTAGTGCCTTCGTATTTCAATTTATTGTGTGTGATTATATCATCTGGAGTGATTTAGAAATTTCATTTGCTGTTGGAGATGAAGCAAGCCATAAAGGACTTCGCCAACCAAGACCATGTGCTAATTGAGCCAAACTCCAACTTGTCCCGGTAGCTTAAAGCCACTTCCCCCAAGCTAAAGGGGAAGACCTTGCACTTCAAGATGTTGTTGTAGCTCTCGAGGGACATAACTTGTTTGTAATGGTGAATATGTCCCACTAGATCTGTCATGCCGTCATAGAGTGAACCTCGGTGGGATGAACTTCTGAGGGGGCTCCATTTGCTCGATGCTGTCTACAAATAGAGATGTGGTAATTTCACCGAGAGCCTTCTTGGTTAGGTGGTGGGCAAAGTTACTACTACAGTGGTTGGTACGCTTAGCCAACTGTTTGATTACCCAGCTCTTCATATGTTTTCTACGTTCTTCTTCACCTGGCTTATCAAAGAGGGTTGAGCCTGCTTGGAACGCGCTTTTCTTTGACAAGAGTCCGAGCTGGAGTGCCTTTTTGATCTTCTGCTAGTTGGACAGTATGATTGGCTTAGTGATTAGTGATGCCTCCTCTTGCATTTACGAGTAGGGCTTTGAAAACACCGAACCAAGCAAACAGCCACAGAATTATTAACTTAATCCTAGAAAATAACGAAGAAACCCTTTCTCAGGGAGAAAAATCTCTTATTAACAATTCCCACTATCAATGGATTACAAGAACCTACTTGAATTCTCTACGAGTCACTCACATGAATCTTTTCATGATCTTGCTCGAATCACTCGACTAACCCTACAAGTAAACTTTTTGCTTCGCACAGAAAGTACAAGGAGAATTTAACAAACTGTTGCTAGAGAAGCAAAATGAAAACCCTCAAGAATAAAATCTCTCTCTAGCTCTCTATATTATATTCCCGAAGACCACTTATTTATTTAGGTTAGGGTTATATATATAGAGTTACATAAAGTTGTCCTAGATTGACATAATAGGAAATAATTACAAACAAAATCTGCAAAACTCGATCCTTCGAACATCCTGCGCCGTACCTGCGCCTTAAGGTTGAAGCCTCGAGTAGCCATCTTCCTGCCAACGGAGCTTACTATTTTGGAATCGTCATAGGGACGAACCCACGCGTTCCCCGCGGGCTCCCATCGAGCAAGGGACGAACCCGCGCGCTCCCAACACCTTGCCTACGAGGTTCACTGGTCGATTTCCGTGTGTTCCGCATGTGCCAGCTGTGACTTCTGTTTTGTTTAGACTTGTACAAGATTTGAAGTTTGGCACTTTAGGAAACTTGTTGTCTTTAAGAAACTTGATCTTTTTAGGGAACTTTTTCTTTTAGGAAACTTGATTCACTTGTATCGTCCTTTTATATTTATATTGATTCATAGCAATCTTCTTTCTATATTTATCTTTTAAGTATTTGATTTGATTTGTCATAACAAAAACTTTACAATCTCCCCCTTGGCAATTTCATATCAAAACTTAAGTGTTTGAATTCTGCGCACTTGTAACACACTCATCAAGATATCATGAGGCAAATATATAAGAAGGATAAAAATGTGATAAATATGAATATAACATTCATCCGGTTCAAATTCCCATTACATAACGTAATTCAAAAATGACTCTCCCTTTTTGATATAGAAATGACAAGGCAATGGGAATACATAACATGAACCAAAAATACACAGCCAAAAACAGATAAACATAAAGAAGTGAAATCAGAAGAAACCAGTCCCACTAGGGCTGCTACCATTACCACTAAAACCACTATCACCGGTGCCACCATCACCACTAAAGGGACCACCACTAAATGGCCCACCACCAAAGCCAGTATCTTCATCATCTTGTAGCTCATCCTCATAGCACCTAAATTATCAATCCGTTGGTGCAAGGACTGGAAGTTAGTGGTGCAGAGGTCAGTCAATGCATCAATGGTGACCAATCATCCACTAAGGATCGTCTGATCGGTCCTAATGTTCTCTACCTCCCCTCAAGATGAAGCAGGGATGGAGACATGGAATTCAGTGTGAATGGGGGGTGCTCTTGGAAGTCTCGACCTCGGTAGATGCATCGAGGGTATCATTCACAGCCTGACTAACAGACTTGCGGGCAGTGAGACGAGTAATAGGTGGAGGCTGGGAGGTAAGACCAGATTCAGGCAATGCAATCTGATTGGCCTGAATTATTTTGGTGACTAAGACATCAAAAGGCAATGAATTCTTGGTGCGCTTAAGTTGTTGAGATGTGAACATGAGGCGAAAAATAAAAAGAGCCAAATCAAACTTAAGGCCAAGAAGGATGGCATACATGACACGACCACGACGTAAGGTGACATCAGAATAGTGGGACGTGGGGTCAATGGATGCAGACACAAATAAGTTAAGCATGCGATGCTTGGTCTTAAGATGCCCATGTACTTTAAGTCTCACCTCTCCAGGGAGGCGACCTCGTAATGACATTAAAGATGTGGGTCAACTCTTCCTTAGAAGGATACCCACCGTCCTGAGTGGGATAAAAGAGCGCGAGTTTCTCCTCAGCACTGGGATGCTCAATCCCAAGGATGGATGCAATGGTGTCAGGGGTGACAGAAATAGGAACACGATTGACACGGGTTTGAAGGATGCAGTTTCAAAATCAGTTTCATGAAAATTTGCATAGAATTCTTGAACAAGTTTGACAGGCACATATGTAGAAAGATCAGTTATAGATTCCCAGTCTAACTGGGCAAATAAAGGGCGGATCAGTGGAAAATCATCAAGGATAAATTTTCGTTCAATTAACACGGGGCGTTCGGAAAATAGGTTTTTAAACTCAGTTTGATTTAAAAATCTATTTTGAGAAGAAGATGAGGAGGACCCGGGTCTAAGACGTTTCAACATGATGACAGAAAATGACCCAAATGTAACAGAAACAAAGGACTAGGAGGCAAAACTAATAAGAGATGAACAGAAACTTACTAGTTTGCATGCATGCAGACACAGACGAAAGGAGGAAGCCGGGAGATGGTGAGAGCAGGCAGAAGAAAGTGACGGACCATTAGAATTCTGGACCCATATATGGCGGGGTCGCACCCTTGCGTTTCCTGCGGGTAGGCTGCGCCTCCAGATCAAAAGGGCGCGCTCCCTGCGCTCTAGCTGCGAAGTCCTCGGGAAATGCCATTTTGGAGAGAAATTGTGTACGAAATTAAAATTCATAAAACAATAAAGAAAGATTCATGATCATGGAGAAATTTTTACTTCATCCATTTCCATATATGTAAATTCATCAAACACTTAACAAAGATTAAGTGAATCAATATTAATGTTTCCACGTTTAATACTAAGGTTTGTGTCATGAAATGAAATTAAGCCATAAAATCGAAAGAAAATGCTTGTGCGCGTGTGAAGTTATGACTAATCAAACGTATATGCTCCCCTCCAAACAAATCATAAGATCAAGATATTAAATTTGATAAACCAAATGAATTAAGAGCAATTTTTTTTTCCCATGGATATCCCTTTTAAGATCATGATAGCTTTCACACGTTTATGGGTAGGTAGCTATTCCCTTAACAATCAACGAGACATTAAGGAGCTTCTCACTGGTCCCACCGGTAGCCCTTTTCAAGACAGGATATAATCTTTTATCTGTTCTTTTCATTTTTATTGCTCTTCAATATTTTTTAAACGCATCAAACATTAATTTAAGATCCATGGATAAGAAGATGGAAAAGACATAAGCAAAATCAGTTAAGTGTTTATGGAAGTACATCAAAATTATGGCAAAGTTCACCAAAACACTTCCCTTTAATTAATGTGGAGGTACTTGTTGTTAATTCACATAAAATTCATTTGTTGAATGATTTAATCCACATATAATGAGATTGAAGTCGTAAAGGCATTCAATTCAGAAATTGACCTCCTATCTTTTCTTTATTTATATAAGCATTAATTAAGTGCACAAATCCCCAAAGATTTTCTAAGGGATTTGAAGCGAAGATCATCAAGGGGCTTCGTAAACAAATCGGCTAGTTGATTTTAAGTCTGCATATACTCCAACGAAATAATGTTTTCCTCCACCAAGTCTCGAATGAAATGATACCTAATGTCTATGCAAGACAGGATTCTTAGAAATACTAATGGCACTCATATTGTTACAAAACAGTGTAATGGGGCCTTGTTCCAACCCATCGTCGGCAAGCATTTGCTTCATCCATAGGAGTTGAGTGCAGTAACTTCCAGCAGCAATGTATTCAGCCTCGGCAGTGGATAATGATGTGGAATTCTGTTTTTTACTATGCTAAGAGACTAAATCATTATCAATGTAAAAACATCCGTCAGAAGTGCTTCTGCGATCATCTACACTACCAACCCAATCAGCATCAGTATATCCTGCAAGATTAGAATTAGTGTCACACGTAAATCAAATGCCAAATGAAGTGTGCCATTGACATATTTTATGATTCTTTTGAATGCATGTAGATGGGACTCCTTAAGATCAGACTGATATGTAGCACACATACCTACACTGAAGGCAATGTCAGGTCTACTAGATGTGAGATACAGCAGACTTGCTATCATGCTCCTATACATGGTTTGTTCAACACACTTACCACTAGGATTCTTGTGCAACTTGGTGCTTGTGCTGATGGGAGTTCTAGCATGTTTTCCATTCGAAAGTCCAAACCTTTTTACTAATTCTCTAGCATATTTGGATTGGGAAATGAAAATTCCATTATCTTCCTGTTTAATTTGAAGACCTAGAAAGTAGGTCAATTCTCCTATTATGCTCATTTCAAATTGTGCAGACATTAGATTTTCAAACTCAATTGCATATTTATCATATGTGAAGCCAAACACTATATCATCAACATAAATTTGTACCACAAGAATGCGATTGGAATCTGTGTAAATAAATAAGTTTTTGTCTACACTCCTACGAGTAACGCCAGACTCAAGCAGAAAGGCAGTGAGTCTCTCGTACCAAGCACGTGGGGCTTGTTTCAAGCCATAGAGAGATCTTTTTAGCTTGAAAACATGGTCAAGGAATTTTGGATCCTCAAAGCCTTTGGGTTGCTTTACATAGGCTTCTTCTTGAATAATGCTATCCAAAAACGCACCCTTGACATCCATTTGGAACAGTTTAAATTTCAAGTAACATGCAATAGCCAACATTAACCTAATGGATTCAAGTTGAGCAACTGGGGCAAAGGTCTCATCAGAGTCAATACCCTCCACTTGGGTGTACCCTTGAGCAATAAGCCTAGCCTTGTTCCTAATAACTCACCAAACTCATCACTTTTGTTTTTAAATGTCCATTTGGTTCCAATTACATTAGTGTGAGTAGGTCTAGGCACTAAGGTCCACACATCATTCCTAACAAATTGATTTAGTTCTTCATGTATGGCATTCACCCAATTTTCATCCAGTGAGGCTTCTTTAATATTTTTAGGTTTAATTTTGGAAACATAACATACAAAGGTTACCTCATTCCTTAATTGTCAATGTGTTCTCATTCCATCAGTTACCTCTCCAAGGACTTGACTGGTAGGGTGATTCAATTTTACTCACGAAGAAGGTTCTAACTTCTTCGATGAGTCAGCAAGAGCATGAGTGTCTTCACTTTGAGGTTCCCCTTCTTCCATAATTTGTTTACTGTTTTCATTTGTCATAATAACTTGACCATCATTTTCTTCAATCTGTTCAGACACAGTAGAATTATCATCAACAGTCACATTTATGGATTCCATTATTGAAGAAGTTTTTAGATTAAAAACACAAAAAGCACGACTGGTGGTTGAGTAGCCCAAGAAAATTCCTTCATCGCTTCGGGAGTCAAATTTCCTAAAATTTTCTCTATCTTTGAGATTGAAGCACTTACTCCCGAAAAATCGGAAATACTTAACGTTACGTTTCTTACCGTTCCATAGCTCATAAGGTCTTTTTGATGTACCAGGACGAAAATACACTCTATTAGTTATGTAACATGCCGTATGAACTACCTCAGCCCAAAAATTTTTGGGAAGATGTTTTCAATGCAACATGGAGCGTGCCATTTCTTGTAAGACTCTATTTCTTCGTTCAACTACTCCATTCTATTGCGGAGTTTTTGGGGCTGAGAATTCTGTCGGTGTTGGTCCCATTAGATCCATGTGAACAAGTTCAAGGGGTTAAGATGTTCTAATAGATTTTATCTTTTTATGAGCATTTCTTACTTGTTTTTCTAATTGGCATGGACCACACACACTTTGTTTATTCTTTTCAATTTTAGATAATCCGTTGATAAGTTCAGACTTGGCCAATTTATGGAAATCTTTATAGTTCATGTGACCAAGTCTTTGGCGCCATAACTTAGTATCATCAAGGGTGGTAGTATTACAACTAAGACCTTCAGAATTTGCTACCCCGTAGTAGTTATCAGAAGTGCGAATGCTATGTAAAACTTGTTGTCCATTCTTATTTAAAATGTTGCATTCAGATTTGAAAACTGGACAACATGATTTGCATCACACAACTGACTAATACTTATTAGGTTTGCTTTAAGTCCCTCAACATATAAAACATTTTTTAAATATTTAAAAACTGTGGACTTAATCTTACATTTCCCTTTTACTTGTGATGTACTACCTTCACCAAAGGTTACCATTCCCCCCTCATAAGATTCAAGTTTTGAGAAAAATGCTTTATTTCCACTCATATGTTTTGAACATCCACTGTCAAGATATCACATATTTGAGTTTAAGGCTTTCAAAGCCTTTTGTGAGATGAAACAATTTAGATCAGATTTTCTAACTCATACAGCCCTGGTTTTAATAGAAATAGTTTTGACAGGAATTTTCTCACGTCTTTGGTTTTGATTGATATCTCTTTTCTTTGACAAGTTTTTGATTCTTTTCTTTTTGAGAACTTATATTCTTATTTTTTGAAAAAGACGTGAGTTTTCAAACGAATCTTCATTAAAGTTTGAAAAATTCTTAACACAGTTTAAGGGAAGACCATAGAGTTTGTGATAGTGAGGGCGGATGTGTCCCTTAATTCCGCAGTGTTGACATACAGGCACAAAAGATTGGAGTTTAGCATAATGTGTACCTTTCACCATGGAAGGAGGATACTTATGATGATTGATTTTATGGAAGTGCCTCTTTGGCGGTGCAACAGACTTTGGAGAGAGGTTTGGAACAATTTTAGGTTTTTGATCTTTCTTTTGTAGAACCACTGGTTGTGGGTAGCCCATTGTGGCAGACTAGGGTGCTGAAGATGATGAAGCAGTCGTGTTTTGTTTTTCAGTGTAGCCAAGGCCTGATTTACTCCATGTGCCCTTTGTTTGCTTCAAATTTTTTCAAATACCGTTTTTATTTTCCCAAATATCTTCTCATCTTGATTTATCTTTTCTTCCAATGTCTTGATGCTAGCTTGGAAGTTATTGATTGATCTCTCCAATTGTTCAATCATCTTACTTTTCTCATCAAGCTTAGATTTGAATTTTTCTGCAAAATTTGACTAAGAGATTTTGTCAGATTTAAGAATTGAAAGTTTACCTGTAAGATTCTCGATCTCAGCCTTCAGTGCATCTCTTTCACTCCGTAGCTTGTTATTTCGTTTATGTTGAGCAAGTCGTTGTTTCTTGAGTTCACAACATTCAGCAATTAAACTGTTGTAGGCCTTCTGTAGATTACCCTCAAATTCATCAGCTGAATCGTCGTCTTTATGGTTTGAAATCTCTGTATCACTTTGAGATCCAGAAGGTGTTCCTGAGGTGTAGGAGGCCAGATACAACAAAGTTTCCTTCATTGTCTGTAGAGGCTGAGTCTAAGGACTCACCCAAGTCTGATTCTTCATCAAGAGTGGTATTCATCACTTTGCCTTGATTTTTCTTCATCTTCTTATTTCTACAGTCTTAAGCAAAGTGACCATAGCCTTGACATTCGAAGCATTGTACCTTTTTTTTTGTTGTCTTCTTCTTTCTCATACTTCTTGATCTTGTTGCCTTTGTTTTGAGGTCTGAACTCCTTTTATTTTTGTTAAAGAGAGACTTTTTCTCTTTCTTGATATACCTTAAGAACTTCTTTGCTATAAGGGCAAGTTCCTTGTGAGATTCTTCTTCATCCTCTTCTTCTTGGACAGTTTTGAGGACAATAACCTTTGACGTCTTGTGGGGTTTAACCATGTTAGCTTCATAGGTTTTCAAAGACCCTACTAGATCCTCAATTTTCATAGAATCGACATCTCTTACTTCTTCAATTGTGATAACTTTGGAGTCGAGTGTGCGAGGAAGAGATCTTAAAACTTTACGAACCACTTTATGCTCTGGGATGGGTTCTCCGAGGTTGTGACATGAGTTCACAATGTGATTCAGACGAATATAGAATTCATCAAATTTTTCTTCTTCAGACATCCTTAGTCTTTCAAATTCTTAAGTGAGTTTTTGGAGTCTGGATATCTTTACCTATTGATTCCCCTCATGCGTATTTTGTAGAATTACCTAAGCCTGCCTTGCACTGGTGCTGCTAGAGATGCGACAGAACTCGTTCGGACTTACGGTGGCAAGGATGGAGTTAATCACTTTGAAATTCCATTCACCACTTTCTTATTCTGCTTTCGTCCACGTCAGAATTGGCTTGGATTCAATAAGTCCATCTACTTCATGTGTAGGTTCTTCCAATCCTTGAGCGACGGTAGTCCAAACTTTGTAATTAAGACCCAATAGGTAGGCTTGCATACGTACCTTCTAGTAGGAATAATTCGTACCATCAAACTATGGTGGCCTGGAACTTGAGCCTCCTTCACGTGGTGGATCTATGGATTCGGATAATGCACTCGATGAATTAGAGTGACCCGCTCTGATACCAATTGAAAATATCAAAGAAAACACCCACAGTATATAACTTAACTCTAGAGAATAACGAGTAAACCCTTTCTTAGGGAGAAAAACCTCTTATTAACAATTATCACTATCAACGGGTTACAAGAACCTACTTGAATTGTCTACGAAGCACTCGCACGAATCCTTTCATGATCTTGCTCGAATCACTCAACTAACCCTACAAGTAGACCTTCTGCTTTGCACAGAAAGTACAAGGAGAATTCAACAAACTGTTGCTAGAGAAGGAAAATGAAAACCCTCAAGAATAAAATCTCTCTCTAGCTCTCTATATTATATTCCCCAAGATCGCTTATTTATTTAGGTCAGGGTTATATATATAGAATTACATAAAGTTGCCCTAGATTGACATAATAAGAAATAATTACGGATAAAATCTTCAAAACTCGATCCTTCGAGCATCCTGCGCTGTGCCTACGCCTTGAGGTCGAGGCCTCGAGTAGCCTTCTTCCTGCCTGCGGAGCTTACTGTTTTGGAACCGTCATAGGGGCGAACCTGCGCGCTCCCAATGCCTTGCTTGCGAGGTCCAATAGTCGGTTTCCGTGTGTTCCGCGTGTGTCAGTTGTGACTTCTGGTTTGTTTAGACTTGTATAAGATTTGAAGTTTGGCACTTTAAGAAACTTGTTGTCTTTAAGAAACTTGATCTTTTTAGGGAACTTTTTCTTTTAGGAAACTTGATTCACTTGTATCGTCCTTTTATATTTATCTTGATTCATAGAAATCTTCTTTTTATATTTATTTTTTAAGTATTTGATTTGATTTGTCATTACAAAAACTTTACAGGTTCCTTTATGCATGGCGAAGATGCACATGCCAAATATGATCTAGGATGTTATGAGGTTGTCGTTTGACTTTCTGTTGTGCCTAGGCATATTGGGCGAACAGGGCGGAGTTGTTTGCAATGGATCTCAAGCTCATACTCATTACAGTTGATCTCTGTATGATACTAGCTCAGAGTGAGCCCATTATGGGCTGGCAGGTTGCCAATAGGCTCTTGGCCATGATCCCTCAGTCCCCTGGGTTGATCTTGTGCTTCAAATACTGGATATAGCTGACCTAATCCTAGGAGTGTCACAGGCTATTTGGTCTCCTCCTTTGTTAATGCTCATCTTTGCTCTTGAAGTAGAGTGAACTAGTGGAAATAATATTTGGTTCTCACAGACGGTGCCAATTGGAATGTTACAAACTGGTATTTGTCTATACTAAGATGTTTAATTAACACTTTGGACGGATTTCTGTTGGTCATTGACGGTCATGTGGTGCGAGATACAAAGTAGCTACCATTCCTTCGCTTCATACTTGAGAAAAACTACCACCAAAGTGGGGTTTGACTAGATGCCCCTTCAACATTCTAGTTAGTATGGATGGTAGAAAAGAGCTTAAGAAAAGAAAAGAAACGGAGTATAAGGTAAGTAATAGTGCTTAATCTTTCTCAGTATGTACTATATTTATAGGTACAAATCAAGGCTTGTGTATGTTGTCTCGAGTGATCGGACCACATTTGGAGGTGGCTAATGATGTTGGAACGGGGGCAAAAGTGTAAGGAGCAAGATAACTCCTCCTCCCCCACGCTCATCATTGCAAACGTGTTAAGGGAATTGGTGTATAAGAACCCACAAAATGTCTCTTACTTGGATGGATGCCACGTGTCTGAATGATCCGTCCAATATTGTCATACATATTTGTATTTATTAGTTTTTTTCTTTGTATTTGCACTTATAAAACGTATATTATCATACATATTTATATTTATTAGTTGTTTCTTTGTATTTGTACTTATAAAACGTTGATGTTTACTTATACTTCTATGCGGTTGTCATGCTCTGTTGGTACATATAAGTTTTTAACAAAACCTCTTTGGTATTGTATTTCATTCAGAATGTGTTTGATAGAAAATTTTAGTGAGCGAAGAATAAATGAAAGGAAAAAGAATTTAAAATTACATTTCTTGTTTAGCTCTAACAAAAATAGTATGAAAAAAGAAAGCATTAGGTTTGATAGATGAAAAAAGATATTAAAATAAAAATAAATTTATCAATAAACGCCTTAATTTATTTTGTTATCTAAACTAACTAAATATAAGAAGTTGTGGTTACGATTTTGAATTTTTCTTTTATCTTCTTTTATTTATGTATTTATTTATTTGTTTTGTCCTTGTCAAATCTTTTTTTATTCAAATACTGTCTTAATCTACGTTTAGAATTGAAATAAGCGGATCACTAATAAATCAACAATTTTTGTATGATTATTTTATACATTATTTGATGAAGTAAAATAAAAGAAAATCAACTAAATTTTGAACAATTTAGAGCATAATAATTTAATCCAATGTAATTTATTTATCACCAAATATTGGATTTGTTGATGTGGCAAGAGTAGGCATAACGTAATGAATCTAGTAGGGATTGTTGTGGTGAGAGTGAGCATAACATAATCAATCCAATAAGGATCTTAATGTACAATAGGTGGCTAACTGGATCAAATCGGTTAAAAATTTGTTAAGAAATATCATAATAGGGTTGGACCACGTGTAATAATTGAAATCTAATGTCTGTTCGAGTTTTGACAAGTTTGGTATTTCAATGTATGCTAATTGAATTTGGCATCCTTATAAGGTGTCCGCCAATTACCCATTTATAATATAATATATTTTATAAATTTAAAAAATTACAATTTTGTTCCTAAACTAAAAGTAGTTAAATTCTTAACCTATAATTATTTAATATGGATTATTGTTCGATAGTTCACATTTTGAAATGATAGTAAAATAATTAATTTTGTAAAGACATTTAAATATATAAGTAGTGATGGAACTTATATGTGTTACATTTTTATAGTTTATTTGAATGAGTTTTTTCTTTGTTTTTCCTTTTTTTTTTTTCTTGACATGAAAAACAATAAAGATTTTGCTAGAAAATTTTTACATATATATTTACAAACATATTTATTAGCCATTATAGAAAATACATGAATTATTTTAGCAAAAAAATTAATTTCTAAATAAGTATTTAGCTGAATCTTTTTGTAAGAAGATTTTTAATGAGTAAAATAGAATGAGACTAATTTAAAAAGAGATAAGTTTAAAATTTTAATCAATAAAATAAATAAACATAGGATAAATTTTACTTATCGCTCTTCAGGTTTCTAACACTGACAGAAATCTCCTTTGATATTTTTGAAATGACACTGCCCTTCTTTTCTTTATATGACATTATCAAAAGATCTCCTTTGAGATTTTTAATATCGACAGAAATCTTTTCTAAGATTTTTGAAATGATACTACTCTATCCTTCTTTATCTGACATTATTAAAAGAGTTCCTTTGAGGTTTTGACCCCAATAGAAAACACTCTTGAGATTTTTGAAATAAACTATAATTCTATATTTATATAATAAAATAATTTAACTATTATTAAAATAAAAAATATTAAAATAATAAAATTATTTATAACTCTAAAAGTGTATGCTGTCAAATAATAATTTATCTTTTATTTTATTTGATAAAATTATATTTATATTACAATTAATATTATGATAAATTATAATTAGAATAAATGATCAATCAGATACAAAATTATAATAGATTTGGATTAAAAATATATATTTAGTGTTATAAAATTGTGAATATAAATTTATATTTTAAAATTTATAAAATTCTAATTAACAAAATATATTTTAAAATAATGTATTCTACCTATTTAAAAGGTATAACTAAAATTTGAAATAAATTCACAAAATTTAGTTAGTGAGAGTATATTTTTAATAAGGTCAAAAAATTATCACTTATTATTTATTTTTTATTTAAATTGAATTCTAATATTTAACATTGACATAGTGATTTAAAAATTTGTATAATAATTGATATAGATGGTGAAAGGGTAAGAATAAAAATTTTAAATAGATCAAAGTTTTAATTTACATAAAATAGACAATGTTTTTATTAAATAGAATTAGATTAACGATATTCTCTAGTTAAATAAAATTTTATTAAATAATTATAAATTAAAATAAAATTTAAATAGAGTTTCCATATTTAGCACAAAAAAATTAAAAATTTTAAAAGCAATAAAATTTTAATAAAATATAAAAAATTACATTAAAAATCACATTAAATTAAATTATATTTTGTAGTTCGAATCACCCAATTAAAAAATAGAGTTCAGATAATAGACTTTCCTTAGAAAATGGTACGTAAAAAAAATTAAAATTTTACTAATAATACAAAAATAATATAAATTGAATCAACAATTACATTAAAAATTAAATTAAATCGAAAAAAATTAAATTTATATATTTACTTGGATAGATTTAAGTCAAAAAAATACATAAATAAAAAATAATTTTGATGGAAAGAAATAACATCTAATAACAATAAATAAAATAATAAATCTGAAGAGAATATCAAATAAATTGAAAAAGTAATTATAAAAAGAGGTTTTTACTGAAATTTAATACACAAATAGTTTAAATTTTAAGTACAATAAATTTAATTGACTTCAGGAGAGATTTTTGTGTCGGTCGTAGAATTCGCAAGTGAGGTCTTTTGATAAAGTTATATAAAGAATCGAAACACAATATCATTTCAAAAATCTCAAGAAAGATTTCTACTAATATCAAAAATCTTGAGAATGTCAGTGAAATTCACCTATAATTTTAATAATAATAATAATAATAATATCTTATTATGCAGGTATGGACCGGTTCACATCAATAACTCCTAGCATTCTAATCAGCATTATTGTCAGTGAAAAGTCGAAAGCGCCGGAAAGGAAACAGTTCTCGTGCCTTACCCAATTTCATCAACAATTTGGAGCGGTTTGGGATTTCCACCCGGTGGAGACTCCGCTCCACTACTTGGTGTTTTCTCACAGCCCCCAGCATAATCCTAAAAAATTAAAAAAAATTAAAAAATTATATAACAATACAATACAATAATATGATATATATTTCCAAATTTAAGGCTGAAATTTTATTTTATAATCAAGAGATTTATTAGAGAGAGAATGTGTGCTTTGCTATATAAGGATTTGGTTCAAATTTCAAACTCTCCTCCAGTTATGGTTTCAAATTTCAAATCACTATCCCAATAACATTTCCAAATATATTTAACTTTTGTATGAGTTTTTTTTAACTTTCTCTAACAATTATTTTATTTATCTTTCTTAACTTTCTCTAAGAATTATTTTATTTATCTTTCTGAACTATACGTAAGTTAAATTATGCTTTCGTGTAGTAATTTTCAGTATAAAGCCAAATCTTGCAAGTAATAATGTTTGCACTTTTGGTCAATCGTTGGACTGCTCTTGTTTGGCAATTTTTTTATTTTTATTTTTTTTGAAAATGGCATTTTCCAGCCGTCTCTTTCGTCACTATATGGTGATGATGATTTATTAGAAGATTCATATGCAAGTGCAACCCTTTTTTTTTTTTTCTTTTTAGTAGACTTGTCCGTGATTTCTTATAAGACAGAAAGAAATCTTCAACTGTCAATGGATCGGGTCTTGAATACATATATATAATATTATTTTGGGTCTGAGTGCAAGTTGAGAGAGGGCCATCGGCCACAATTGGGCCTGGCTGTCTCTATTTGTTTGGTAAAATTCAAGGTTCAAGTCAACTTCCCGTGTTTGCAGAAAAGAAAAGCACCTATTTATCCTAGGCGGTATCAAATTTTAGGCCTAAAAAAGGGTAACCGTACCCAAGATTAAAAAAAAATTAATAATAATAATTTAGGTTTAACAAATTTACAGGGTCTAAATAAAAAAAAAAAAATGTAGTTCTAAAAAAATTTTCATACGTTTAGTTTAAAATCCAAACCCACTTTGTGGAATAGAAATATAGTTTCTACAAATTAAAATGAGTTAAAAAATTATTTGAGATTAAAATAACTATTGAAGTTGGGAAAAAAATAAAATTAAAATAATTAAATACATTTATATACATATTTTTAAATTTGGAACTTTTTAATTAGATGCGTTGTGAGATAATCTTATATGGTCACGGTGATCTGTCTAGTCGACAAAACCAAACTAAATCAAACCAAACATTTTCTCACTAGGTGGGATCGGTTATATGGATTTGACGACGCTAATCAAATCTGTTTAGGTCATGTCTTCCGTTAGATTTATGTAGACAAAATCATATTTAATAGTTTCTTTCCAACTTCTCTTAGGCCTCCCTCTCTTACTCCTAACAATTTTAATACTTTTACACCCTTTTAATCAGCCTTCTAACAAGACTGAAGCGTCTTAACCGATTTTTTTTCATTCTATTTTCAATCGGTGTTATTCGTACTTTACGCATAATCTTTTTATTTCTAATCATATCTCTTCTTATGATCTTATACATCCATCTTAGTATTTTCATCCCCTATTCCTCATTCTTTCTGTCTACAAATATGCGGATATAGTTAACTATTGTTAGCCAATTAGATATTCTAACGAGATATTGTTCTCTGTTTCTGTGTAATTATTTTATGTGAGAGCATTGGTTAACAACACTCCAAGTTATTTGTGAGAGAGCATTAAAAGATCAAGCCTGATGCACATCCTCATGTCTTCAAAGCACACGACAAATCTACTTGTATGGGTATTTATCTTGAGTTAGTTTTAGGCAAAAAAGAAAAAAAATGAATTGGCTTGCCTTGTCAAAAAGCATGAAACGGAGTTTTCTCCGAGGCCAAGCACGAAACTAGGAAAATTGAAAAGCCAAAAATTACTAAATCATGAAATTGACTGAATTTGTACCATAACTTCCCTTCATACTAAAAGTGGCATAACTGTATCTGATTTTTATTAAAATTTTATTTTAATTTAAATAATATTATAAAAATTAGTAACATGATTCAAATAACACATAATAATCAGTTAAGACTATTTAAGTAAATAATACTTAATCAAAGAGTATTTCAAAAAATAAAATAACAAAACTAGTATGTAGTTAAAAGAACATTAAGAAAGATAGAAATATTAATAGATTAAATTACCTAAGTATATGGTAGTTATAAAATTTTTACTTTTTTAATACCATTCATATATTTATTGTATACATTAAACTTTTTATTAAAATTGGATATTATTAAAAACAATTTTAATTCAAATATGATACAAGTTCCTAGAAATACGTTTCTATTTGACCATTGATTACTTTATCACTTACTATATAATTTTTGTCAAAATTGAATTCTACACTGATTAATATTTTGTATAAATTAAGTTATACTTGAATATTACTAATATGGGGAATAACTGAATTGTATAAAATTACTTAATCTGATGTGTTTTAGTGAGTTTGAAGCTCTTGCATTTTTAATTCTTTGATTTGTTTTTTACTTTGGAATTAACATTTATTTTTTATGAATAGTAAGAATTAACTTAGTTTTGATAAAATAAAAATCCTATTACTTAATTAAATATCAAAAGGTATATTCTCTAAATTATTTTTCATTTTGAGTCGCTCTTTTAATGGTTTAACTTTATATATTTTATATGAATCTTCTTTGTGTATTAAAAAATGAAAAATTTCTAATGTAAATATGATAGAAGTTTCTAGCAGCGCAATTGTATTTGACTATTTATTGAAATACTATGTTCTCATTTTATTTAATGAATGTGTTAAATTATTGCATTCAAACATATATGGTTATTATTAATTTTTTCAGTTTAAGGATGTTATTCGATTTTTATATTTAAAATTATAAAATAATTTGTGTATTCCATGAGTCTAATTATTAATGTATATATATTTATAATATATTTGATTAAAATAGATAACGCAGAAGAAATAAGATAGGATCAAATTTTAGAAACGGTGCACCTCTTGGCTTCTGCTACCGTCCAAATGATCCTGTGGTTTGTATCGTATCCCAATCTAACCTCACCGCACGAGTCCACATATCCATCTATGCATAGCGCAACCACTAGGGGTTTTGGTGGAATTAAAAATTCATGAATTTTTTTTTTCTCTCTCTCCTAATAATAGCCCTAAACTTCCCATATATAACCGATTACAACTTCAATGTATTGAAAAGAAAATTTTTATCAATACCATAAAAATAAGTAATTTTATCTATTTAAAATTTTGTTTTCCTTTAATATCTTTTAATTATCCATTGCTCTTATAGTTTTTTTTTATTTTTTAATGCCTCTTAATCAGTTAATATCTATTTAGATACCCTTACCTATTCGTTATTTATTATTCAGATCACTTTTATTAATTTTTTTATGTAAAAAAAAAGGTTTACCAAAAATTTGAAAATAAAAAATTTAATAAACAATATACATATAAGTTATGTTTGGTACGTTGAATTAACATAAAATAGAATAGAAGAGATTGGAATGAGATGTGGGTAGGAATAGAATGGAAGTTTCATTCTATTCTTTTATCTGGTTGCCTAAAAATATTGTGAATGGAATATACATTCACATTAATTTTATTTAAAATAATTTGAGTAAATATTTTAAATATGAAGAAATAAAATAAATACAATAGAAATTACTAACATTAATTTCATAAAAACTGAAAAAAGTCCCAAGGGTAAACTAGTCATTTATACTTCAAATTCAAATTGGGCCAAATTTGTCTTAATGATTAAGAAGTGTGTTAATAAATATTTTTTTAACCTTTTGAGATGCTTAAAATATAAATTTGACTAAAAACGAGCCTGTGAGCAAAATAATCATTTTAAAGTGTGAATTTAGACCAGTTTGAAATTGTTTAATTGTTTGAGAAATATGTTAATGATATTTTTTTAACCTTTTAAACAGTCTAGAATGTGAATTTGGATAAAAACTAATTAAGGTGAAACTGTCATTTTATAATTTGAGTATGGATTAAGATGAAACTTTTTTAATTACTAAAAAATAAATTAATAAATATTTTTTAATGTTTTGGGAAGCCCAAAATATAAATTTGGACAAAAAACAAAGGGAGTAACATGATCATTT
This sequence comes from Sideroxylon spinosum, assembly GCA_003260245.2. Taxonomy (NCBI): domain Eukaryota; kingdom Viridiplantae; phylum Streptophyta; class Magnoliopsida; order Ericales; family Sapotaceae; genus Sideroxylon; species Sideroxylon spinosum. Next base: position 769 of record QLOD02080251.1, on the reverse strand, counting down.
TACAATCTGAGTTTAGATCGGATCAAAATTCGTAAAATTAGTAATGTGAATGATTATTTTATTAGCCTTTTGGATTGGACCAATTTTTTTTTTTTTTCGGTTTTTGATTTTTGGATTGAATCTTGATTGTAATGAAATTCATCATTTAAATTGTAGTGTTTTTATTTTTTCAACTTTAATTTTTTGATACCAAATAAGAGAATATGTTAAAGTAAGAATGGATTTCATTTTTTTTCATTCTTATGTATTGAACATAATCATAGTGTGTGCTCAATTCTAACAAACATAGTAGGCACACCCTATTTGGATTAAGGAGAAGAAACCGAAAGTAAAAAGTCACGAAAATTTATTTCCATCCTCTCCAATTTGGCTTTTGATTTTGGGAATATACATATCAAATGCAATTTAACTTTTTTTTATCTATATTTTCATTTTCCCAAGTTTTTCTGTCCAAACCAAGGAGGGGATTAGAAAGCATGAATTGATTGGCTCACATTGCTGGTTTAGAACAGAGAATTTTAATGGGAAATCTTGATGGCTGTGTTGTTTCCTAAGAGACCTGGCCTTGACTCTATTTTGCAGCTGCACGTACGTTTTTTCTATACCCTCCCGTGTTTCACAACTTGGCAGCCATATTAGAACTTGACTCTGATATAATTTCACACTGACTAAGGTATGATAGATGATGATTCCACAGCTGTCAAATAATGGTTATCTGACTAATAAGATATTAATCCTTTTGTTAGTTTTAAAAACATTAACAATTGCG
>QLOD02079566.1:0-24224 GCA_003260245.2 Sideroxylon spinosum | reverse complement strand
GGATGCTTTGGATCTTCTTGGATTCCCAAGCACTTTGATTGGATGGATCAAGGCTTGTGTTACCACCCCAATGTTCTCGGTAAGTATTAATGGTGAACTTAATGGTTACTTTCTGGGGAAGAAAGGAATTAGGCAAGGTGACCCTCTTTCGCCTTACCTATTTGTAATTTGCATGGAGGTTCTTTCCCGTATTTTGCATCAGAAAATTGCTGCTTCAGATGAGTTTAAGTTTCATTGGAGATGCTCCAAAACTTATTTAACTCACCTTTGTTTTGCTGATGACCTTATGCTATTTTGTCGTGGCGATCTGGATTCGGTTGGAATTTTAAAGAATGCCTTGAATGTTTTTCCTCTTACTCTGGCTTAATTCCCAATTTGAGTAAAAGTGATATATTTACTGCGGGAATTAATGGCACACTTCGGGACAACATTGCAGCTCTTATGGGGTTTAGATGGGGTAACGTCCCTCTAAAATATTAGGTGTTTCCTTGATTACCTTAAAACTTAAAGCTGTTGATTGTGTTGATTTGGAGAATCGTATATTAAGGAAGTTGAAGCTCTGGACTAATAAATTCCTCTCTTTTGCGAGGAGGCTTCAACTCATCCAATCGGTATTGTTAAGCATACAGTCTTACTGGAGTTTCCAGTTCATTCTTCCTACCAAGGTGAGTAAGAACATTGAAGCTAAGTTGCGATCCTTCCTTTGGAAGGGTACTTCTTTATCTTCTACTGGAGCAAAAGTGGAATAGGATGTGGTATCTTGCCCTAAAAAAGAAGGTGGCTTAGGCATAAGAAAGATAAAGGATTGGAATAGAGCTGCTATTTCCAGATATATTTAGCATTTATGTGATCCTTCCTCTACTTCTATATGGGCAGCTTGGGTTCATGCTAATCTTCTCAGAAAGAGCCAATTTTGGATTGGTAAAGTCCCTTGGGACTGCTCTTGGTCATGGCGTAAAATTCTTCAACTTCGGCCCCTTATTAAATTCCATTTATCCTATGAGATTGGTGATGGACGAGCAGTCTCTTTATGGTTTGATCCATGGATGCCTAATGGTGCTATTTGTTCTTCTTCTTCTGCTCGAGTTATCTATGACTCTGGTTTACACCAATCTACTAAGGTGGCTGACATTATTATTAATGGAAGATGGCAATGACCGAGTGTAAATTCTAACGATCTTATTGGGCTCAAAGAAGTTACTCTTTCCCTACCTCCACCAAGGTGTTCTATTTCTGATAAGATCATTTAGAAGTCTGCAAATAAGAAGTTCTCTATTCGTTCTGCTTGGGAGGTAATTCGTACTCAGCATGATATAGTTGACTGGCATTGCATTGTTTGGTTTAAATACTATGTTCCCTGATATTCTTTTATCTCATGGTTGGCATTTTATCATAAGTTGTCAACTCGTGATCGCCTTTTTGTGGCTGGGATTGGTCACTCTACTTCTTGTTTTCCTTGTAGAGATTCTCTAGAAATCCATACTCACCTATTCTTTTAGTGCCCTTACAGTAGCGGTTGTATGGAATCATTTCTTAAGCAAGTTGGGACTTCAATGTTTGGCTTCTAGCTGGGATGATATCATTCACTGGAGTTCTGTGCACATTTCTGGTGATTCTTTGCTTCATCTGCTTGGCAAATTGAGTCTTTCTTCTATGATTTACTTCATATGGAAGGAAGGGAATTCAAGGTTGTTTCAACATTCTACGTTGGATGAGCTTACTTTGATTCGGCAAGTGGAAATAGTGATTCGTACTCGGCTACTATCTTGTAAACCTTTTCCTAAGTCTGATATTAATAGGCACTTAATGCGTGTTTGGTCTCTTCCATCCTCTGTTCTTCGCACTTAAACCTTTGGAGATTGAGTTGTTATATTTTGTTAGCTTGTTCCCTCAATGTTAGATCTTAAGGGGTTGGTTTGATTATTTTTGGCCGGGGGTATGCCCTAAGTAACTGTACTAAAACTCTTATTTATTATATAAATTTATTTACTTTCAAAAAAAAAATTATTTCTTGATTTTGGTTGATGATTTTTCAAGGATGATTCGAGCATTTTTTTTTAAGGAGAAATCTGAAGCTTTTGAGGACTTTAACAATTTAAAGTTGCTGTTGAAAAACAGAATGGTTGGACTTTAACAATTTAAAGTTATTATTGAAAAATAGAATGGTTGTTCTATCTTAACACTTCGCATTGACCATGGTGGCGATTTCACTTCAACAGAATTCCAAACATTTTCCAGCAATCATGGCATCCAAAGGTAGCTTACAATGAATTATACTCCTCAACAAAATGAGGTCTCAGAGTAGAAGAGTAGGACTATTGTTGAAGAAGTTAAAAGCATGTTAAAAGAAAAAGGGCTTCCCAAGGAATTTTGGGCAGAAGCTATAGCAATAACTGCTTACCTACTCAATAGATTTTCAACACGAGCTATCCAAGGGAAGTCTCATTGTGGAACCTGGTATAGGAGAAAGGCAAATGTAAGGCATTAAAAGATATTTGGTTCCACTACTTATGCATTTGTAGCTTCAGAGTTAAGAAGAAAGCTAGATGACAATTGTACCAAGTGCACTTTTTGTTGGCTATAGTGAAGAAAGTAAAGGCTTTAGACTTTATGATCATACATCTCGAAAATTTATTATAAGATTTTTGTTGGCGATAGTGAAGAAAGTAAAGGCTATAGATTTATGATCATACAACTGGAAAATTAATTATAAGCCGAGATGTTGCATTCAATAAAAATGATTCTTGGAATTGGGATTATTGTGACTCAAATCCTATACTGGTGGAAAAAGAAAATTCTAATCTCGAGTCATCCCATCTGCATATGTCCCCCTCTTCTTCACCAAATTCTACACCAAGAAGGGTAAGAAGTCTTGTTGATATTTATGCTTTGTGTGACTATGATTGTTTTGCTTTGGAGCCTATTTGTTTTGAAGATGGAGTGGAAAAAAAGGATGGTGTGGAGCAATGAAAGATGTTGATGCCATTGAGACGAATAAGGCATGGACCTTGGTGGATTTACCAACTGGAGAAGAAGCAATTGCCCACAAGTAGATTTGCAAGTCTAAGTTTAATCCGGATGGTATATTGCAAAGAAAAAAAGCTCAACTAGTTGCAAAAGGGTATGCACAACTTCCAAGTACTGACTTTACAAAAACTTTTGCTCTAGTTGTTTGATTTGATATAATTAGAGCACATTCGGCTTTGGCAGCCCATAATGGTTAGGCAACTTATAAATTGGATATAAAGTCTGCATTTCTTAGTTGTGGGCTTTTTGAAGATGTTTACATTGAGCAACCAGAAGGTTTCCTAATGAAAGGATTAGAGCACAGAGTCTACAAATTGTACATAGCACTCAATGGACTTAAATAAGCACCAAGAACTTGGTATAGCAAGATTGATACTTATTTTGCTAATAATAAATTTTTTCAAAAGAGTGCAAGTGAACCCACCTTGTTTGTGAAAAACTAGGGTAATTATCTATTGGTTGTCTTTATGTGGATGACATGGTATAGACTGGAAGTTCTTCTCAAACGATGGAAGCATTTAAAAAATCTACGACGTAAAGTTTTGATATGTCTGACTTGGGTTCCTTGCATTATTTTTTGGGCATTGAAGTTGTGCAAGGTTTGAATGGTATGTTTATTAGGAAATGGAAGTATAATGCTGACTTGTTAAAGAAAGTTGGAATGTTGAATTGCAAGCTTGCCAAAATACCATTAAACAGAAATGAGAAGCTTTCCTTGAATGATGGAGTTGAAAAGGTTGATGAGAAGCACTTTGGTCTTATGTATCTCTTTCACCCAAGGCCAGATATTTTATTTGCTGTAAGTCTCATTTCCAGATTTATATATAATCCAAGCAACATCATCTGGGAGTAGCTAAGAGAATTCTAAGATATATTCAGGGAACTTCAAATTTTAGCACGAAGTATGAGAAAAGAAAATCCAATGGTCTTAATGCTTTTACTGAAAGTGATTGGGCTGGATGGGTAGAGAATAGTAGAAGCACAACAAGTTATGTTTTTTTGTATTGGCTTAGAGGCTGTTTCTCCGGCATCGAAGAAGAAGCAAACTACAACCTCGCCAAAAACAAAAGCTAGCTACATTGCAGCAATAACTATAACATGTCTTTGAGAAGAATTTTGGCAGACTTGAACCAGAAGCAAGCTAGACCAACTGTTATATTCTGCTACAACAAATCCACCGTTGCAATGTCCAAGAATCTAGTCCTACATAGTAGAACCAAGCACATCGAAATGTGTTACCATTTCGTACGAGAGTTGGTTGCTAAGGAAGAAATAGAGTTACAGCACTGTTACTCAAATATTCAGCCAGCTGATATTCTCACAAAAGCTTTGGCAGAAGATAAATTTCAAGAAATTTCGATCCATGGTAGGAGTACAAGCCCTCTTTGAATTAAAGGGGGGAATGTTATAGAGTAATTCACACGTGGGCTAGAGGTCAAACTACCTCAATGATCGTTTCTAATTTGTTCCACTTATTTAGGTCTCTGCTATTTCGTAGTTCCATTATAAATATCCTGTAATTTGCGATGCAATATCCACAGTAGTAAATATACCACATGATGTTTTATTTATGTAGGCTAGCATTGCTGCCCTATTTGAATAAAGATAAATGAACCCTCTATATCTTTTGAAGAAGTTAGAATATTATGATTGCATCTCTCCAACTATTGAGTTAACAATCATATCATTCTCACCAAGTTGGAAGCAATTCAGTTAAAGACTGCTTGGAATTCAAAAACTAATACTTCTATAATTGAATCTTTAAATGAGACGGAATCGTTGGACCAAACTTTGCAACTTGGAATTTCAAATCTATAACAGCATTTTTTTCTTGTTATTTTGCACATGGTCTATCTTTCATGTTCAGTATAATTAAGAAGAGTCAGTCATGGATTAAATCAGTAAATGTGGGTTAGCTTGTGATATTATGAAGTTCCGTTCTATCATGGTAAACATTTAATAGATTGACCACATAGAAAAAAAACCTTATGCCTTAAAGCTATTCTATTCTTCTATTCTCATGTAAATGAGAAATGTAGAATTAGCCCAATTTTGAAGGGTATTTCCACGCAAAGAAATCAACTTGAAGTTGGATTATTAATTTATTATTACACTAGTAAGTGAACATGACAGCCCACTCTAAGCAAATGGACTTGCCAAATAAACGACCAAAGTTGAGAGAAACCGAAACCAAAAGTAAAAGAAGGAGATATATGATTTTTGTAAATAAACATACATACTAACATAGAAGCAGACGTACCTTCCTGATGAATAAAAAGATACAAGTCCAACAGGCAATGAAGATTTAACTGTTTTCAAGAAAGCATGTGTTTATGGACCCTTCATGCATAGAATATCATAAACTGTATCCGTAGCATAAACGTAAAGAAGTGCTTACCAAAAATAAATAAATGTACGAGACACACAAAAATTTAGAAGAAAATTCTAGAGAAGTCACTAGATAAAACCTGAGGTTCTTTTAGGAAGATTAACATAATCAGCTAATCAACATTATTCGGTTGCATGACAAACCATAAGTTGGATTGATCGAACCCTTCAATCTAAGACTACAAACTAGCTTGCTTGACCCCTCATTTAACTAATAAGGGTAGCTTGATATATATTGTTGCATCCATTTCCTAACCACTTAAACAATTAGGATAATTACTACTTTATAATGACATCCAAGATGTAGTTCTAGGTTTTCGGTTCAAGTCTTGTCATCAATGTTTGTTCAACGTTGGTTCTAGTGCATTTCGTTCTATTTGCATCAATATACTATTAAAATTAAGTCCTCGTTCATTCGAATTCCTTCAAAATAATTTTACTGAAAAGGCAATCCCTTGAAATCAAAGATCGAGTGATTTTAGCGACTCTATCCATAATAGTGGGATTTGAGTTTTAAATAACCTATCCTAATAGCGGCACATGTGCTTGCCTAAAGTTAAAGCTTGTGCGGTTATTAAAGAAGAGTGATTATGAGAGCTTCTCTCTCTAAACCTTTCCCTCACTAGAATGTCCATGGCCTCCCACCACTTCTCCAAACCATCTCAAGCTCTCTTGGCTCCCTCCATATGACCTCTCTCATCTAATAACACCAATTCAGATGCAAGTTTGTTCATTCCACCAATGGGGGTAAAGGAATGGATGAGACCTCCTCGGGGATTTCATCCAACACTATCCCTCCCTTAACCAAAGCTATATCCCTAGCATCCTCACCCACAAAAGGTGGTTCTTGCCGCACCATCTCTGAATTAAGGGCTGAAATCTCTATGATGAAAAGCTCAAGTTTTAGAACAAGACTCTTAGAAAGAAGCATGGCACCTCAAAATGCAGCAAATGGCACCCCTGGTTATGAGCTATGTAAGCAACAGGGACTTCAAAATGAAGCACATCTAAGTTTATAGCACCTAGCATATGGAGATGAAGGTATGAGCTCTAAATATGGCCCCCATGATTATCTATCCTCCTCTGCAAGTTCTAGTTCCTGAACCTTGAAAATGGACAATGGAAACTTCCCTAGTCCTTCATTACCCAACCGAAACTCACATCACCCCGTTTACCTGGGCAAAAACCTGCCACATGACAAAAAGCAGCCACCTTTTCCTAACACCCTACCCATAGCATCTGACTATAAGCCAACCACCACCACCTTTTCTACAACTCAAAGTGTGCAGCCTACAATTATCGACCAAGTCAACCTACCACCACCACAAAAATCAAAATCTCCATCTCGTGTAAATTTCCCTCCCAATGATTCCGAAGCCAAATTTGACTCTCCCCCCTATATGGAACCAAACTGAACCAGCCAAACCCAAACCCCTACCAAGTACCCTTGGAACTCAACCAAACCCCTTCCAATCCAAAAGCTTCATGGGCTGAGCATTTCAACTCTAACCGAGTCAAGTCAAATGGAACGACCCTTGAGTATATCCCAACCAACCATAAGATAGATGATCCTAAACCACCAGTTACCATTACTGGTGAAGAGGTATCGGATGAATTCAAGATATGGGACAATTCAGTTATTGGTTATGTTATAGGTGCTAAGTCCCATTTCAAGCTTATGAAGCAATTTGTCGGAAGAAGATGGAAAGCCTTTGGTTGCATTAACCTCTACATCCTAAAGGTTGGTCTTTTTGTTTTTAATTCCCAAAATGAGGAAGCCAAGCTTAAAATATTAGAGATGGGGCCTTGGAGCTACTATGACAAACCTTTAATCTTGAAACCATGGTCCGTAACTGAATCCTATGATAGAGTCTCACCAGTCCTACTCCCCGTTTGGTTAAGATTCCCATACTTAAAGTTACATCTTTGGTCAGCCAAGACCCTTAGTAAGATAGTAAGGTAGCTAGCTACATTGGAAGGCCTTTGTTCATGGATAGAATGACCTCATTAAGGGAAAAACTAGCCTATTTGCATTGAAGTGGACAAGCACTCTAACTTCCCACCGGCTATTGAAATCACTGATTATGATGGAACCACTTTCAAGTAACCTGTTGAATATGAATGGGTTCCCATTGTTGGTGAAGCATGCAAACAATTTGGTCACAAAGCTAACCAATGATTCAAGAATGTTAAGCAAGAATGGAAACCTATTCCCAAAACCACAACTCCCATTGGTGAAACCTCAGATGGAAAGAAAACAGAAACAAAAATGGAAGAATCTTCCAAAGCTATCTGTGAAGTGGTAAATAGGACAACAATTAACTCTATGGTAGCTACATGCGGTAACGAAATCTTAACAGCTTCATCCAACCTAACCCCAATAAGAGACAAATTTATTAGCTTAAATATGGAGGAAGGTGAACCTTTAACCATCACTCCCCTAGCTATTAAAGACAGTCATCATTCACCACCCCAAGCTCCAACAAGTTCCCAACATTCCAGCTCAACGGAGATCTCTACAACCACGGCAAGTAAGGACCTAATTGAAGAATCCAAGGCCCACCAGGTGCAAGGAAAGGAGGACAAGGAAGAAACTGTTCCCCTATCCAGTCCAAAGGCACCCCTATCAAAATCCCAATTGAAGAAACAAGGGAAGTTACTCCATGCTCTTTCTCACAAGAATAAGGCTAACATAGCCAAGTCTCCCTCTAATTCCCCCCTTTTTAAATGAATTTTGCAGCATGGAATACTAGAGGTTTAAAGCAACCTATAAAGCAAGCTGAAGTTAGGAAACTAATTAAATCTTCTTCCTTTAATTTAGTTAGCCTTTTGGAAACTAAAGTTAGAAGTCATAATATTGAGAAAACTTGCAAAGCCATCAACCCTTCCTATAACCATTTTGGAAACCATACATATGACTTGGCTGCAAAAATTCTCCTTTTGTGGGATCCCCTTTCCATTAGCATTCAAATTCTTTCCACATCAAGCCAATCCATCTTTTGTCACATTAATCACCATCCACTATCTTTGAATTTTTTTGCTACTTTTGTCTACGGCTCCAATGACAAGAAAGATAAAGAACTCCTAATTACAAAAAAAATTTAAATAAATAAAGAACTACTTTGGAATGCATTACAAGCTGACTATGCTATGGTTAATAATACCAAACCTTGGATCATTATGGGGGACTTCAATGTGGTAAAAGATGATTATGAGAGGAAGGGAGGCAGGGGAGTTGATAAGCAAGCTGTTCAAGAGTTCAATAGTTGCCTTGAAACTATTGAAGTCACGGACTTAAGGTTCCTAGGTTGCTTATACACATGGTGCAATAAAACAAGAGGATGGCAATAGAATCTATAGCAAACTTGATAGAGCTTTCGTGAATGAAAAGTGGCTCACCTCCTTCCCTAATTCAGAAGCTTTCTTTCCCACAGCAAGCATTTCAGATCATAGCCCCATACTCATTACCAATCGACCCAAGTTCAATACGGGTAGGAAGTCTTTCAAATTCTTCAACTATTGGACCAAGCACAAAGACTTTACAAGAGTTGTTGAAGGGGTTTGGACCCAATCCATCCATGGAACTCCAATGTTCAAGCTTCACTCAAAGCTCAAGTCTCTTAAGATAGCACTTAAAGCCTTCAATGCCGAGCACTGCGGGGGGCTTCCCACTAAATGTGCCACAGCAAAAGCCAAGCTTGAATCCATTCAAAGCGAGATACAATTGAACCCCACACCCACTCTTATTGCCGAAGAAGAATTGGCTCTTAATGATTACATCCAATTGGTAGCTGCTGAAGAGGACTTCTACAAGCAAAAAGCAAGGGACAATTCTATCAAGCTAGATGATAAAATACCTCCTACTTCTATAGGAAGGTTAAAGCTCATTGCTCAGGAAAAAATCCTCTCCATTCAAGACAACCAAGGAAAAAGACTTGAAGACTATGATGAGGTGAAGATGGCTTTTATTGAATTTTACAAGAACTAATGGGGACCCTTTTCAACCATCCACAAGAAGCGAAACAGCATGTGGCCGAGCTTATGTAAACTAACCTCCCCCAAGAGTTACGAAGTTCACTTGATCACGAGATTACAAATGATGAGATCAAGGCTACTCTCTTCTCTTTGCCAAGTAATAAAGCCCCTGGCCTGGATGGATTCACTTCTTATTTCTTCAAGACGACACGGGACATAGTTGGGGATGATTTCATTGAAGCCACAAAGTCTTTTTCTCATCGGGTAAACTCTTGAAAGTTATCAACTCTACCATTATTGCATTGGTACCTAAGATCCCTAACCCGAGCATGGTAACAGATTATAGACCCATCTCTTGTTGCACAACAATCTACAAATGCATCTCCAAGATCATTGCTAATAGGCTTAAAAAAATAATGCCTCTCATTATTAGCCCATCCTAAGCAGCCTTTGTAAAAGGAAGATCCATCTCTGACCAAGTTCTTTTTATGCAAGAATTGGTTAGGAATTATCACAGAAGCGACTTGTCCCCTAGATGTGCTTTAAAGATTGACTTGAGGAAGGCTTTTGATTCGGTATCATGGCACTTCTTACTTGACACTTTGCATGGTCTCAACCTTCCCAAACGGTTCATACAATGGGTGGCAGCTTGCATCACCACACCTCATTATTCAATCTCATTAAATGGAGTTTTGGAAGGCTACTTCCCTAGAACTAAAGGCCTTTGGCAAGGTGATCCCCTTTCTCCCTACCTTTTTCTCATTGTAATGGAATTCTTCTCAAGGCTTTACCCCTACCAAGTACCCTTGGAACTCAACCAAACCCTTTCTAATCCAAAAGCTTCATTGGCTGAGCGTTTCAACTCTAACAGAGTCAAGTTAAATGGAACGACCCTTGAGTATATCCCAACCAACCATAAGATAGATGATCTTAAACCACATGTTACCATTACTGCTGAAGAGGTATCGGATGAATTGAAGAGATGGGACAATGCGGTTGTTGGTTATGTTATAGGTGCTAAGCCCTCTTTCAAGCTTATGAAGCAATTTGTCTGAAGAAGATGGAAAGCCTTTGGCTGCATTGACCTCTACGTCCTAAAGGTTGGTCTTTTTGTTTTTAATTCCCAAAATGAAGAACCAAGCTTAAAATATTGGAGATGGGGCCTTGGAGCTACTATGAGAAACCTTTAATCTTCAAACCATGGTCCCCAACTGAATCCTATGATAGAGTCTCGCCAGTCCACCTCCCCGTTTGGTTAAGATTCCTATACTTAAAGTTGCATCTTTGGTAAGCCAAGACCCTTAGTAAGATAGTAAGATAGCTAGCTACATTGGAAGGCCCTTGTTCATGGATAGAATGACCTCATTAAGGTGAAGACTAGCCTATGCAAGAGTTTGCATTGAAGTGGACAAGCACTCTAACTTCCCTCCGGCTATTGAAATCACTGATTATGATGGAACCACCTTCAAGCAACCTGTTGAATATGAATGGATTCCCACTGTTTCTGAAGCGTGAAAACAATTTGGTCACAAAGCTAACCAATGCTTCAAGAATGTTAAGCAAGAATGGAAACCTATTCCCAAAACCACAACTCCCACTGGTGAAACCTCAGATGGAAAGAAAACAGAAACAAAAATGGAAGAATCTTCCAAAGCTATCTATGAAGTGGTAAATGGGACTATAATTGACTCCATGGTAGCTACATGTGGTAATGAAATCTTAACAGCTTCATCCAACCCAACCCCAATAAGCAACAAATTCAGTAGCTTAAATATGAAGGAAGGTGAACCTTTAACCATCACTCCCCTAGCTATTGAAGACAGCCATCATTCACCACCCCAAGCTCCAACAAGTTCCCAACATTCCAGCTCAATGGAGATCTCTACAACCACGACAAACAAGGACCCAATGGAAGAATCCAAGGCCCACCAGGTGCAAGCAAAGGAGGACAAGTAAGAAGTTGTTCCCCCATCTAGTCCAAAGGCACCCCTATCAAAATCCCGACTAAAGAAACAAGGGAAGTTACTCCATGCTCTTTCTCATAAGAATAAGGCTAACATAGCCAAGTCTTCTTCTAATTCCCCCATTTTTAAATGAATTTTGCAGCATGGAATACTAGAGATTTAAACCAACCTATAATGCAAGCTGAAGTTAGGAAACTAATTAAATCTTCTTCCCTTAATTTAGTTAGCCTTTTGGAAACTAAAGTTAGAAGTCATAAATATTGAGAATACTTGCAAAGCCATCAACTCTTCCTATAACTATTTTGGAAACCATACAAATGACTTGGCTGTAATAATTCTCCTTTTGTGGGATCCCCTTTCCATTAGCATTCAAATTCTTTCCACATCAAGCCAATCCATCTTTTGTCACATTAATCACCATCCACTATCTTTGAATTTATTTGCTACTTTTGTCTATGGCTCTGATGATAGGAAAGATAGAGAACTCCTAATTATCAAAAAAAGAAAAAAAAAGATAGAGAACTCCTTTGGAATGCATTATAAGCTAACTATGCTATGGTTAATAATACCAAACCTTGGATAATTTTGGGGGACCTCAATGTGGTAAAAGCTGATTATGAGAGGAAGGGAGGCAGAGGAGTTGATAAGGAAGCTGTTCAAGAGTTTAATAATTGCCTTGAAACTATTGAAGTCGTGGACTTAAGGTTCCTAGGTTGCTTATACATAGGGTGTAATAAAACAGGAGGATGGAAATAGAATCTATAGCAAACTTTATAGAGCATTGGTGAATGAAAAGTGGCTCACCTCCTTCCCTAATTCAAAAGCTTTCTTTCCCACAGCAAGCATTTTAGATCATAGCCCCACACTCATTACCAATCGGCCCAAGTTCAATGCGGTTAGGAAGCCTTTCAAATTCGTCAACTATTGGACCAAGCACAAAGACTTTGCAAGAGTTGTTGAAGGGGTTTGGACCTAACCCATCCACAGAACTCCAATGTTCAAGCTTCACTCAAAGCTTAAGTCTCTTAAGATAGCATTTAAAGCCTTCAATGCCAAGCACTACGGGAGGCTTCCCACTAAATGTGCCATAGCAAAAGCCGAGCTTGAATCCATTTAAAGAGAGATACAATTGAACCCCACACGCACTCTTATTGCCGAAGAAGAATTGGCTTTTAATGATTACATCCAATTGGTAGCTGCTGAAGAGGCTTTCTACAAGCAAAAAGCAAGGGAAAATTCTATCAAGCTAGGTGATCAAAATACCTCCTACTTCCATAGGAAGGTTAAAGCTCATTGCTCAATAAACAAAATCCTGTCCATTCATGACAACCAAGGCAAAAGAATTGAAGACTATGATGAGGTGAAGACGGCTTTTATTGAATTTTACAAGAAGCTAATGGGGACCCCCTTCAACTATCTATAAGAAGCAAAACAGCATGTGGCCGAGCTTTTGCAAACCAACCTCCCCCAAGAGTTACGAAGTTACCTTGATCACGAGATTATAGATGATGAGATCAAGGCTACTCTCTTCTCTTTGCCAAGTAATAAAGCCCCTGGCCTAGATGGATTCACTCCTCACTTCTTCAAGATGACATGGGACATAGTTGGGGATAATTTCATTGAAGCCATAAAGTCTTTTTTCTCATCGGGCAAACTCTTGAAAGTTATCAACTCTACCATTATTGCATTGATACCTAAGATCCTCAACCCGAGCATGGTAACAGATTATAGACCCATCTCTTGTTGCACAACCATCTACAAATACATCTCCAAGAGCATTGCTAATAGGCTTAAAAAAATAATGCCTCTCATTATTAGCCCATCCCAAGCAGCATTTGTAAAAGAAGATCCATCTCTGACCAAGTTCTTTTTACGCAAGAATTGGTTAGGAATTATCACAGAAGCGACTTGTCCTCTAGATGTGCTTTAAAGATTGACTTGAGGTAGGCTTTTGATTCTGTTTCATGGCACTTCTTACTTGAAACTTTGCATGGTCTCAACCTCCCCAACTGGCTCATACAATGGGTGGCAGCTTGCATCACCACTCCTAATTATTCAATCTCTTTAGATGGGGTTCTGGAATGCTACTTTCTTGGAGCTAAAGGCCTTCGACAAGCTGATCCCCTTTCTCCCTACCTTTTTCTCATTGCAATGGAATTTTTCTCAAGGTTCTTCAACAAACTAGTGATTGGGAATGCCTTCTCCCTTCACCCAAAATGTACTAATCCTATCTCCGGAGTCAATCACCAAAAGAAACAGCACTTATGCTCTTTGCTCGGCTTTCATATACTTCCCTTTAAGTACTTCGGAGTTCCCCTAATATCCACCAAACTGAAATTTGAAGATTGCAATGAGCTTGTTGAGGAAGTCATCAAAAGAGTCAAGAGCTGGACATCTAAATGCTTATAACATGCTAGTAGACTGGTACTCATCAAATCCATTTTATTTAGAATTCAAGTCTATTGGAGTATCCACTTTATCCTTCCCAAAAAGGTGACCAATAAGATTGAACAAATTCTGAGGCGATTCCTATGGTCCGGGTCAGAACTCAGGAAAGGGGGGAGCAAGGTTGCATGGGCTGAAATTTGCAAGCCAAAGAACAAATGAGGCCTCGGTCTCTGAAAGCTTGATGAGTGGAATAAAGCTTCAATGATGAGACATATATGGGCACTTTGCTCCGAAAGCCCTTTCCTTTGGGTCTAATGGTGTCACTCCAACCTTCTCAAAGGCAAGTGTTTTTGGGAAATAAAGCTACCTTAGATTGCTCTTGGACTTGGCGCAAGCTACTCAAGCTTAGGGACGAAGCTCGGCTTATCTTTAAGTATATTGTGGGTAATGAGGAATCCATCTCTCTTTGGTTATCTAATTGGAACCCGATTGGCCCACTAATTCCTAAGTGTGGACCCCGAATTGCCTACGATGCTGGTCTACCTAAGGATGCAAGAGTCTCTAAAGTGATTAGCACAATCACTGGAAATGGCCCTACCCGAGTACATGAGAGCTTAGAGAAGTAATCTTGGAAAATCAGCTAAACTACATGCCAAACTCTCAAGACATGGATAAATTCTTATAGACTGCCTCAAAACTTGATATTTATAGAGCTACAGATACTTGGCACTCCCTTCGGTAAAAAGCACACAAAGTCACTTGGCACAAATTGCTTTGGTTCCCCAATCACATTCCTAAGCATTCCTTCATCTTATGGTTAGCAATAAGAGGTAAATTAAACACCAAAGATAGAATGCTTACTTGGGGCATGAATATTGATCCTACTTGTGTTCTATGTGGAGATGCTTGGGAAACACTTGATCACTTACTCTTCCAATGTCCATTCTCGGCTGCACTTAGAGAAGTCACCTTGCTTAAATGCAACATCGCAAAGAGATGGCAACCATGGAAAGAAGAAATCTCATGGGCACTCGGCAAGTTTAGTGGTAAGAATTTTGGCAACACAATCGACCAAATAGCATGGGCAGCAACCATCTACCATATTTGGCAAGAAAGAAATACAAGGATCTTCAAAGGGCTCTCCTCTTCTTCTTCCATCATTGCCAAAGACATTGCACATGTAGTCCGTACCAATGCTTCCTAAATCCCTCTCATTAACAGCAATAGCGTGAATGCTAATCTATGTAATAGATGGGAGATTCCACTAAGTAGTTAGTACCATGTAATTAACACTTTTGTCATATGGGGTTATGCTCCTAAGATGATGTACATACTTTCCCTTTAACAAACCATTACCAACTCGCTCCATGTGTATGAACTAAATGAGGTACCTCCTTCTGTTTTATCAGGTCATTCAATCCCCTTATATTCTATGAGGCAAGCTTAATCATGAGAACCGTGAGGAGGAGGAGCAATCACCTGGGCACTTGCAGCCCCCTCTTTATTAATTTTGGAGTCAGTTGCCATCCTTCGCCGAAGTGAATCATATCCATCAATTGATGTCACCTTTTGAATAAGTGAAAAGTTTAAAGAAGGAAAACTAGGATTTACAAGAGCGTTAGGATCAGCCCTCTCATAAGATCTAGCAAAAGCTATGTCCATGGAAGACAGAGGTGAGCAAGGTTGCACTGGCATATCAGTCCTATGGCTATCAAGAGCAGCTTGTGGTCTATCCTTCTCCATATCAGCCCACATTCTATCATCCTTCATTTCATTCTGTGGTCTATCTTTCTCCATGTCAGTAGAGGAATGGTTGGGAAGCCTATGCTCATGATCATGATCAGACGAGGTAAGAATAGCAAATGAGTTACGGTTGTTGTGAGTCTATGAAGGCACGACCTGATTAACCGTGAGGGTTGATGTTTTGTCAACCATAGGGGCTTTACCATTCCGACGAGCTTGCTGCCAGTCTCCTTTAGTAGAAGGTTGGGTAGTGGGATTTTTAGGGTCCCATTCTTGCCGCGACTGTCGGTTATAAGACTTGGTGAGGTGTCCAAATTCCTTGCAGAAGTCACACTTCTCAAGGACCCAATTATACCCAACCATAATTTCCACCAAAGTTCCATCCTCAAGCTTCATCATGAAGAAGTCCGGTAGTTAACACGTTTTACCGACTCGATCATTTTATTAGCTTGTAAGGGTTTGCCAACCACACTAGCAATGAAGCTAAGACCTTCTTCATTCCAATATTCAAGAGGGATATTGGAGAATTGAACCCAAATCGTAGGATCCCTTGGCAACAATGGATGCCCACGAGGAGTTGCCCACCTGTTTAGCAGAAACTTCGTTATTCTTCTCTCCAGGATTAACGATAGCCATTCTTTTCATTGGAACAGTAGCGTGGTGACCATTTATAGTAGCTGCTGATTTCTCATGCATAACCCTAAGTGTCATGTGTCCTTGCAATATCGTAGCAGTCAGCCCGTCAGGTAAAACCTTAGCATCCATGCCTTGTTCCATGGTCTTTCCATGATAAAGCTTAGCCGCCCCACCGTTTTCGTAAATCCTAGCCATGCCTCCATTCTCAAAAACCCTGGCCACCTTCTTGCACTGTAATCCAGAAACCCTAGTAACACTTTCTTTCACAGAGAAACCAGCCGCCATAGTGGGGTATACGTCAGAAACCCTAGACACCTTCAATGGATAAGTATCCTCGTCCATACCAGTTATGGGGGCTGATGGTGAATTACCAGTTTGGATGACAGTACTGCTAGGTGCAGTATCCCTGGTCGTATTTATATCCACATCATATGGAGGAGAGATGTGTTATTGCGGATTATAGGAACCTTCATCGTGAAGCTCGTGTGTATTCGTTACCATAAGGGTTTGATAATCTGCAGCATCCTTGTCATCGGAACGTGAAGTATCTGGAGACCCATGCTTGCCAGAAAGGAACCATGCCAGGCCATGGAAGATGCCCCTACCAACCCCTTCGGGAATGAGTCCCCTTTCAAAGCGTAAGACTTGAAACGTAATGGAGGCATAAGAACAACGGAAACCAGAAGAGAGGATCTTAGAATCAGAAACCCTAGAACCGCAGGGAAGAAGATAGAAAGCAAGAACAAAAATTTACAAACCAAAAAATGAAGAGGGACTTGGAAATCAAAGTATTGGTGAATGGAACAAAGCCTCCATGATGAGACACTTATGGGCCCTCTGCTCTGGAAGCCCTTCCCCTTGGGTACAATGGTGTCACTCCAACCTTCTCAAAGGTAAGTTTTTTTGGGAAATTTAGCCACCCTCCGATTGTTCTTGGACTTGGCGCAAGCTGATGAAACTTAGAGAAGATGCTAGAAATATCTCTAAATACATAGTGGGTAACAGTGATTCCATCTCACTTTGGTTCTCTAATTGGCACCCCAATGGCCCATAATTCCCAAATATGGCTCCCGACTTCCCTATGATGTTGGTCTCCCCAAGGATGCAAAAGTCTTAAGAGTGATTAGCAATAACCAACGGAGATGGCCCTTCCTGAGTGCATGGGAACTTAGAGAAGTTATCATGGAAGCACAACTTACATGCCAAATCCTCATGCCATGGATAAATTCATATGGACTACTTCCAAACATGGAGTCTATAGAGCTGAGGTACTTGGAACTCTCTTCGAGAAAAAGCTCACAAGGTCATTTGGCATAAATTCCTTTAGTTCCCCAATCATATTCCTAGGCATTCTTTTATTTCATGGCTTGAAATCAAAGGTAGATTAAACACTAAAGGTAGAATGCTTGCTTGGGGTATGAATATTGACCCTACATATGTTCTATGTGGAGGTGCTCGGGAAACATCAGACCACTTATTCTTCCAATGTCCACTCTCGGCTGAACTTAGAGGAGTCATCATGCTCAAGTGCTACATCACTAAAACCAAGCAAACATGGAAAGAAGAAGTCTCTTGGGAAATCGACAAGTTTAGTGGTAAGAACTTTGGTAATATGATTTGCAAACTAGTATGGGCTGCAACCATCTACCCCATTTGGCAAGAAAGGAACACAATGGTCTTCAAAGGCTTTCTTCTTCTACCTTTAACTGAACAATGAACACGTATAGTAGGTCTTTTGAACCCGAGGTACTCCTTAGTGGACGAGTTAAGTCTCGTGAGGGTTTACAGTGATACTACCCACAAACATCTAGATTGATCTCATGAATGATACAATCCAATCAAGTAACTCATGGTTTAATTTCAATGTCAAAAAAGTTATGTAATCCAAGTATTACTTGAACAAGTTCAAATCAACCACTAGAACTCAATTATCAAAAAAACAAAACCACTAGAACTCAAGTATGCCCATTCTTATTATTCATTCAATTTAATCACCAAATTTACCTAATGACGCGGTCTCGACTTCAAATCTGTCTACTCACAAATGAATTCACTTAAGAAATGTGTCTCTCATGGCTCTTGCAAGAATGCAACAGCAAAGAAGTGCAAGGAACCCAATCAAGACATGAATGAAAGAATTAAAACATAACGAATGGCATAGCTCCATGAATGGATATGTCAATGCAATATTAATTGAAAACACTACTCTAACCACATGAATTGGGTCAATGCATCCATGAGTGTCATTCTCTTAAGGTCCATTTGGTCTTCACTAGATAAGACAACATAAAACTATAGTAACCTACCAAATGGGTGTCTATTTCAAACTTATGGTGCATGTGCATAATCTCAACCATAAACAGATCAATAAATTCCCCAGGCTTCCGAACACAAACTACCTACCAGATCCAAGGCACAAATAATTGCAAACAAAAATCAGATAAGGGTGTCCATACTGTAGATTAGTATAGTCAAGCAAAAAACATTGATAGCGAACCAAAATTACCCATATAGGCATAATACTTATCCAAAAACAAAAAATAAAAATTACATAGGCACAAGCAAATATTTAAGAAAATGACCCTGATACCAAAAACTGGTTTTCCTATCTAAATGATAAAAGTAACAACGCCAATTTAGACACAAATTAGCTAGTAATTTGTACAAATTAAATACATCACCCCTAGGTAAGATACATAAATAAAGAGATACATGAATGACACAAGTACTTGAATGTGACCACTAAATCTGGAAAGAAGCTCATTCATGATGTTATGTATGTTCCTGGGTTAGCGCAAAATTTGCTAAATTTGGGTCAACTAATACGTAGAGGTTGTTATGTTATGTTTGATAATGATGAATACATGTTATATGATAAGAGGAGGAGGAGC
Organism: Sideroxylon spinosum; assembly: GCA_003260245.2. Taxonomy (NCBI): domain Eukaryota; kingdom Viridiplantae; phylum Streptophyta; class Magnoliopsida; order Ericales; family Sapotaceae; genus Sideroxylon; species Sideroxylon spinosum. The sequence goes on along the minus strand of QLOD02079566.1, from coordinate 5,212 downwards.
CTAATTCACTATGTTAAAATGATAGAAAACAATATGTTTCCTCTTTATGTTTTCAAAGGTTACCCTCAATGCTTTTAGTGCATCAAGTAGTGATTCCATGCTTTGGCATAAGAGATAATAGGGTCTTAATTTTGGTGGCTGAATTTGTTGCAAAAAGAGAATATGACTTCTGGTATGCCAATGATGAAGGTTAACAAGGAAATATGTGAAGCATGTATGAAAGCGTCATCGTAACATGTTTCCCGTTGGAAAATCTTAGAGAGTTGCCAAACCCTGCTGATAAAAAACGTAAAGCCAAACACTTCTCTCTTGGAACTTTAAGAGTTGAATTATCTTCTTATCAGTGGCACATTGATCAATTTGGACCATCTGATGAATTATTGGCAAAGGAATTGGATAGTTTAAATCGACTTAAGCAGACTTCTGTGGTTGAGGAAAGCCAAGCCAAGCAAAAGAGTAGAATCCAGTCGCTTAATGAAGAAGACCAAAACTCTTTCTTTTTCTTTAACTCCATCAAAAGCTGAAACAATGTTAATAAGCTGGTATGTATTCACAAAGAGGATGGGACTTTAGTTCATGAACCTAACGAAGTCAAGGCTGAAGTTGTTCGCTTTTATCAAGACTTATTGGGCAGTCCTACCAATTTTTCCTATCTGGATAAAGCTTCTCTTCATCATTACATTTCTCCTTCTGTAGATGGTTCTCTTCAGCGTATTTTAGGCGTTCCTGTTTTGGATGAGGAAATTCGATCTGTCTTTTTTTAACTTACATCCAAATAAGGCTCCAGGTCTGATGGTTTTAATGCGTATTTCTTTCATAAAGCTTGGAGTATTGTAGGTGACGATGTCATTGCTGCTATAAAGGAGTTTTTCTCCTCTGGTTCCTTACTTAGGGAATCTAATGCTACAATTGTTGCTCTTGTTCCTAAGGTTCCTAACCCTTCTATGGTTACGGATTTTCGTCCTATATCTTGTTGTAATACTATTTATAAATGTATTACCAAGATTTTAGCTGAGAGGGTTAAACGAGTTCTACCATCTATTATTAATCATTCTCAAGCTGTTTTTGTTGCTGGGCGTTGTATTTCAGATAATATTCTTCTTGCTCAGAAATTGATGAGGGGCTATCACAGAAATCAGGGACCACCACGTTGTGCTTTTAAGTTGATCTTATGAAAGCTTTTGACTCTGTTCGCTGGGAATTTCTTTGGGATGCTTTGGATCTTCTTGGATTCCCAAGCACTTTGATTGGATGGATCAAGGCTTGTGTTACCACCCCAATGTTCTCGGTAAGTATTAATGGTGAACTTAATGGTTACTTTCTGGGGAAGAAAGGAATTAGGCAAGGTGACCCTCTTTCGCCTTACCTATTTGTAATTTGCATGGAGGTTCTTTCCCGTATTTTGCATCAGAAAATTGCTGCTTCAGATGAGTTTAAGTTTCATTGGAGATGCTCCAAAACTTATTTAACTCACCTTTGTTTTGCTGATGACCTTATGCTATTTTTTCATGGTGATCTGGATTCGGTTAGAATTTTAAAGAATGCCTTGGATGTTTTTTCCTCTTACTCTGGCTTAATTCCCAATTTGAGTAAAAGTGATATATTTGCTGCGGGGATTGATGATACACTTCGAGACAATATTGCAGCTCTTATGAGGTTTAGATGGGTAACCTCCCTCTAAAAAATTTGGGTGTCCTTTGATTACCTCAAAACTTAATGCTGTTGATTGTGTTGATTTGGAGAATCGTATATTAAGGAAATTGAAGCTCTGGACTAATAAATTCCTCTCTTTTGTGGGGAGGCTTCAACTCATCCAATCGGTATTGTTCAGCATACAGTCTTACTGGAGTTTCCAGTTCATTCTTCCTGCCAAGGTGAGTAAGAATATTGAAGCTAAATTGCGATCCTTCCTTTGGAAGGGTACTTCTTTATCTTCTACTGGAGCAAAAGTGGCATGGGATGTGGTATCTCGACCTAAAAAAGAAGGTGGCTTGGGCATAAGAAAGATAAAGGATTGGAATAGAGTTGTTATTTCCAGATATATTTGGCGTTTATGTGATCCTTCCTCTACTTCTATATGGGCAGCTTGGGTTCATGCTAATCTTCTCAGAAAAAGCCAATTTTGGATTGCTAAAGTCCCCTGGGACTGCTCTTGGTCATGGTGTAAAATTCTTCAGCTTCGACCACTTGTTAAATCCCATTTATCCTATGAGATTGGTGATCGATGAGTAGTCTCTTTATGGTTTGATCCATGGATGCCTAGTGGTGCTATTTGTTCTTCTTCTTCTGCTCGAGGTTATCTATGACTCTGGTTTATCCCAATTTGCTAAGGTGGCTGACATTATAGTTAATGGAAGATGGCAATGCCCGGGTGTAAATTCTAACGATCTTATTGGGCTCAAAGAAGCTACTCTTTCCCTACCTCGAAGAATGTGTTCTTTCCCTGATAAGATCATTTGGGAGTCTGCAAATAAGAAGTTCTCTGTTCGTTCTGTTTGGGAGGTAATTCGTACTCAGCATGATATAGTTGACTGGCATTGCATTATTTGGTTTAAATACCATGTTCCCCAATATTCTTTTATATCATGGTTGGCATTTTACCATAAGTTTTCAACTCGTGATCGCTTTTTGCGGCTGTGATTGGTCACTCTACTTCTTGTCTTCTTTATGGAGATTCTATAGAAAGCCATACTCACCTGTTTTTTCAGTGCCCTTACACTAGCCGTTTATGGTATCATTTCTTAAGCAACTTGGGACTTCAATGTTTGGCTTCTAGTTGGGATGATATCATTCACTGGAGTTCTGTTCACATTTCTGGTGATTCTTTGCTTCATCTGCTTGGCAAATTGAGTCTTTCTTTTATGATTTACTTCATATGGAAAGAAAGGAATTCAAGGTTGTTTCAACATTCTGCGTTGGATGAGCTTACTTTGATTCGGCAAGTGGAAATAGTGATTCATACTTGGCTACTATCTTGTAAACCTTTTCCTAAGTCTGATATTAATAGGCACTTAATGCGTGTTTGGTCTCTTCCATCCTTTGTTCTTCGCACTTAAACCTTTGGAGATTGATTTGTTATATTTTGTTAGCTTGTTCTCTCATTGTTAGATCATAAGGGCTTGGTTTGATTATTTTTGGCCGGAGGTATGCCCTTGAGTATCTGTACTATAACTTTTTTATTTATTATATAAATTTATTTACCTTCCAAAAAAAATGTGGAGAGGGGATCTCCTTGGCGAATGCCTTTCCTTCCTTCAAAGTAACCATGAAGTTCCCCATTGATGGAGACTGAAAACCGAGAGGTAGACACACATTCATTAACCCAAGCAATGAAAATTGGAGGAAACTCGAGCACGAAAAGAGAGTCCCAGAGGAAGTCCCATCTCACCAAATCAAATGCCTTCTTCAAATCCAATTTGAGAGCACATCTAGGAGAAGGAGTCGTAAGATGGTATCCTCTAACCAATTCTTAGGCCATTAAAATGTTATCTCCTATATGTCTGCCTTGAACAAAAGTCACTTGTGCTTCATTTACCAAATGTGGAAGGACAAGTTTCAAGCGGTTGGCCAAAAGCTTGGTGATGCACTTGTAAATCCTGTTGCAACAAGAGATGGGGCGAAAATCCTTCAATTTGGAAGCATTAGGTATTTTAGGTAAAAGGGCAATAATGGTTGAATTTGATTCCTTCAAGAGTACTTTAGAAGAAAGGAACTCTTGGACTGCTAAAGTGACTTCCGGCTTAATAATATGCCATTTTTTTGAAAAAAGTACGCATTATACCCATCCGGTCCTGGAGCTTTATTGGGATGAAGACTAAACATAGCTTCTCAGATATCCAAGTTTGAAAACCCCGACTCTGGCATTCCAATTTGTTCATCAGTGAGAGAAGGAGAAACAAATTCCTTTAAAGCATCAATTCCTCCATAAGAGGAGGAGCAATCAGTTCCCAAGAGTTGGTTGTAGTAATCCACCACCACATCCGCAATATCATCTTTGCCTTTGATCCAAGTCCCATCTTCATGCTTAATTCCCATAATCTCATTAACATTCGGTCTTGCTTTGACTGAGTTAAAGAAGAAAGCCGTGTTGTGATCTCCTTCAGCTAAACATTAAACTCGGCTTCATTGTCTTGCACAGAACCTTAGCCGCCACCTTCCCATGAGGAGTTGCAAACCAAGAATCCTTCATTGAATCATCAGCCACCGCCAATGAAAGATGTACATTACCCGTTTTTTCATTATTATTAACCCTAGCCGCTCCTTCCATTGTAAGAACAGAAACCCTAGCCGCCTCATCCTCTGTGATGGCCAAAACCCTATCCGTTTCATCCATTGTAAGAATAGAAACCCTAGCCACCTCATCCTCCTTGAGGGCCAAAACCTTAGCCACCTCCATGGGTGTAACATCTTCGAACATTATGCTATCAAAAGCATTTGATTCATCAAAGGAAGAAACCCTAACCACACGGCCAGAATCGGAGAGAGGTGATGAGCCTACTTCTATCCTTCCATCATGAGACTCAGTGCCATCAAGAAATGTTTGGAATCGATCAGCAATGGAGGAACCCGTTTTCTTTGATTTAAAACCAACCTTGAATGCCTTTGAAGGGTTTGGCCGAGATGGTTTTCCACCATTAGAACCACGAGCCATTATATCAAGAACAATAACAAGATTAAAAATCAATAACAATAACAAGAACTAAGAATCAAGAACAAGAAAGCAAGAAAGGAGATTCAAGAAACAAGAATCGAAACCCTAGAACCGAAACCCTAGAGCTGAATTTAGAATCTGGATTCTAGAGAGAGAGTCTAGAGAGAGAGACTCTCATCTTAAGCATCTATTCCACTTTTTTCAAAAATTATCCTCCAAATCTGAAATGAATATGAGCATCCAAAAAAGAGGTGATTATGGTCTTCCACATTGTCCCCAATAGGTGACAGCACATTTGGTCAATAATCCCAAAGGAGAGTAATCTATCTTGAGGGATCAAACGCCCACGTATGGCAAGCCATAATATGAAGGAATGGCGTGGGATATGGTATTTGAACCAAACCATAGTCTTCCAAGGAACTTTGGGTGAAGTTGAGCGAAGAGAATTCCAAGCATCTTTGATAGTGAAGCACCGGTTTCCATGCCATAGCACTTGATCCTCCCGTGAGCTGTTAGGAGGAGGTAAAGAGAGAGTTTCCTCTTTCAAGTCAAGTAGCTCTG
>QLOD02078846.1:0-24263 GCA_003260245.2 Sideroxylon spinosum | reverse complement strand
GTGGGGGGGGGGTTGGGTTGGGTTGGGTTGGGTTGGGTTGGGTTTGGTTTTGGGTTTTCTTACAGGAAGGATTGCATAGAATCTTGTTAGATGAAACCCCCAAACTAGGGCAGTCAATGCTTTTCCTTTTCTTCTTTATTTTATTTATTTTTTATGCCAAAGTATTGTTGTTGAAATAACTTCATTGGGTCTATTTTCCAACTATTTAAACTTTTAATATCAGAATGTAGATTCTAAAAGTGTTGATGTACCTTTTTTGATTTAGTTTTTTTTTTTTTTTATATCTCACATGATTTAATTTTATTATCCATAGAAATACCCAAGATGGGGATGAATTGTGTTTTCTACTATTTTAAAAGTAATATAAAATCAATGTAAATAATGATTTAACAACAAACGGTTAATAAAACTAATCTCAAAGCAATTTAAAAGAGTAGGGAAGAGAGAAATCAAATTTCACAATTTTTAAAGTGATTTGGTTCGACGCAAATCTACATCCACTCCCCATGGCCACTTCTTGAGTATTGTCCATTATCTTCTTTGAATGACTGCAACAACTAGCTTGTTGGTGGTAGTAAACCTTAAACTGGGTAATTTTTTCCTCCAAGAACACCAAAACTTTTTTTTTTTCCAAGTGTTTTTGGAATCTTAATAACATAACTCCCCAAGGGTAAAATGCTAGTTCAAAAACAAGTTTTGATAATTTAAAAATGATAGCTAGGTAATCTCTTTTTATCTTCACTTGTGCTCTTCAACATTATTACAGAATTCATCTTTTTATAGACTTTTCAATAAACTAGTCATTGGAGAAAAATATTGTTTCCTTGTAATTCGAATTTGAATTATTTCTTTTTAAGGGCGCTTGTGCTTGCTCAATTACCTTACTCTTTAATGTAACTTCAGATTTAATGATTTGAGTTAAAGATATTCAAACAAACTTCCCCAAGTACAATGTGTGGTTATAGCACAAAATACTAGTGAATACCAGGTCGAATTCCACAGAGATCTAAGGTGCAAAATAGTGGTTGAATCTAATGGCTTAAAATGGCAAAAACTTGGCTCACATGAATTTCAAAACAAAATGAAAATCTGATTTGGTGATGTTGATGGTTTTGAAAATATGAGTTAAATTTAACTAAAATTTGATATTAAAAAGTTGGGTAAGACAAGTTCAGTTCCAATTCAAATCATCTCAGATGCCTAGAGTTCAAGAATCATCAATTCAACTTGTTCTGATTTTTGAAAGAAAATTAAGTTCGATTGAAACAAGCCATAGATCAAACAATTGATGTGTATAATCTATCTTTGGAACAATATAAATTCTAAGTCTAGCAACCCACATGCAGATTTGCTATGAGAATTCTAAGTTAAGTAATTCATATGAATTACTTGATAAAATATACAAATCATTCTTAATCGGACCTTGAATCAATGATTTTTAAAGCAATCAAACAAATTGCATTGGAAATTGAAAAACTCAGATTATATAAATGAAGTGCAATCAAACAAATTGCATTGGAAATTGAAAAACTCAGATTATATAAATGAAGTGCAACATCTTGAGACTCCTCGGAAAGAACACTGTCCTTGCTTAGACCCAAGAAAATTTCAGCAGCTCATGCTTAGTAAAATAAGAACAAAAATGGAAGATGAATTGAAGAACATTAAATTTTGAAATTGAAATCTGAAATTAAAATTACTTGCAACTAAAATTCGATTCTAATACTTGCAAAAAGATGAAAGTGAAAACTCCAACTCTAAGCTGAAAACAGAATGAAAAATCAGAGCATCTCTCTCTTCCAAAAATTCTCTCCCTCTACAGCTAGCTCTCCAGCTCCATGATGAAAAGCATCCCCTTCGGGTCCATATGTGTATCCCATTATTGCCGCTCCATGTCTTCTCTCTCTATCTCAAGGATTCTCTTTTCTGTTACAGCAAATCACCTCCCTAATGACAATTTTGCCCCCTTTTGATTTCAAAAGAAATCTCCTCACATGGTCAGTTAAGGACATCTGGAAGACATTGCTGAGAAAGACCCACTCATTCGAATGTTTTGAACTATATTCGAATATGCATTTCTCTTCAGAATTTTTATTTACTCTTCAAGAGTATTTGAATGAGCCATCTTCATATTCGACTGCAGTTTCCTTCTTCCAAAACTCCCAGAATGACGATTTTGAATTAACTGGAATTGATCAACTATTGTATGCTCTTTAATGTATTCATTATTTCTTCTTGTCTCTCAACGTAGCTCAAATTGCTTTCTTTTGTGCATAAAATCAACACATACTCCAAATTAGAGTAATGAGGATGAGTTCTGCATAAAACACAAATTTACATCATTCATATTCTATAAAAAGGTTTAATTACATAGAAAAATATGTAACAATTTAAGTCCAATCAATAGGCTCAATATTTTAGAACGTTTTGTCTTTCTTCGATAAATCAAAACCTCAACTAATCGTTGCTAAGATATTGCTTTGAAATTCTTTTTTAAATTCTTTCCTTATTCGTGCTAATTCCCAATTTTGGTTTTGATATCATCTGCGTTGGTGTTGACACCATTTGCTAGAGAGTTCTACTTCAGATGTGTAGACACTAAATCTTTTTATTGTTGACACCTTTTATATTGGAAAATATCCCTCATCTTACTGTCCAAAAGATATTAACACCAACTATTCTTGGTGTTATTTGCTATTACTCTTTTCTCCTTGCAAATGCTACAAAATAAGAGTCAAATCCAATTTTATGTTTACCAAATTTTTTATGAGAATAACATATATAGTCATTATTTAAAGGATTATAGGTCCACTTACTCTTATTTTTTATTTTTTGAAAATTTCAGTCATCATTATATCGATTATATTATATGCCAAACTGTTTACAAATAGAAATAAATATACTTATTTTGTCCATTGAGAAGCGGAAACTACCCTTGATTTATTCTTTTAATTTAGTTGCAATATAACTCTTATAACAAGTTGACTACACTTTATAATTCATTCAATTCATAATGTGAATTAGCATACTTTTGTTTGATATTATAATGTATATATGAAAAACATATAAACTTATCTGATTTCTTTTTTTTTTTTTTTTTTGCAGGAATGAGGATTAATTATTTATGAAGATTGTTTTGATAATTAATTGTTGTAGTGTATATAGCTGCTCCATCAATATCCAATTACCATTAGTGGATTTAAGCCTCTTGTTAGAGTACAGTGCCTCTCCTTATTTTATATGAAATTTGCATGTGTTCACTAGCTTTCAAATTATTCTTGATCATTTTGCTTCAAAGAAAATAACAAAAATGCTAAAATAAGTAACTTAAAAAATTTTTACATTATAATAAATTGATTAATACTTTTCAAAGATTTGAGCTTAATATTAATCAATAATGAAATCGCTTAAATATTGTGACCATTTATTAGCACATAATAATAACATTTTTATACACTTTTTGATGTGCTAATTGCATAAATACATTCACTTAAGACTTAATTTTATTGCATATTTCTCATATACTTGTGTTTTGTGTTGATTTTAATTTTTAAGAATTAAATCTAAGCAATTGGAGGCCAAATCAGCATATAAATGCAAGTGGAAAACTCCCATATAATTAGAAGCAAAAAGAGGAAGAAAAAAAGAGCTCCAAAATGAGAAAGAAATAAAGTTTCGAGAAGATGGTGATAACAAGGGTTCAAACAAGATCTCAACTCCAAATTTTTCTAAGTCATAAGGATATGGTGAGAATAAGGTTGGCACTATGCCTTGATCGCACTCTTGTTATAACAACATTGGTAAATCAAGCCTTAAGTTGCAGAACTTTTTCTAAATAACAAAAAATAGTGCGAACGAGAGTTGGCACCATGCCTTGTTTGCACAACAGTTGAGGAGTAACTTCAAAACTTCAAGATTTGGCCAAGGCATGGAGAAGTGGTGCGAAAAAAGGTTGGCACCACATCTTGTTCTCCCTCTTGTTCGCACCATACGGGTTTCCTATATATTTTTTGTTATTCTTCACTCTTGTTAAAGGCTCTTTTGTCATTCCAAACAATTATTTGTACTATAGAAGGAGAGGATCTTTAGAGAATTGGGAGGGGGGACATTACATGACATTAGATTAGATATAGATATAGAGTAGGATTTATATTTTGGTAGAGAGATAGTTTAGATCTTGTTTGGGAGGAGAGAAAATTTCACTTTCCTTTTGAATTTCTCTTTTATACATGTTAATTTTCAATTCAAGTTCAAGTTTCTCTTCATCTATGGTTAAGTAGTTCTCTTACTTGGATTCAAATCAAGGAGGGTAGATGATGTACATGGACTTTTAAGGTACTTTGGTTTTCAATGTTTAAATTTTCTTAAGAATTATCTTTGAATAGTAGTTGATTTGTTTGAATCTATTGAAATCATTAATTGAGAATTTTAGATCAAACTTGTTCGTATAGTTTATGTTGTTTACATATGAGTTGCTAATTAGAATTTTCATATACTCTCTTGGAGGATTTGTATGTGAATTGCTAATATAAAATTTTCATGTACTCTCAATAGATTATACATTCTAAGTGATTGATTTGGATTTCCAATTAGATGAACATAACTTTCTCACTAAATTTATCAACTGTTGTTCTTAATTGTGCTGCAATATTCAATTTTCTTTGGATTTGTAAAGAATGATGATTAGTTTGTTTGGATCCTTTGAAATTACTAGTTGATATATCTTGATTAATTCTTGTGATTATATATTTCATGTACACTACATATGAGTTACTTGGTTAGAAATTTCATACCCAACCTTAAGGATTTTGTATGTGAATTGCCACCTAGAACTCTCATGTATTTTACATAGATTATTGCACTCCAAATGTTTGATCTAGAGATCTAACAAAGTGAACTTGATTTCACAACCAAATTAACTAGTTATTGTTTTCCTTGAAAATCCATAGAAATCGTTACTTGAATGGATTTGATCCAAGTTCCTTTTATTTTTAGTTTCATTAAACTTTCCATTATAAATTTCATTTTCAAAAATTCAATACAATTTTTCGTTATTTCTACTATGTGACACCTAAAGAATTGTAAGTTTACTATGCCTCTCGCTGTGGGTACGACTGGTACTTTACCGTTTAAAAATTTAAATTACTACAACTGATCATCTTGCATTTGGGATGTATCCACTTCTCTTTATCATTGACAGAATAACACAAGCAACCACCTAATATGAATTCACTCAACCAAAACTAAATTTGAATGAGTGATTTATTTTTCAATATTTTTGAATAGATTTCAAGAAACATAGATCTTCAGCCAAAAAAAAAAAGTAAATAATCCACAGAAGACGAGAGATTGTTTATGGAAACCTCTTTGAATAAAGTTAAAGGAAAAAAATCCAAAACTTATCGTGGATCAAATAAATAGCTTCACTATAATAGAGGTTACAAGAACTCACCTAAGAGAGTACAAGTTCACCCAACCAATAATCATATTGATCTACTTATACCCAATCTCTCTTTCCTTATTTGCTACACGACCATAACACACCTTTTACTTGCAAAGCTTCTTTCACCCCATCCACAATCGAAGTGATTTCCCAATCTAAAGCACCGAACTATATTTTAGGATTTCTAATTCTGAAGAACTTAGCCAAAGAATTGATTGAAAGGATGAAAATTAGTTCTTTAGCATTAAAAACAATTAACCGATCGTCAAAATGACATGCTTTAGCATTAAAGAAATAAAATTTAAGGGTTCAAAATGGGTTGAACCATAGTATAGAAACAGAGCCCAAATTTTAGTATGCATTCACGAGCAGTGCGACCTGCCTATGGTTTGGTCGCGAGGCATACTAGAATTTGCATCTACTGTATAGTTTTTATACTAAACTCCTCTTTAATATCTTTCACTGATTTTGTGCATTTTGATAAGAGCTCAACATATCATCCTAGAAAATTTCTGAGTCTCTCACAAACCCATCTTCTTTTGAATACATTTGTAATTACAAAATTATGACATTCTAGAAAATAGACAATACAAAGAAAATGTTTTCTAAAGGATTACCAGTAATATAATATCTATACAATGCTAACAATCTCCCCCATCGAAATTCCAAGTCAAAACATATCCCTCCCCAAAATAAAAATAATAGAATATCTCAGTTTGTAATCTAATTAAGTGAATTTGAATGATGCCTTGTTGGAAACAAAATATTTAGGTTCACATATATGAACATGTTCTCCCCCTTAACAATATCTCCCAATTTATCAGAACACAAAACACATCAACCATGCAAACACAATATCAAGATAACGTTTCATCAACAATATAATAACACATCATTCAATCATCAACAGAAATATAACAATATATGCTAACATTCATAATTAATAATTTCAATAAGTTTTTTGCCCGTTTTTTAAGAAGAATTGTCAAAAACTAACAAAAATATCCAAAACTACCAAAACAGAGACACTAAACCAATTTGTACAAAGTTCTGACAACTAGAAAAATGAACCAAAAATAATATTCTAAACCAAAGACAAATGCTGGCAATGATGCATAAAAGTAGCCACCAATGCACCTATTTTGGAATCCAAATTATCGAAGCGAATTTGAACTTTCTCTTCCAGCCTATTAAACCTCTTGGTGAATCCAATCAAAGCAAAAATAAATAAATAAATAATTAGAAGGTCCACTGAATATAAAAGGCTGAGGAGGATCAAATGATGGTGCATCAGCAAGATTGGCCAATAAACTGGGTGATGCTCCAAAAATATTATAAGGGTCAACATACAGAGTTTGGAAAGCGAAAGTAAAATAAAGACTAGAAAAAATGATTGGTTTGGCTTTTTTTTTTTTTTTTCCAGGGCCAAACTCTAGGAGATAATGAGGTTAGAAATTTTAAGTTCTAGGTCAAAGGAATCCTCACCTAACTCTATGCTCAGTATTGTATTTGGTCTTTAGGAAATGTTTCAAAAAGATATCATAAGGCATTCCATGACTAGTAAACTTGTGGGCCCGGGCCTTATAAATATGATAAAACAGGATATGAAGAAGGTCAATGAAATTCTTATTCGTTAAAGCAAAGAGAAACCAAACTTTAGTTGTAATAATCTCGGAGTAATAATTGGAATATGAGATATAAGTATCAACAATAATATTAAGTAGCTTAAAAGGAAGAGACAAATCACTATATTTGAAGGGAAGCCTGAAAAACCAGTAAGTAGGGTTATCAAACATAGCTTGAGCCATGTCAATAATATGAAGTAGTGAAGCCTAATCAGAAGGGGAAGAACTAAGATCCGGAGGTTTTGGGATGTTATGGGCAATAGCCAAATCGTCAATAGTAAACCTTATAGGAAGTCCCTCAAACAATGTATCAAAAACCCCATTAGCTTTCTCAATATGATGTATATTCGCATAAAATTCATGATTAATCTGGATAGTAGCAAAACCACGGATATTGAAACCACAGATATTGGATAGATTCAAAGATTTCTCTAATAAACCCAAAATCCCATTAAACTAATCCAACTGAACACATCTTTCAACCAACATAAGGTAACTATGAAACTATTTATTGAACAGAGAAGGATCATCATTTAAAAAAATTAAAGAGGTAATGGCAGAATGGATTGATGGTCCACAAATAGAAATAGGTTTGGTAGAGGCTTTGACCAATCTTTTACTGGTGGCTTTAGCAGAGGCTTTCATAGAGGGATAAGAAGATATCTAAGATGCAGAACTACCACACAAGAAAGCACCAGCCTTGCTACCAAAACGCATGAGAAATTCTTCAATGGGGAGAATCAATCAACTAGAGTCAATTTCTAGCCAGTGGAAGTAGAAACTGATCTACCCCTTTTCTTCACCTTGGTTGGGGACAAAAACCGCATAAAATCTGAATAGGACTGAGTAACACAATAGATTTCTAGCTGCAGAGAAGGTAAGAATAGGGAACAAGAAGAATCTGGTACTCAAAATTCAAAGATAAAGAAGATGTAAAAAAACCCTAACCACCAGACGTTCAAGCAGCAGAGAAGATGTAAAAGAAACCCTGAGTTGCAACAGCGAAAAAAATAGAATAATTTTTTTTTAAATTTATACGTAAAAGAAAATAGAGAACTACACAACTAGAAGAGAATACATCACGGTCACGAGACACATCGGACAAATTTAACAACTTAGCCTATAAAGATCAATGAATAAAAAAGAATGAAAATGAATTGAGAACCACAACAGAGAGTCAACACACTAAATATCTTTGAACCAACACAACTGAGAGACAACACTCCACCAAAATTAAATAACCTAAAATCAATGTAATAAGACAAATTTAAACAAAACAAAAAAAAAGAACTATCAAATTAACCATGAAATGCGATAAGAGAACTTTCAATACTAGTGAATTTTATTAAGACAATGTAAAAACCTTAATGTCTTTCAGCAACAAAAATTAACATTCTTTCACGTCCATAATCATTTTACAAAAATGTTCTCCCTATAATATAAGATAAAATATTACTTGGACGAGGAACACATATAGATTAACAAAGCATTCAACGAGATTGTTGCATCACATTTAAATACTTAAAATGAAACTCACATGGAAGTCAAACCAATTAGATTCCCAACATAAGATAATTTATTTTCGCACAATCAAGGATGATGAAATGAGAGTATTTCCTTGTACAAATCTAACCTTATCTCTCCAAAGATATATAAATTGCCAATATAAGTGCAATGACATGGTGGTTTCCAAACATCGTATTAGTCTCCAAAGTTCCCCATTTTTTTATTTATTTTTTGAAAGATGAAGATGGTAACCTTTTAATCTCCTTAATTTAGGAACTGTATTTGAGAAGAATTTGGGTGGGAATCACAATCATTAGTTAATCTGAAAGAGATATCATTCTAAAGAATTCAAGAAAAACGTTAGCCGACATACACAGTATTCATTGGTAGACTGAATGAGTAAGGTACTCATCTGTTAACACATAGGTTAATCTTTTTGGACAACATCATCCAAAACCATTAATCTCCTAGACTTACAGAAATAACAATAGCTCAAAATAAATTGATTAACATAGAACAAATGTATCACTTCCATGGATAAAAGAACTTAAAAACCCCACATTATCAAGAGTTGATCCCATTAGCAAAGAAAGTACGTCTCAAAACACAAGATAATGAATTATACAGTCAAGTATAGTAGTGCCTTAAAAGATTTAATTTCAGATTACTCAATTTGTATGAGTCTCAGAAAAGAATGAATGAACTTAAACCAGAGATGATCAAGAGGTTTGCTTAATATTAGTAAGTTGGACTCTTTATTAATATATGTTCAAGAATCAAAATATTTTCGTCAACAGGTTCTTGAATAAAGTGATGACGATTGTCAATATACTTGGTTTGAGAATACTGAAGAGGATTCTTAGAAATATTTAAGACAATCAAATTATCATAGTAAAGAGAGATATTATGTTGATCAACACCATAGTTGGACAACATCTGTTTCATCTAAAGAACCTGAGTACCACAGCTCCGTGCTGCGATGTATTTGGCTTCAGCATTGGACAATAAGATGGAGTTCTATTTCTTGCTATGCCATGCTATCAAATTACTTCCAATGAAGAAGCATCCTCATGAAGTGCTTTTTTGATCATCACAACTACCTACCCAATCAACATCTAAATAGCAATATATATATCCCTGCACCAAACTTGTAAGAAAACCAAATTCTATATCCTAAAAAGTCCCTCTAAAAAAACGAATGATACATTTGATGGCAGTTAAGTAAGATTATTTGGGACAAGATTGATATCTAGCACAAAGGCCAACATCAAATCAAATATCCAAATGACTAGTAGTTACATATAATAAACCACCTATGATGTTACGCTACAGTGCTTGATCATCATTTTTTCCAGAATCATCTTTACTCAATCTTTAAGAAATTTCATGAGAGTTCTAGTATACTTAATGAGAGATAATCAAATATTTGCTTACCTTTTTTAAAATGTTCACACATAACTTTACTTACCTTACCAGATTTTGGCAAACCTCGCACAGCCTGACAATTTTGTAATATATTTGCAGTCCACATGTTCAAGTTGATGATGCCACAATTTTGTTTCATCAGCCGGTGACAAATTGCACACAACATTATCGTAGCCACAATTCCATAACAATTATCACTAGTTTTAACTCCTTTTCAAAACAATATTCCTTTTTTTTTTTTTTAATCTAGAATGGAGCATTCATTTTTTTGCAAATAGAACATTATAATGGGAGTCACAAATTTTTCCATTTAAATTAACTTTCAAGCCTTCAACATATAAAAGCTTCACTTAGTTTAAGAAGACCAGGACAATCAATGGTGCCCATTCCAAGAACTGCGGACTTATTACCATCACCAAAAGTGACAATTCCCTCATCACAAGAATTCAAGGAGCTGAATATATAGTTATATCGATGCATGTTTTTAGAATATCTATTATCCAAATACCACATGTTTGAACTTTTGAGCTCAAAAGGTTATATGAGCAACATAACAATTCAAGTCTTACTTCTAACCCATACAAATCTTTTCGATTTTGAAATTGAAAATTTATTTTTAAGGCTTAAATTAGTCTTGGTTCTAAGTATAGAGTTTTTTCTTTAGAGAGTAACTCTGCTTTGTCTATGATAATCCCTATAACTAGCAATGTTAGGCTGATCAAAGATGCTATATCTATTAGACATAAAATTTTTACTATTCTGACTCTAATGCATATTACCTTTAGAATTAACATACCCAAGAGGCAAACCATACAACTTATGACATTGAGGTCTGATGTGCCCTCTAATGCCATAGTGATACCAAATGGAAACAAACTTACCATGACCTACGAAATTTTGATGATACCTTTGGACCTTGACAGTATTTTAGCCTGCAAGTCTTGTAGATGAATGAAAAAGTATAACTACAAGAAAATTTTCTTTTCGTGATAATAAAAATCATCCCCGAAAGTATAACGTCTGTCACAGAAAACTATTAGTGATGACTAAATGTTGTCACTTACAATCCCATTGCTGAAGCTTAATGTGATGACAATTTTTTGTTGTCATAAAAGTTAACTATCGTCACAAAAGTAATAAAGTTTTACTTTTGTGACGACCAAATTGGTCACTAATTGACATATTTATTAACATGAAATCCTGTCATAAAAATCATACATGTCACTATAGGATTTTTCTAATCTTTTAATAATTGAAAATCTATCCTCATATTAACAACATATCTTGTCACTAAAAGTACATAACAATGATGGATGATTTTACTGTCACAAAACTATGACTAGTGACAAATGATTTGATTGTCACAATAATTATGACCAGTGACAATCTCTTTCATCAAAAACAATGTGCTTGGTGATAACATAATTTTGAATAATTGCAACAAATATGAGAGGCTGTAACAACTCTTTGGTTGTCAGTTAACCTAGTTTTGTTTGTTTGTTTGTTTCTTTTTTTGTTCTTCTTTACAAGTCTCTTTACTACTATACATAATTTATAATATCACATTTTCACTTTCACAATTCAAAAGTTTCAAGAATACCCTATTTAAAATTACTTTTAGCGAGTAAATAACTTTCAATAAAGAAACTCAAGTGAAAAAAATGTATAGCTTAAATAAGGATTTAAAAATTTCCAATCCATAAATTTGTTATAATAATAGCCAATAAAAAGTTTTATAATACTCTAATGATGTTTCTATCGAGTAAATTACAATTATTGGTTAAGATATAATAGAAATTATTTGTAACTAAATATTCTATAGTTTTCAGAAGTAGGTCTGAACCATTAATATTATCAAGAGTCATTAAAAAAAAATGAACATACACAAGACAAAATAAGTATCTGAAATTTTTTACATTAAGTGTGCTCAATACCAACATAAGAGAAATTATATTTAATCTAAGTTAATGTGTAAGACATTTTATTAATTTATTTTTGATAAATAATATAATTAAATTAATTAAATTAGTTAATTTAATAATATGAATTATATTTTGTTAAACTATTTTAATAAATATCATAATTAAATTATTTAAATTATTATGAAATATATTTTATTCAATTATTTTTAATAAAAATATAATTAAATTATAATTTAATATATTTTATAGTAATTGAATTAAATAATTTAATTAAACTAATTAATTAGGTTAATTAAATTGATGTGTATTTTCAAATTCATTTTCAATTTTAATTTAAGAAAAATGACAACAGAAAATAAAAAATAGCAAACATAATATGTAAGCTAAAAAACAATAATGTTACCAAAAGGGCCTAAAGTGACCAAAAAAATGTTCAATTGCATATCAAAAAAACGCTAGAACCTTAGTGTGTATATATATTGAAAGAATACAATGTAACCAATGTAGCCCTCACTTCCAAAGTTCCAAATGCTTCAAGGTTAGAGGACTTTCGGCCAATCTATTATTGTAATACAATTTACAAATGCATAACCAAGCTGTTGGCTAATCGGCTAAAGCATGTCCTTCCTCACTTTGTGAATGAAGGTTAGGTAGCCTTTGTTCACGGCAGACACATTGGAGATAATGTCTTGATGGCTCATGAATTGGTTAAGCGGATGTCATCTTAAATCTGTTACACCTCATTGTGCTCTTAAAGTAGATTTGATGAAAGCATTTGACTTTATAAGATGGGACTTTCTTTGGGATTCTCTTCAATTGCAGAGATTTCCCTCTAACTTCATTGGGTGAGTCAAAGCTTTAGTCTCTTCTCCAAGATTTTCGGTCTCTATCAATGGTGAACTATATGGCTATTTTGAAGGCCGGAAGGTATACGCCAAGGTGATCTTATCTCCTCATTCTTGTTTATGATCTGTGTGAAGGTGTTTTCCTATATTTTGGACAAGACGATTTGAGATTCTCCAACCTTCAAGTTTCATTGGAAGTTTTGTAAATCACGTCATTCTCATATCTGCTTTGCGGATGATTTGACATTTTTATAAAGAAGACCTAGAATCTATCAAAGTAGTGAAGGATGCTTTACTTGCTTTCTTCTCTCTTTCTGGGTTTCAACCAAATCTACAAGGAGTACTATTTTCCTCTCAGGTGTTGAGTCTTTTGTGCAAAATACGATTGTGGAGTATCTTGGCTTTCAGGTTGGCTCTTTACCTGTGTGGTATTTGGGGCTTGCTCTCATTTTCACTAAACTTACGGCCTCTAATTGTTGTGCCCTGGAAGATAGAATTATGAAGAGGAATAAAACTTGGACCAACCAGTCCTTATAATTTACTGGTCAGCTTCAATTAATCCAGTCTGTTTCCTTTAGCATTCAGGCATATCGGAGTTATCATTTTGTTCTACCATCCAAAGTAACTAAGTCCATAGAGAGTATCGTTCGACCTTTCTCTAGAATAAATTTTTTTTTAAAATGGCATGTAATCAAGTTTTCTTGGGAAGAGGTGTGTCGGCCTAAAGATGAAGAAGGGCTACTTGTTAAGAAGATTAATGACTGGAATCTTGCCTCAATGTCCAGGTATATTTGGTTACTTTTCCATCTTTCTTTGACTTATATTAACTATCATGAGTTAAATTGAACCTTCTTCATAAGGATTAGTTTAAGGTTGCTAAGGTCCTCTGGAATTGCTCCTGGACTTGGAGAAAAATCTTAAAGCTTTTTGATAAGGTGCAGCCGTATATCACTATGCAGATCGGTGATGGTGTTCACACCTTCTTGTGGTTTGATTCTTGATTGCCACGGGGTCCTATTTGTCATTTCCCCACTGATCAGGTTATGTATGATTCTGGCTTACCAAACTATGATAAGGTTAGTGCCATTATCTCTTTAAGTAGTTGGTCATGGCCGATTGCAAATTCTACTGAGATTCTTGATTTGAAGGAGGAAACTATTTCCATCCCACCTCCTAATTGCTCTCAGGGTAATAAGGTGGTACGGAATGGCAACAAGGAATTTTCTATTAAGGTCGCTTGGGAGATTCATTGTTCTTATTCTCCTCATGTACCATAGAAGCATGCAGTCTGGTTCAATTATAATATCCCTTGACATTCTTTTATTTTGCGTCTTTCTATTCAAGGACGCTTAAATACTTAAAATAGGCTCTTCTCTTTTAGGATGATTCAGAATATACATTACCATCTTTATGGGGATAATATTGAGGATCATGATCATCTTTTCGTTGGTTATCCCTTCTCCTTTCGAGTTTGGAAGATTGTTTTAGGCAAATGTGATATAGGTGCTTCTCCTTCTTCTTAATCAGATACTCAACTTTCGATTTACTCTACTTTTAAAGGCTCTACCCTTCTATCTTGCGTTGGTTGCCTCTCTTTTCCTGTAACTATCTATTCCATATAGAGGGAAAGGAATTCTCGGCTTCATGGTGACTCTCCTAAAAATGAGCTCTTTTTTATTATTATGATTGTAGATTTGGTAAGAATGAGATTATTAGATTGTTTGATTTTCCTAAATACTTCTATTAATCTTCATTTGGTTTGGAGTTGGCAGCTTTCTCCATCCTTTATTGGTGGTTAAATCTTAGATCTAGATATTCTTTTTTATTTGAGTTTGCTTGAGCTAAATGTCTTTTTCTTTTATTAATGATTGATATAATTCCCAGGAGTATGCCACTGTGTATTTGTACCCTATTGTTTTATCCAAAAAAATAAGATCTATACATATCAACAATTGGACATATATATATATATATAAAACATATAGTTTAATTCTAGTGCTCTCTACTGTTTAAAACTATACTTAAATTTTAAGTTCAAAAAAGAATTGATTAATGAAGGATAAATCTATTATTTTTTGGATACAACGAAACACGTACTATAGGTTGATTAATTTCCTACTGAGAGTATCACATTCAAGGCAAGTTATTTGTTGGGAGACAAGGGAGACATATGAAATTTTCTCGAAATACTTCATATTCTAATCACGAATTTCCTTAAAAACATTCATATTCCAATCAATTTCCCTAAAAGTTGTAATCATCTTTAATCAATTTAGTATTCCAACCAATTTCTTTAAAAATTTCAATTTTAATCATGAATTTGCATTAAACTGAAATTTTCAAACTAGAACCAACGAAAAAGATCAAATACAATCGAATAAATGAACAAATAAAAAATTAGTGAAATATAGTCAAACCAAAAACCAGATAAGAACCCAACTTTTTAACTTTAATTTCAATACCTTTACTTACAAAGAAACAAAATAATCAAAAATGGCATACCTGCTTTTGAGTTCAAAATACAAAAAATGTGAAGACGAAAATATCTATCAAAAACCAAATGCAAGCTAGTCGTTGAATGTAGTTTTTGAGATCCAAAACCTTTTATCAACAAAGCCAAGAAAGAGCAAAGACAATTCTACCACCTAGGATACTTGAATTTGTGAACCACCAAAATCAAAAACCCTAAATTTTATTGAGACTAAAAAAGAGATAAAATGCTATATATCTAGATATAAAATGTATATGTATATGTGTTTGAGATACCAAAACCCTAATTATTGTTGAGAACGAATAGAGAGAAAACGCTATATGTATAGATATAAAATGTATATGTCTATGTGTTTGAGAACTTATACGTGCCGAAGCATTGGCAGTAATGTTGTTCTTTGAATTTGTGATTTTGGAATCATGGCATAGTCAACGTAAGGAAGGAGAAAATGTAGCGATGAATGGATTGTTGGGTTTAATTTAGGTTTCTACAATTTAATTCATAAAATTAATAAATTTTTTAATAATTATTTGTAAGATTTGTTGGTTTAATTTAGGTTTTGAAAATTTAATTTCATAAGATTATTAATTTTTAATAATTATTTGTAAGGTTTTATTTCAGTAATAATAAAACTCTTCATTGTGTACATTTCAATGATGGAAAATAAAATTTGTCACAATAAGAAAATTTAATCCCGCCAAAACATTACTTTTTTTTTTTTCAACAATTTCTCTCCAAACTTTCGGTGCTGAGATTCAGTGATAATAAAATATCTTTCTCACTGAACATTAATGTTCCAGTGACAATTTACATTACTTGTCACAAAAAAAAAGGACAAAAATTCTTAAAATGTATTTCATGTGACAAAGAAACGAACTTCTCAAAATAACATGTATTATGAAAATATTTTTCATTGTTGTAAAAGACTCATCACTGTAGCCTACTTTTCTTGTAGTGTATTTTGCTTAAAAAATTCGTTTTCACATCTTTACCATCCTTAAGCTATTCATCAGTCATATTAGTTGAAAAAAAAACTTAATGTGCCTTTCCTTTTGATTTGAATTTAACAAAGCATCTTTACATCCGATTCTACCTCTGTCATGATAGTTCCTTTGCCAATTCAGAATGTCATCAAGTTTCTTAGCACTTGATTCCTATTTCTAAATGGAATTTGTAGCTTGTTAGAGCTTCTCCTCCAATTTCTTATCTTGTTTCTTAGGGGATTACTTGCTCAAGATTAGTTCATTTTCATGCTTTTCTAAGGAGTCCATCATTTCCACCGCATTGTTTATTTTATCTTTTGAATTCTTAATTTCAGATTTTAAATTCTTCTTCTCAGTTTCAATTAAGTTCAATTTTGATACAACCTTAGCTTTATGCTTTGCGAGAATAATACTTGAATTAAATAACTTGTCATATTTGTCATGCAACAAATTATATTGTTCCTGAAAATTTATCTCAGACTAAAAACTAGAAACATCTTTACTTGTTTAATTTTAACTTGTCCAATAGCTTCAAGACAATTTATGTCTAATTTTACAGAGAACTCCTTGATAGACGCAGCAAAGGCCAAAACATTCAAAGCAGTATTATCTGATTCTGTTGATTATTCATTGTCTTGCTTTTCATCTCCTTTTGCATGGACTTTTTGATTTTTTTTCTTCTTTTCAATCTATTGTACACTTAGCTACCGTGTGTCCAAAGACTTTGCATTCAAAATACTATTTTTTCACAGATTTTTCTTATTTCTATTCAGTTCGAGTGCTTTCAACCATGTTTTTCTTACTTTTGTTAAACTTTGAAGTTCTACTTGAGAAAGGCTTCTTCGAGAAACTCTTAAACTTCTTAACCGAATAAGCATTGTCATCGACAGTTACTTTTCAAGTCTCACTTTCTTCATTCTCATATTCAAGAACAACATTCAATGGAATCTCTTTAGTTCTTTTATTCAAATTACTATTTCATAAGTTTGAAGTAACCCAATTAAATTTTCCACTTTCACTTGATCAATGTATTTGCTCTCCTTAATTGCAGTCATTTTAGGTTAACACCTATTAGGAAGTGATTTGAATATCTTCTGGTTTATTTTTGATTGAGAAATTGAAATAATTCACAAAGTCACTGAGTTTGATGTAGAATTGATCAAATATTTCATTGACAGCAATTATAAATACTTCAAAACTTGTTATCAAACATTAAAGCATTGCAATCTTGATAGCAGTAGTCCATTTGTAAGTAATAAAAAATATATCCTAAGCTAAGAATGGATTAACATTCGCTTTGTGAATCCATACAAGAAGTAATAAGATTTCACTCTTAGAAAAAATATAAAAACAAAATTGAGTGTCTAGGTTCTAATACTAATTGAAATTGCCTACATATTACAACTATCAAATATGAATTCACTCAATTAAAATTAAATTTGAAACAATAATCTATTTCTTAAGATCTTAGAATAGATTCTAAGAAACGTAAATCTTCAACAAAAATAAATAAATAATCCAAAAAAGGTGAAAGATTATTTAGGGAAACTCATTTGAATAAAATCAAAGGACAAAAACCCCGAATCTTTTCCGCAAATCAGACAAATAACTTCACTTCAACAAAAATTACAAGGAACTCACCCAAGAGACTACAAGTTCGCCAAACCAATAATACTAGTTGTAATATCTCGGATTTCTGTTTTAATATAAATTTATGATTTTAAACACATTTAGGTTGTAATGATATGGTATTTTGCCATATAATTTATTATGGATAGCTTAGGACCGAATATTTCAGAGTGCCTAGCCTGTGCAGTGGGTGTTGAACATATTGGTCTTCATCTATTTCGGCAGAAAGGGGCTCCTATGACCATCCCTGGTTAGAGTAGGGGGTAGGGGGAGGTGCTAGGTTACTGTAGGAAGCTTGGGGACCAATCTAAGCTTACATATATATGTATGAGAGATGAGGAAGAGAAAGTTCTTATTTTTGAAAGAAAACTAAGAGAGAGTTTGAAGCTGGAGGAGAAACCAAAGTGGTAAGTGGTTCAAACTTTAATTAAACTCAAACTACACTTTTAAGATTCAAATTGAGCACTCAATAATTATTTTTATATGGTTTGTTTGTTGTTTAGATCAAAGGGTGAAGAGGCTAATCATTCCAAAATTTGAGACCAACAACTGGAAGTTCACCATTTCTTTTGATCCGTTTGTTTCAAGCTTGAGGTAGAGATTCTAGCCTTTTTATTTAGCATATATGAGATGTATTGATGCTAGCCAACATCTCGATGAAATTTGTTTAAGATTTGGAAGCTTTGGTAAAGTATTATGTAAAGTTATATACATATATATATACAAATATATGTATGAGTTTGGAACCAACAAATTAATTAAAAAGATTGAGGTTCTTTCATCTTGTTCTGATTGAATTTTTGGAGTCATCTAGGCCCTAATTATCACCTATAAACTAGGTTTTGATCATAATAAATGATTGAGCAATGTTGGAGTTATAAAACTTACGAGAAAAGCTTAAAATGAAACAGAGCATGAATTCTAGACATAAGGGGCACCCGAGTTGCTTCAATCGACCTGGAGGATGATAAAGGGTGCCTAGGTCCCTCAGGGGGGCACTCGAGTTCTCCAAAAACCTGAACTTGGCTTAAATTAGTGAATTGTTTTAGTTAAGTACACCTTGTTTTTTATATATATTCCATTTTTTTTTATAATGAACTTGCAAATGCATACTAGATGATGTTTAAGCTAATAAAACATGAAAATGAAAAAGGAAATAAGAATATGTTGTGATAAGATGATAAAATGATTATTGTAAATTTAAATTGTTATATTAAGATGATGCCATTCGTTATATAATTAAGTGAGATAATCTTGATTTATGGTTACATAGTTGAATGAATTAGTGATATGATAATAATTATTTGTATGAGACTGATAGAAATGCAAATTAGGAATGAAACGTGAGAATGGTGGGTGAAGAAAATAAGAAGGGTACAGAGATTGCCCTAGGGTTGAAAAAGCTGATACCCGTGCAAAAATTAGTGTTCATGCCAGTAGATTAATAGCCTACAGGATGACGTGTGAGGTAGCTAATCGTAGCCTTTAACGATGACGTAAAACTAAGGCTAATCGTGGTCTTTAATGACGACGTTGAATGTGCCCACCCCGTAAATTAAATAAGAATGGAATATGAATGTGAATGATTATGATAAGAATGCCAAAGTAAACGATATGAGGTTACTAGTATTTATAACACTGATCACACCATGACTATAGAATTATGATACTTATATATAAGGAAATGGATTTTGTCAAGTGATGTTGAATGAATATTAATATTGTTCATATTGTTGCTTTACATATTGTATATTCTTTTTAAATTCTTCATGGGTACAAGTGAATTAGTGTTCACCTCCCTATAGATTTGGTTGCAGAGGCAGATCCTAAGAACTAGGTGGACATTTGGTGGAATTAGAAGTGCATAAGCTATTATAGATTTTGCTATTTTTATTTCTTTAAGTTAAATTTACTTTTGAGACTGTAATATTATTTTTAATTTAGAGATTTATTCGATTGGGTTGTAAAGACCATTAGGCCTATTTTTACGCATACATGATTATTGTAGGATTGTTAGAGTATGGTAGCCTGGCTATAGCCAAGGCTTATAATATATTAGGTTATGTTATTATTCATGTAGATGTCACTCTATGATTGTAATAATACTCTAATCATGGAATGGTTACGTAGTGCATGAGATGTGTGTTATTCACTCACCCCTGGGGTTATGAGATCCGGGGCATGACACTAGTTATCTGCTTGTACTCAGTCTCTCTTTTCTTATTTGCTAATGATGCAAGGCACATTTTCTTGTGAAACTTCTTTCACTGCAACCACAATCAAAGTGATTTCGCAATCGATAGGACCGAACTAGATTTAGGATTTCCAATCCTCAAGAAGATAGCCAAAGTACTAATTGGGAGGTCGAAAATCAATGAGGGTTTTTCCTCTTGTTTATTTTTCTTACAAACGATGATTGCCTCTTCGTTTGGAAAACATGTCAATCGTCAAAATAATGTTCTTTGATATTAAAGGAAGAGGATTTTGGGGTTCAAAATAGACTGGATCGTGGTATAGAAATAAGGCCAAAATTCTAGTGTGCCTTCATGAGAAGCATAACCTACTTATAGTTTCGCTAGACAAACCAGAATTTGCATCTATTGTACAAGTTTTAGGTTTCCTCCTATTGGCTGATTTTGTGCATTTTGATAGGAGCTCAACGTATCAACCTAGAAAACTTTTAAGTCTTCACAAACCCATCTTCTTCCAAAAATATCCACAATTACAAAAGTACGATATCCTGGAAAATAAATAATACAAATAAAAGTTTACTTGAGAATGCTAACAATATCATATCTACATAACACTAACAAATAAGTTATAAGTAACATTGAATTTTTACTGGTTTTAAACATTTCATTGTAAATTTATGCATTTACATCCATAAAAATATTTGTACTTATTTAAGAATTGTAGTACAACACTGGTTTTGTCATCCTTGATGCAACGTATTAGGTCTTTGACTATTTTTTTTGGGAAAGTATCAAGCATAAGCTATTCTTAGAGTGTGTTTGGAGCTCTAAAATTTGATATAAAAGTATAATCTTGTAATTTATGCAATGTGTAAAAATTTTAAATTTTATGAAGATTTTAAGTATTTTTTTTAAAGCTCCAAAAAGGCTTCGAGAACTAATTCATTATTTTGGTGATACGGGAATGGAGAACAACATATGTGATTTTTGAATTGTCTAATTCGAATAGTTTGGAAATACACCAATCGATCTTGTATTAGATAACACATGTAAGTCTTGTATTAGGCAAATGTTTGGCTACTTTTCTTTTATTATCTGAATACATGCATAGATATGACTTAGGGGAATTTTAAATATAATTTTGTTTGACAACGAGATGAAGCATTCGAATTGT
The DNA here is from genome assembly GCA_003260245.2 of Sideroxylon spinosum. Classification (NCBI taxonomy): domain Eukaryota; kingdom Viridiplantae; phylum Streptophyta; class Magnoliopsida; order Ericales; family Sapotaceae; genus Sideroxylon; species Sideroxylon spinosum. The sequence goes on along the minus strand of QLOD02078846.1, from coordinate 3,028 downwards.
TAAATATAACTTGGATCATATATTCTTGAATCAAATAGGACTAACCACTCTTTTAGTGAAATTTTGGAAGATCTTGCCTAAGTAATATAATGATACACATATTAATTAAAAATAAAATATATTTTTTAAGCTATCTAGGGAATTCATATAAACGTCGAAATGATGGATAAGAGCTAGATTGATTTATTAGATAGGTTATAAGATGATATATAGAAAGGATTGACCAATTCACTACGTACACCAATACAATGGGAAGTGAAATGATAAATTATCTATGTAAGAAGTATAAATCAGTATAATTTATCACAAGTCAAGGTGTGGGAGCAATTAATGCTGCATCGATTTTTAAAGGATTAAAAAAAATTAGACGAGGCACAGGGAGTCATACTTTTCTTTCCTATGGTACACAAAAGTAGTTTCAACTTTTAACCTTGAAAGTTAGAAGTTTGAATTAATTTTTGAAATGGAGTAAAAGTACTAAATTATTTGTGAAACCTGACGCACACCATCTCCCATACATTCGCAATTTGTAAGAACAATGGCATGGGAATCCAGGTCCCCAAGTTCCCAAGGTACACAAAAATAGTTTTAAATTTTAAACTTAGAAATATCAAGCTTGAGTCAATCGCCCAAATGGAACAAACATAACCATTATTTGTGGAAATTTACACGATTCATATTCTAAGCACTAGTGACTTATAAGAACAAATAGCACAAGAATGAGTCCCTAGATTTTTGTGGCATAAAAGAGTATTTTTAAGTTTTAAATTTGAAAATTAAAAGTTTCACGTTTATGTCAATTATCTAAACGGAACAAACGTGCTATGTTATCCACAAAACTTGACACACCAAATCTAAGGCACAACTGACTTGTAGGAATAAACAGTGTAGATTTTTGACACCTCGGGTTCCTATGTACATAAAAGTAGTTTTAAGTTTTAGACTTAAAATGTTTTTGAGTTTCAAGTTTGAGTTAATTGCCAAAATAGAGCAAACGTATATTTTTGTTTGCAAAAGTTGATAGACATTATCTTCTAGGAAGTGGCAACTCGTAAGAATGAAAGGTATGAGAATTTGAGTCTCGGAGTGCAACATGTAATAATTTTAGTTTCAAGTTTAAAGTTTACATGTTCAAATTTCATTTCTTACCTTTAAGTTTTATTAATGATAATTTTGAAATGAATTATGTATTTTTTTTTTTTTAAGGTTTGATCTACGTTATCTGTATTTCTAAAATAGAAGACCCTATTTTTTTGTCAACGTGGGAGTAATATCTTCAATGTTTTCAAGTCATATTGTATAATCATTTACATTCTTGTACTTTAAAGAATATTAAATATTTATTATGGCTAGACAATTCTATAACTTTTAGCAACCATTGTACAATTTTTAACAAGCGCCCAAAAGGTCTTTACTTAGTTCTCACTACAAATTTTTAGTAGCCGCTTAAAATCGTTGTTAATGATGGCGATTGCCTTACAACCATCGCTGTACGCTTTCAACAGCCCATTTTTTAGGGATTGGCACAAAATGGTCACTATAACCCTTTAGTGATTGTTTTTTGGCTTTTAGAGACTATTTTTTGGTGATCGATAAAAGGCATTTTTAGAGACTGCTTTTGATGATCAAAGTACTTCTTTTAAAAACTATTTTCTAATAACCGTTCATCCATAAATTTTTTTTTAAGAAAAGAAAAAAGGTATTGGGAAATTGATAAAAAAATATTTTGGTAAACTTGTTTATCCTTTGGAAATTGTAACTCAGTATTAAAAGATATAGACATGTCAAATACTAGTTAATAAGTTTGAATTTGCTCATGTTCAACTCTCACAAAATTAACTTATCAACAAATGTGTATAATTGAGTTCAACCTGTTTAATTAAAATCGAATTTGACTTGACGTAAACTTGCCGATGGTGACCTTTAGTGTTGGTTTGATTATGACAAAAAGTTGATTTTAATTTTTCTGTAACTTTCTTTGTCTTGTATAAATTTTTTTTATCAAATTTTTTTTTTTTTTTTTAGGACTTGTAGCTTCTAGGTGTGTTAATCTTATTCGTAAAAAATTAATCTAAAAATTCACGTATGTTTGATTAAAACCTATCCATTTGAGTAAAAAGGTAATGAAAAAATCGATTTTTTTTTTATTTTTTTAGTTTTTATCCACACAGATGTAAATTTTTTATTTTCTTTTACTAATCTAAAAAAATAAATTTTGGTGAAAAAAGAGTCATGTAAAACAAAAAAAAAAAAAACTAAAATATAGATATATATTTTTTTAACCAAACAAAGCTCTAGCCAGCTCTGCTCACAAAGTTGCAATTTCCTGTTAGTAGGACCGACTGAAACTTTCATGGTCCAGTCCGTGACCAGTTCTACTGTAAAATGACAAAAGGGCTACAAACAATGCAAAGCCCTCTCTTTGCAAATTGGAATTGATCATCACAGAGTGCTATCTTTTACCAGCTCTAGGGTCGGCAACAGCGTCATCCAAACAACCCTGAATATTCTTTTTCTTTTTTTTAAATAAATTGATATAATTTGATTCCATTTAAGATGAATAAATTATTCAATATTTTTATTGAATTTTAAAATATTTAAATATAAATACAAATAAAAAATTATAAATTTAATTAAATATGCTCCCATTAACACCTGATCTTCACACTTAAAAGAAAAAAATATTTGTCATTAATTTTTTTTTTTTCTTTTAAGAACATTCAACATTTTATTTCATAATAAGTTAAAAGTTAAATTCTCACATTACCAAATGAGACTCTAACCCATAGCCATTCCTGTGGTGGGTGTATGAACTCTATTTATCTCATGATACGTTAAAAATTGTTCAGGGGTCAACAAATATTCCAAATGTTAGGGTTTGTGGTCACTCCAACGCCATTTGGTGTGTGTGTGTGTGTGTGTGTGTGTGTGTGTGTGTGTGTGTGTGTGTGTATATATGAACATTTTATGAATCAAAGGCTGGACACATGAAAAAAGGGAAGCATGCCTTAATAATAGAGAAGGGGAC
>QLOD02078755.1:0-24265 GCA_003260245.2 Sideroxylon spinosum | reverse complement strand
TGAACTATTTGGTCTATGTCTGTATTGACACTAGGCCTTGGAGGGACTGCGTTTGGCAGTTTCCAGTTTTGAGGAAAGTTTATTTCTTCCCATCGGAGTACCCTATTGGTTGCTATACTTGAGGAAAGTAGATTGGTTTCCAAAAGTACTGTCTGTCCTATTTGTTTAAGATTTTTAATCCCTGGACAGTGAGAATTTAACACCTTAAAGTGTACTCTATAGATTATTGCTATAGTTTCTGATCCTTCCATAAATTTAAAACCATAAGTCTTCTTACTAAAGATGATCTTTAGAACTTTTCTGATGATTATAACTATATCCATATAGGATTAGTTCAAGTGGCTTTTAAACCACTAACCCTACCTGGCCTAAATTCAGCAATTTTAGCCAGCTTAAGAGACGCTAGATGTCTCAATTGGAAAGATTCTCTTATGGGAGTCGTCCAGACCAGCCTTTGTCACAGATCGGTTTATTTTAACGCTTATCCTAATCTTAGTTTAAATCGGTCGTAACTTTTACCACGTAACTCCGTTTTCTTATTATAATCAATTTTTTGGAAAGCTTATAATGAGACGTAGGCCCTGGAAAATTAGTACGTCGTTAGTGATCTGAATAGCATAGCGAAAGACTACTTGGTGACCTAGGGTCGTTGTTATGCCCGCGCGGCCATTAATATCTTAAATCGGCCATAACTTTTGCTACGTAACGCCGTTTTCTTATTATAATATATTTTTGGAAAGCTTGTAAAGAGACGAAGGCCCTGGCAAATTATAACATTATTAGGTAATGTAAATTGCATAACGGTAGAATACTAAGAAACCTGGGGTCTTCGTTATGACCGCGTGGTCTTCGTCCGGAACTTTTCCTATGTAACTCCATTTACATAATATAATATTGTTTTTCGTAAAACTTGTGATGAGACAAAGACCCTGGAAAAATTATTATATCATTAGGTGAGGTAGATAGCATAGTGGAAGACAACTTGGAGACATAGGGTCATCGTTATGCCTGCGCAATCGGTAAATCTTAAATCAGCCATAACTTTTGATACGTAAATCCGTTTACTAATGATAATATGTTTCATGAATTTCTATAATGAGATGAAGGCCCAGGAAAGTTGTTACATGATTGGGTGCTGTAGATGGCGTAACAGAAGATAACTTGGAGACCTGGGGTCGTCGTTGTGCCCGTGCAGTTGTTAAAGTCTTATATCGGCCATAACTTTTGCTACGTAACTCCATTTTCTTATCATAATATTTTTCTGGAAAGCTTGTAACATGAGAAAAACTCTGCAAAATTATTACATCATTGGGTTACGTAATCAGCAGAGCGGAAGACTATTTGGAGACGTGGGTCATTGTTATGCTCACGCTGCCAATAAAATCTTAAATCGGTTGGAATTTTTGCTACGTAACTCTGTTTTCTTGTTATAATTAGTTTCTGGAAAGCTTGTAATGAGACGAAGGCCTTGAAAAATTATTACAGCATGGGGTTATCTAAAGAGCAAAGCAAAAGACTACTTGGAGACCTGGGGTCGTTGTTATGCCCGTGCGATCGTTAAAATCTTAAATCGGACATAACTTTTGCTACATTACTCTGTTTTCTTATTATAATATATTTCTGAAAAACTTACAATAAGATATAAACTTTGTGAAATTATTACACCATTGGGTGATGTAATCAGCATAGCGGAAGACTACTTAGAGACCTTGGTCGTCGTTATGCTCGCATGGCCATTAAAATCTCAAATCGGCCAGAACTTTTGCTATGAAACTCCGTTTTGTTATTATAATTATTTTCTAGAAAGCTTGTAATGAGACAAAGGCTTTGGAAAATTTTTACATCATTGGGTGATGTAGATAGCAGAGCGGAAGACTACTTGGAGACCTGGGGTCGTCGTTATGCCCACGAGGTCGCTAAAATCTTAAATCTCCCATAACTTTTGCTACGTAATTCTGTTTTCCTATTATAATATGTTTTTGGAAAGCTTGTAATGAGACGAAGGCCCTGAAAAATTATTACATCGTTGGTGATCTAAATAACATACCGGAAGACTACTTGGTGACCCAGGGTTGTTGTTGTGCCCCCACGGTCATTAATATCTTAAATTGGACATAAATTTTGCTACGTAACTCCATTTTCTTATTATAATATGTTTCTAGAAAGTTTGTAAAGAGACGAAGGTCCTGGAAAATTATAACATTATTAGGTGATGTAAATTTTATAGCGGAAGAATACGAGGAGACCTGGGGTCTTTGTTATGACTGCATGGTCATTAACTTTAAAATCGGCTGGAACTTTTGCTACGTAACACCGTTTTCTTAATATAATATTGTTTTCGGAAAGCTTGCGATGAGACGAGGACCCTGAAAAATTATTACATCATTAGGTGATGTAGATAGCATAGCGGAAGATAACTTGGAGACCTATGGTCGTCGTTATGCCCGCACAGTCGGTAAATCTTAAATCGGCCATAACTTTTTATATGTAACTCTGTTTTCTTATTATAATATATTTCGTAAATTTTTGTAATGAAGTGAGGGCAGAGGAAAATTATAACATGATTGGGTGAAGTAAATGGTATAGCAAAAACCAACTTGGAGACCTAGGGTCTTCATTATGCCCGTGCGATCGGTAAATCTTAAATCGGCCATAACTTTTGATACGTGACTCCGTTTTCTTATTATAATATGTATCGTGAATTTTTGTAACGAGACAAAGGCATAGGAAAATTATTACATGAATGGGCGATGTACATAGCGGAAGACAACTTGGTGACCTGGGCTTGTCGTTGTGCCCGTGCGGTTGTTAAAATCTTAAATCGGCCCTAACGTTTGCTACTAACTTTTCTTATTATAATATTTTCCTACAAAGTTTGTAATATGATAAAAACTCTAAAAAATTATTACATCATTGGTTGATGTAATCAGCATAGCGGAAGACTACTTGGAGACGTGGGTCTTTGTTATGCTCGCGCGGCCATTAAAATCTTAAATAGGCCAGAACTTTTGCTACGTAACTCCGTTTTCGGTTATCATTAGATTCTGGAAGGCTTGTAATGAGATAAAGGCCTTGGAAAATTATTGCATCATGGGGTGATCTAAAGAGCAGAGCAAAAGACTACTTGGAGACCTGGGGTCGTTGTTATGCCTATGCGATCGTTAAAATCTTAAATCGGACATAACTTTCACTATATAACTCCGTTTTCTTATTATAATATTTTCCTGGAAAAGTTACAATAAAACAAAAACTCTGTAAAATTATTACATCATTGGGTGATTTAATCATCATCGCGGAAGATTACTTGGGGACCTGGGTCATTGTTATGCTTGCGCGACCATTAAAATCTCAAATTGGCCAAAACGTTTGCTTCGTAACTCCATTTTATTGTTATAATTAGTTTCTAGAAAGCCTGTAAGGAGACCAAGGCTTTCGAAAATTGTTACATCATGAGGTGATCTAAACGGCATAGTGGAAGACTACTAGGTGACCTGGGGTCGTCGTTTTGCCCTCGCGATCATTGAAATCTTAAATCGGCCGTAACATTTGCTACGTAACTCCGTTTTCTTATTATAATATTTTTCTGGAAAGCTTGTAATATGACAAACACTCTGGAAAATTAATACATCATTGGGTGATGTAATCAGCATAGCGGAAGACTACTTGGAGACGTGGGTCGTTGTTATGCTCGCATTGCCAATAAAAGCTTAAATCGGCCAAATTTTTACTACGTAACTCCATTTTCTTGTTGTAATTAGTTTCTAGAAAGTTAGTAATGAGGTGAAGGCCTTGAAAAATTATTACAACATGGGATGATCTAAAGAGCAGAGCAGAAGACTACTTGGAGACCTAGGATCATTGTTATGCCCGTGTGATCATTAAAATCTTAAATCGGACATAACTTTCACTATATAACTCCGTTTTCTTATTGTAATATTTTCCTGGAAAACTTGTAATAAGACAAACTCTGTAAAATTATCACATCATTAGGTGATGTAATAATCATCACGGAAGATTACTTGGGGACCTAGGTCGTTGTTATGCTTGCATGGCCATTAAAATCTCAAATTGGCCAAAACGTTTGCTTCGTAACTCCGTTTTGTTGTTAGAATTAGTTTCTAGAAAGCTTGTAAGGAGACCAAGGCTTTGGAAAATTGTTACATCATTGGGTGATGTAGATAGCAGAGCGGAAGACTATTACTTGGCGACCTGGGGTTGTGGTTATGCCCCCGAGGCCGCTAAAATCTTAAATCCGCCACAACTTTTACTACGTAACTCCATTTTCCTATTATAATGTGTTTCTGGAAAGCTTGTAATAAGACGAAGGTCCCGAAAAATTATTACATCATGGGGTGATCTAAACGGCATAGCGGAAGACTACTAGGCGACCTGGGGTCGTCGTTTTACCCGCCCGGTCGTTTAAAACATTCAATCGGCCGTAACTTTGGCCACGTAACTACATTTTCTTATTATAATATGTTCTTTGGAAGGCTTGTAATGAGACGAAGGCCTTAGAAAATTATTACGTCATTGGGGATCTAAATAGACTACTTGGTGAACTAGGGTCGTTGTTACGCCCGCATGGCCATTAATATTTTAAATCGGCCATAACTTTTCCTACGTAACTCCGTTTTCTGATTATAATATGTTTCTGGAAGGCTTGTAAAGAGAGAAGGCCCCAGAAAATTATAACATTATTAGGTAATATAAATTGCATAACGGAAGAATACTAGGAAACCTGGGGTCATTGTTATGACCGTGTGGTCATTAAATTTAAAATCAGCCCAAACTTTTCCTACATAACTCCGTTTTCATAATATAATATTGTTTTCGAAAAGCTTGTGATGAGACGAATGCCCTGGAAAATTATTACATCATTAGGTGATGTAGATAGCATAGCGGAAGACAACTTGGAGACATAGAGTCGTCGTTATGCCTGCACGATCGGTAAATCTTAAATCGGTCATAACTTTTGTTATGTAACTCCGTTTTCTTATTAAAATATGTTTTGCAAATTTTTGTAATGAGATAAAGGCGCGGGAAAATTATTACATGATTGAATGATGTAGATAGCCTAGCAGAAGGAAACTTGGATGCCTGGGGTCGTCGTTGTGCTCGTGTCGGTTGTTAAAATCTAAAATCGGCCATAACTTTTGCCATGTAACTCCGTTTTCTAGTAATAATATTTTTCTGGAAAGCTTGTAATATGACAAAAACTCTTCAAAATTATTACATCACTGGGTGATGTAATCAGCATAGCGGAAGACTACTTATAGAGGTGAGTCGTTGTTATGCTTGCGCTGCCAATAAAAACTTAAATCGGTCAGAATGTTTGCTACGTCACTCCATTTTCTTATTATAATTAGTTTCTGGAAAGTTTGTATTGAGACGAAGGCCTTCAAAAATTATTACAGTATGGGGTTATCTAGAGAATAGAGCGGAAGATAACTTGGAGACCTAGGGTTGTTGTTATGCCAGTGCGGTCGTTAAAATCTTCAATCGGACAAAACTTTTGCTATATAACTCCATTCTCTTATTATAATATTTTTCCTGGAAAAACTTGAAAGAATATAAAAACTCAGCAAACTTATTACATCATTGGGTGATGTAATCCGCATCGCGAAAGACTACTTCGAGACCTGGGTCGTTGTTATGCTCGCGCGGCCATTAAAATCTCAAATTGGCCAGAACTTTTGCTACATAACTTTATTTTGTTGTTATAATTTGTTTCCAGAAAGCTTGTAGTGAGACCAAGGCTTTGGAAAATTATTACAACATTGGGTGATGTAGATAGCAGAGCGGAAGACTACTTGGCGACCTGGGGTTGTTGTTGTGCCCACGAGGCTGCTAAAATCTTAAATCCATCATAACTTTTGCTACGTAACTCTGTTTTCCTATTATAATATGTTTCTGGAAAGCTTGTAATGAGACAAAAGTCCTGAAAAATTATTACATCATGGGGTGATGTAAATGGCATAGCGGAAGACTACAAGGTGACCTGGGGTCGTCGTTTTACCCGCGCGGTCGTTGAAATCTTAAATCAGCCATAACTTTTGCTACGTAACTCCATTTTCTTATTATGATATGTTCTCTGGAAAGCTTGTAATGAGATGAAGGCCTTGGAAAATTATTACGTCGTTGGTGATCTAAATAGCATAGCGAAAGACTACTTGGTGACCTAAGGTCGTTGTTACACCCACGCTGACATTAATATCTTAAATCGGCCATAACTTTTGCTACTTAACTCCGTTTTCTTACTATAATTTATTCTGGAAAGCTTGTAAAGAGACGAAAGGCCCATAAATTATAACGTTATTAGGTGATGTAAATTGCATAGCAGAAGAATACTAGGAGACTTGGGGTCTTCGTTGTGACCGCATGGTCATTAAATTTAAAATCGGCCGGTACTTTCGCTACGTAACTCTGTTTTCTTAATGTAATATTGTTTTCGAAAAGCTTGTGATAAGATGAAGACCTTGGAAAATTATTACATCATTAGGTAATGTAGATAGCGGAAGACAACTTGGAGAGCTACGGTCGACGTTATGCCCGCGCGATCGGTAAATCTTAACTCGGCCATAACTTTCGATGCGTAACTCCATTTTCTTATTATAATATGTTTTGTAAAGTTTTGTAATGAGACGAAGGCACAGGAAAATTATTACAAGATTGGTTGATGTCGATAGCGTAGCGGAAGGTAACTTGGAGGCCCGGGGTCGTTGTTGTGCCCGTGTGGTTGTTAAAATCTTAAATCTACCATAACTTTTGCTACGTAACTCCGTTTTCTTATTATAATATTTTTCTGGAAAGCTTGTAATATGACAAAAACTCTACAAAATTATTACATCATTGGGTGTTGTAATCAGCATAGCGGAGGACAACTTGGAGACTTGGGTCGTTGTTATGCTCGTGCAGCCATTAAAATGTCAAGTCGGCCAGAAATTTTTCTATGTGACTACGTTTTGTTGTTATAATTAGTTTCTAGAATGCTTTTAATGAGACGAAGGCCCTGGAAAATTATAACATTATTAGGTAATGTAAATTGCACAACGGAAGAATACTAGGAAACCTGGGGTCTTCGTTATGACTACGTGGTCATTAAATTTGAAATCGGCCAAAACTTTTCCTACGTAACTCCGTTTTCGTAATATAATATTTTTTTAGGAAAGCTTGTGATGAGATGAAGACTCCGAAAAATTATTACATCATTAAGTAATGTAGATAGCATAGCGGAAGACAACTTGGAGACATTGGGTCATCGTTATACCTGCGTGATCGGTAAATCGTAAATTGGCCACAACTTTTGATACGAAACTCTATTTTCTTATTATAATATGTTTCGCGAATTTTTATAATGAGATGAAAGGCATGGGAAAATTATTAAATGATTGAGTGATGTAGATAGTATAGCGGAAGATAACAGGGAGACTTGGTGTCATCGTTGTGCCCTTGCGGTTGTTAAAATCTTAAATCGGCCATAACTTTTGCTGTGTAACTCCGTTTTCTTATTATAATATTTTTCAGGAAAGCTTGTAATATGACAAAAACTCTACAAAATTATTACATCATTGGGTGATGTAATCAGCATAGCAGAAGACTACCTGGAGACGTGGTCGTTGTTACGCTCGCGCTGCCAATAAAATCTTAAATCGGCCAGAATTTTTGCTACGTAACTGCGTTTTCTTGTTATAATTCGTTTCTGGAAAGCTTGTAATGAGATGAAGGCCTTGAAAAATTATTACAGCATGGGGTGATCTAAAGAGCAGAGCCGAAGACTACTTAGAGACCTGGGGTCGTTATTATGCCCGTGTGGTCGTTAAAATCTTAAATCGGACATAACTTTCCCTCTATAACTCTGTTTTCTTATTATAATATTTTTTTTTGAAAACTTGCAATAAGGTAAAAACTCGGCAAAATTACTGCATCATTGGGTGATGTAATCAGCGTCGCGGAAGACTACTTGGAGACCTGGTTCGTTGTTGTGCTCGCGCGGCCATTAGAATCTCAAATTGGCCAGAACTTTTGCAACGTAACTCCGTTTTGCTATTGTAATTAGTTTCTAGAAAGCTTGTAATGAGGCCAAGGCTTTGGAAATTTATTAGATCATTGGGTGATGTAGATAGTAGAGCGAAAGACTACTTGGCAACCCGGGGTCGTTGTTATTCCCACGAGGCCGCTCAAATCTTAAATCTATCATAACTTTTTCTACGTAACTCCGTTTTCCTATTATAATATGTTTCTAGAAAGCTTGTATTGAGACGAAGGTCTTGGAAAATTATTACATCATGAGGTGATCTAAACGGCATAGCGGAAGACTACTAGGCGACCTGGGTCGTCGTTTTGGCCACGCGGTCATTGAAATCTTAAATCGGCCGTAACTTTTGCTACGTCACTTCGTTTTCTTATTATAATATGCTCTCTGGAAAGCTTGTATTGAGGCAAAGGTCCTAGAAAATTATTACGTCGTTGGTGATCTAAATAGCATAGCGGAAGACAACTGGGAGAGTTAGGGTCGGCGTTATGCCCATGCGATCGGTAAATCTTAAATCGGCGATAACTTTTGATATGTATCTCCATTTTCTTATTATAATATGTTTCACAAATATTTGAAATGAGACAAAGGCGGAGGAAAATTATTACATGATTGGCTGATGTAGATAGCATAGCAGAAGGTAACTTGGAGACCTAGGGTCGTCGTTGTGCTCGTGCGGTTGTTAAAATCTTAAATCGGTCATAACGTTTGCGACGTAATTCCATTTTCTTGTTATAACATTTCTCTGGAAAACTTTCAATGAGACAAAAACTCTACAAAATTATTAGGTCATTAGGTGATGTAATCAGCATAGCGGAAGATAACTTGGAGACGTGGGTCGTTGGTATCCTCGCGCGGCTATTAAAATCTTAAATCGGCCAGAACTTTTGCTACGTAACTCTGTTTTCTTGTTATAATTAGTTTCTGGAAATCTTGTAATGAGACGAAGGCCTTGGAAAGTTATTACATCATGGGGTGATCTAAAGAGCAGAGCGGACGATTACTTCAAGACCTGGGGTCGTTGTTATGCTCGTGCGATCATAAAAATCTTAAATCGGACATAACTTATGCTATATAACTATATTTTCTTATTACAATATTTTTTTGGAAAACTTGCAATAAGACAAAAACTCTGTAAAATTATTACATCATTAGGTGATGTAATCAGCATAGCGCAAGACTGCTAGGAGACCTCGGTCGTTGTTATTCTCGTACGGCCATTAAAATCTCAAATCGGCCAGAAATTTTGCTAAGTAACTCCGTTTTTGTTATAATTATTCTCTAGAAAGCTTGTAATGAGACGAAGGCTTTGGCAAATTATTACATCAGTTGGGGATGTAGATAGTAGAGCGAAAGACTGCTTGGAGACCTGGGGTCGTTATTATGCCCACGAGGCCGCTAAAATCTTAAATTTGCCATAACTTTTGCTACGTAACTCTATTTTCCTATTATAATATGTTTCTAGAAACTTGTAATAAGGCGAAGGCCTTAGAAAATTATTACGTCGTTGGTGATCTAAATCGCATACCGGAACACTACTTGGTGACCTTGGGTCGTTGTTGTGCCCGTGCGGCCATAAATATCTTAAATCGGCCATAACTTTTACTACATAACCCCGTTTTCTTATTATAATATGTTTCTGGAAAACTTGCAAAAAGACGAAGGCCCTAGAAGTAATAACGTTGTTGGGTGATGTAAATTCTGTAATGGAAGAATACTAGGAGACCTGGGGTCTTCGTTATGATCGCATGGTCATTAACTTTAAAATCGGACGGAACTTTTGCTATGTAACTCCGTTTTCATAATATAATGTTGTTTTCAGAAAGCTTGCGATGAGATGAAGACCCTGGAAAATTATTATCATTAGGTGATGTAGATAGTATAGCGGAAGATAACTTGGAGACCTAGGGTCCGTTATACCCATGGAGTCGGTAAATCTTAAATCAACCATAACTTTTGATATGTAACCCCGTTTTCTTATTATACTATGTTTCCCGAATTTTTGTAATAAGACGAAGGCGGAGGAAAATTATAACATGATTGGGTGAAGTAGATAGCATAGCAGAAGACAACTTGGAGACCGAGGGTCCTCGTTATGCCCGTGTGATCGGTAAATGTTAAATCGGCCATAACTTTTGCTACGTAACTCCATTTTTTTATTATAATTCGTATCGTGAATTTTTGTAACGAGACAAATGTGCTGGAAAATTATTCCATGATTGGGCGATGTACATAGCGTTGCGGAAGACAACTTGGAGACCTTGGGTCGTCGTTGTGCCCGTGCGGTAATTGAAATCATAAATCGGCCATAACTTTTGCTATGTAACTTTTCTTATTATAATATGTTTCTAGAAAACCTCAAATACGTCAAAAACTCAAAAAAATTGTTACATCATTGGGTGATGGAATCAGCATAGCGGAAGACTACCTGGAGACGTGGGTCGTTGTTATGCTCGTGCGGCCAAGAAAATCTAAAATCGGCCAGAACTTTTGCTATGTAACTCCAATTTCTTGTTATAATTAGTTTCTAGAAAGCTTCTAATGAGATGAAGGCCTCGAAAAGTTATTACATCATGGGGTGATCTAAAGAGCAGAGCGGAAGACTAATTGGAGACCTGGGGTCGTTGTTATGCCCGTGCGGTCGTTAAAATCTTAAATCAGACATAACTTTTACTACACAACTCCGTTTTCTTATTACAACATTTTTCTAGAAAACTTGTAATAAGAAAAAAACTCTACAAAATTATTACATCATTGGGTGATGTAATCAGCATAGCGGAAGACTACTTGGAGACCTGGGTCGTTGTTTTGCTCGCGCGGCCATTAAAAGCTCAAATCGGCCAGAACTTTTGCTACGTAACTCCGTTTTGTTGTTATAATTAGTTTCTAGAAAGCTTGTAATGAGATGAAGGCTTTGGAAAATTATTACATCATCAGATGATGTAGATAGCGGAGCGAAAGACTACTTGGAGACCTGGGATCGTTGTTATGCCCATGAGGCGGCTAAAATCTTAAATCTGCCATAACTTTCGCTACGTACTTCAGTTTTCTTATTATAATATTTTCCTGGAAAGCTTGTAATATGACAAAAACTCTGTAAAATTATTACATCATTGGATGATGTAAAGAGCATAGCGGAAGACTACCTGGAGATGTGGGTCGTTGTTATGCTCGCGCGGCCATTAAAATCTTAAATTGGCTAGAACTTTTGCTAAGTAACCCCATTTTCTTGTTATAATTAGTTTCTGAAAAGCTTGTAATGAGACGAAGGCCTCCGAAATTTATTACATCATGGGGTGATCTAAAGAGCAGAGTGGAAGACTACTTGGAGACCCGGGGTCATTGTTATGCCCGTGCTATCATTAAAATCTTAAATCGGACATAATGAGGCGAAGTAGTCTGGGAGGCTTGTAATGAGACGAAGGCCCTGGAAAATTATTACGACGTTGGTGATCTAAATAGCATAACGGAAGATAACTTGGAGACGTAGGGTCGTCGTTATGCCTGCGCGATCGGTAAATCTTAAATCGGCCATAACTTTTGATACGTAACTTTCATTTTCGTATTCTAATATGTTTCCTGAATTTTTGTAATGAGACGAAGGCGCAGAAAAATTATTAAATGACTGAGTGATGTAGATAGCATAGCGGAAAACAACTAGGAGAATTGGGTCGTTGTGCTCGTGCGGTTGAAAAAATCTTAAATCGGCCATAACGTTTGCTACGTAACTCCGTTTTCCTATTATAATATGTTTCTGGAAAACTTGTAGTGAGACGAAGGTCTTGGAAAATGTTTACATCATGAGGTGATCTAAACGGCATAGCGGAAGACTACTAGGCGACCGTAACTTTCACTACGTAACTCCGTCTTCTTATTATAATATGTTCTCTTGAAAGCTTGTAATGAGACGAAGGCCCTGGAAAATTATTACGTCGTTGGTTATCTAAATACGATAGCGGAAGACTACTTGGTGACCTAGGGTCATTGTTATGCCCAAGTGGCCATTAATATCTTAAATGGGCAATAACTTTTGTTACGGAACTTCATTTTCTTACTATAAGATGTTTCTGGAAAGCTTTTAAAGAGATGAAAGTCCTGGAAACTTATTACATCATTGGATGATGTAATCAGCATAGCGGAAGACTACTTGAAGACGTGGGTCATTGTTATGCTTGCGTGGCCATTAAAATCTTAAATCGGCCAGAACTTTTGCTATGTAACTTCGTTTTCTTATTGTAAATTTTTTATGGAAAGTTTGTAATGAGACGAAGGCCTTGGAAAGTTATTATAACAGGGGATGATCTAAAGAGCAGAGCGAAAGACTACTTGGACACCTGGGGTCGTCGTTATACCCGTGCAGCCATTAAAAATCTTAAATCGGACATAACTTTTGCTACAAAGCTCTGTTTTCTTAGTATAATATTTTTTTGGAAACCTTCGAACAAGGCAAAAACCCCGCGAAATTAATACCTCATTGGGTGAGACTACTTCGAGACCTGGGTCGTTGTTGGTCTCGCGCGGCCATTAAAATCACAAATCGGCCAGAATTTTTGCTATGTAACTCTGTTTTGTTGTTATAACTATTTTCTAGAAAGCTTGTAATGAGACGAAGGCTTTGTAAAATTATTACACCATTGGGTGATGTAGATAGCGGAGCGGAAGACTACTTGGCGACCTGGGGTCGTTGTTATGCCCACAAGGCCCTTAAAATCTTAAATCCGCCATAACTTTTTCCATATAACTCTGTTTTCCTATTATAATATGTTTCTGGAAAGCTTGTAATGAGACGAAAGTCCTGAAAAATTATTACATCATGGGGTGATCTAAATGGCATAGCGGAAGACTACAAGGTGACCGGGGGTCATCGTTTTACCCGCGCGGTCGTTGAAATCTTAAATCAGCCATAACTTTTGCTACGTAACTCCGTTTTCTTATTATAATTTGTTCTGGAAAGCTTGTAAAGAGACGAAAGGCCTGCAAATTATAACGTTGTTAGGTGATGTAAATTGTATAGCGGAAGAATACTAGGAGACTTGGGGTCTTCGTTGTGACCGTATGGTCATTAAATTTGAAATCGGCCGGTACTTTCGCTACGTAACTCCATTTTCTTAATGTAATATTGTTTTCGAAAAGCTTGTGATAAGACGAAGACCTTAGAAAATTATTACATCATTAGGTAATGCAGATAGCATAACGGAAGATAACTTGGAGAGCTATGGTCGGCGTTATGCCCGTGCGATCGGTAAATCTTAACTCGGCCATAACTTTAGATGCGTAACTCCGTTTTCTTATTATAATATGTTTTGTAAAGTTTTGTAATGAGACGAAGGCACAAGAAAATTATTACAAGATTGGTTGATGTCGATAGCGTCGCGGAAGGCAACTTGGAGGCCCGGGGTCACTGTTGTGCCCGCGTGGTTGTTAAAATCTTAAATCGACCAGAACTTTTGCTACGTAACTCCATTTTCTTATTATAATATTTTTCTGGAAAGCTTGTAATATGACAAAAACTCTACAAAATTATTACATCATTGGGTGTTGTAATCAGCATAGCGGAGGACAACTTGAGACCTGGGTCGTTGTCATGCTCGTGCGGCCATTAAAATGTCAACTCGGCCAGAAATTTTTCTACGTGACTCCATTTTGTTGTTATAATTAGTTTCTAGAAAGCTTTTAATGAGACAAAGGTCCTGGAAAATTATAACATTATTAGGTAATGTAAATTGCACAACGGAAGAATACTAGGAAAACTGGGATCTTCGTTATGACTGCGTGGTCATTAAATTTGAAATCGGCCGAAACTTTTCCTACGTAACTCCGTTTCGTAATATAATATTTTTTTTGGAAAGCTTGTGATGAGACGAAGACTCCGGAAAATTATTACATCATTAGGTGATGTAGATAGCATAACTTAAAATAACTTGGAGACATTGGGTCACTGTTATGCCTGCGTGATCGGTAAATCGTAAATCGGCCACAACTTTTGATACGGAACTCTATTTTCTTATTATAATATGTTTCGTGAAGTTTTATAATGAGATGAAGGCACGGGAAAATTATTACATGATTGAGTGATGTAGATAGTATAGCGGAAGATAACATGGAGACCTGGAGTCGTCGTTGTGCTCTTGCGGTTGTTACAATCTTAAATCGGCCATAACTTTTGCTGTGTAACTCCGTTTTCTTATTATAATATTTTTCAAGAAAGCTTGTAATATGACAAAAACTCTGCAAAATTATTACATTATTGGGTGATGTAATCAGCATAGCAGAAGATTACTTGGATACGTGGGTCGTTGTTATGCTCGCGCTGCCAATAAAACTTAAATCGGCCAGAATTTTTGCTACGTAACTCCGTTTTCTTGTTATAATTTGTTTCTGGAAAGCTTGTAATGAGACGAAGGCCTTGAAGAATTATTACAGCATGGGGTGATCTAAAGAGCAGAGCTGAAGACTACTTGGAGACCTGGGGTCGTTATTATGCCCGTGCGGTCGTTAAAATCTTAAATCGGACCTAACTTTCACTCTATAACTCTGTTTTCTTATTATAATATTTTTTTTTTGGAAAACTTGCAACAAGGCAAAAACTCTGTAAATTTATTGCATCATTGGGTGATGTAATCAGCATCGCGGAGGACTACTTGGAGACCTGGTTCGTTGTTGTGCTTGCGCGGCCATTAGATTCTCAAATTGGCTGGAACTTTTGCAACGTAACTCCGTTTTGCTATTATAATTAGTTTCTAGAAAGCTTGTAATGAGGCCAAGGCTTTGGAAATTTATTACATCATTAAGTGATGTAGATAACAGAGCGAAAGACTACGTCGCGACCTGGGGTCGTTGTTATGCCCACGAGGTCGCTCAAATCTTAAATCCATCATAACTTTTGCTACGTAATTCCGTTTTCCTATTATAATATGTTTCTAGAAAGCTTATATTGAGACGAAGGTCCTGAAAAATTATTACATCATAAGGTGATCTAAACAGCATAGCAGAAGACTACTAGGCGACTTGGGTCGTCATTTTGCCCACGCGGTCATTGAAATCTTAAATCGGCCGTAACTTTTGCTACATAACTTCGTTTTCTTATTATAATATGCTCTCTGGAAAGCTTGTATTCAGACAAAGGTCCTAGAAAATTATTACGTCGTTGGTGATCTAAATAGCATAGCGGAAGACAACTAGGAGAGCTAGGTCGGCGTTATGCCCGTGCGATCGGTAAATCTTAAATCAGCCATAACTTTTGATATGTATCTCCATTTTCTTATTATAACATGTTTCACAAATATTTGAAATGAGACGAAGGCGCAGGAAAATTATTACATGATTGGTTGATGTAGATAGCATAGCAGAAGGTGACTTGGAAACCTAAGGTCGTCGTTGTGCCCATGCAGTTGTTAAAATCTTAAATCGGTCATAACTTTTGTGATGTAACTCTGTTTTTTTGTTATAATATTTCTCTGAAAAACTTTCAATAAGATAAAAACTCTACAAAATTATTAGGTTATTAGGTGATGTAATCAGTATAGCGGAAGATAACTTGGAGACGTGGGTCGTTGGTATCCTCGCGCGGCCATTAAAATCTTAAATTGGCCAAAACTTTTGCTATGTAACTCCGTTTTCTTGTTATAATTAGATTCTGGAAAGCTTGTAATGAGACGAAGGCCTTGGAAAGTTATTACATCATGGGGTGATCTAAAGAGCAGAGTGGAAGACTACTTGGAGATCTGGGGTCGTTGTTATGACCGTGCGGTCATTAAAATTTAAAATTGAAAATAACTTTTTCTATATAACTCCGTTTTCTTATTATAATATTTTTCTTGAAAACTTGCAATAAGACAAAAATTCAGCAAAATTATTACATCATTGGGCGATGTAATCAGCATAGCAGAAGACTACTTGGAGACCTGGGTTGTTGTTATGCTCGCGTGGCCATTAAAATCTCAAATTGGCCAGAACTTTTGCTATGTAACTCCGTTTACTTGCTATAATTAGTTTCTAGATAGATTGTAATGAGACGAAGGCTTTGGAAAATTATTACATCATTGGGTGATGTTGGTAGCAGAGCGGAAGACTAATTAGAGACCCGGGGTCGGCGTTATGTCCGTGCGATTGGTAAAACTTAAATCAGCCATAACTTTTGATACATAACTCCGTTTTCTTATTATAATATGTTTCTAGGAAACTTCTAAAGAGACGAAGGCCATGCAAAATTATAACATTATTAGGTGATGTAAATTGCATAGCGCAAAAATACTAGGAGACCTGGGGTCTTCGTTATGACTATGTGGTCAATAAATTTAAAATCAGTTGGAAGTTTTGCTACGTTACTTCGTTTTCTTAATATAATATTATTTTCAGAAAGTTTGTGATGAGATGAAGACTCTGGAAAATTATTACATCATTAGGTGATGTAGATAGCATAGCGGAAGACAACTTGGAGACCTGGGGTCGTCGTTGCACCCGTGCGGTTGTTAAAATCTTAAATCGGCCATAACTTTTGCTATATAACTTTTCTTATTACAATATTTTTCTGGAACGTTTGTAATATGTCAAAAAATCTACAAAATCATTACATCATTGGTGACGTAATCAGCATAGCACATGACAAGAGTCGTGATTCGTTGTTATGCTCGCGCTGCCATTAAAATCTTAAATCAGGCAGAACGTTTGCTACGTGACTCTGTTTTCTTGTTATAATTAGTTTATGGAAAGCTTGCAATGAGACAAAGTCCTTGGAAAATTATTTCATCTTCGAGTGATCTAAAGAGCAGAGCGGAAGACTATTTGGTGACCTGGGGTCGTTGTTATGCCCACGAGACCGCTAAAATCTTAAATCTGCCATAACTTTTGCTAGGTAACACCGTTTTCCTATTATAATATGTTTCTGGAAAGCTTGTAATGAGATGAAGGTCTTGGAAGATTATTACATCATGGTGTGATCTAAACGGTATAGCGGAAGACTACTAGGCTACCTGGGTTATCGTTTTACCTGCGCGGTCATTGAAATCTTAAATCGGTCGCAACTTTTGTAATGTAACTCCATTTTCTTATTGTAAAATGTTCCCTAGAAAGCTTGTAAAGAGATGAAGGCCCTGGAAAGTTATTACAAGATTGGGCAATGTAGATAGCATAGCGGAAGGCAACTTAGAGACCTTGGGTCGTCGTTGTGCCCTTGCGGTTGTTAAAATCTCAAATCGGCCATAACTTTTGCTACGCAACTCTTTTTTCTTATTATAATATTTTTCTAGAAAGCTTGTAATATGATAAAAACTCTACAAAATTATTACATCATTGGGTGATGCAATCAGCATAGCGGAAGACTACATGGAGACGTGGGTCATTGTTATGCTCGCGCAGACATTAGAATCTTCAATCAGCCAAAACTTTTGCTACGTAACTCCGTTTTCTTGTTATAATTAGTTTTTAGAAAGCTTGTAATGAGAGGAAGGCCTTGGAAAGTTATTACATCATGGGGTGATCTAAAGAGCAGAGCGGAAGACTACTTGGAGACCTGGGGTCGTTGTTATGCCTGTGCTGTTGTTAAAATCTTAAATCGGATATAACTTTTGCTACATAACTTTGTTTTCTAATTAACATACAATATGACAAAAGCTCTGTAAAATTTTCACATCGTTGGGTGATGTAATCAGCATAGCGAGGACTACTTCGACACTTGGGTCGTTGTTTTGCTCGCGTGGCCATTAAAATCTCAAATCGGCCAGAATTGTTGCTACATAACTCAGTTTCATTGTTATAAGTAGTTTCTAGAAAGCTTGTAATGAGAGGAAGGCTTTGGAAAATTATTACATCATCGGGTGATGTAGATTGCAGAGCGGAAGACTACTTGGAGACCTGGGGTCGTTGTTATGCCCACGAGGCCGCTAAAACCTTAAATCTGTCATAACTTTTGCTACGTAACACCATTTTCCTATTATAATTTGATTCTAGAAAGCTTGTAATGAGATGAAGGTCCTGGAAAATTATTACATCATGGGATAATTTAAACAGCATAGCGGAAGACAACTAGGCGACCTGGGGTTGTCGTTTTACCCACGTTGTCATTGAAATCTTAAATCAGTCATAGCTTTTGTTATGTAACTCCATTTTCTCATTATAATATGTTTTCTGGAAAGCTTGTAATGAGATGAAGGCCTTGAGAAATTATTACGTCATTGGTGATCTAAATAACATAGTGGAAGACTACTTGGCGACCTAGGGTCAATTTTGTGCCCGCCCGACCATTAATATCTCAAATCGACCATAACTTTTGCTACGTAACTCCGTTTTCTTATTATAATATGTATACGAAAAGCTTGTAAAGAGATGAAGGCCTTGGAAGATTATAACGTTATTAGGTGATGAAAATTTCTTAGCGGAAGAATACAAGGAGACCTCGGGTCTTCGTTATGACTGCGTGCTCATTAACTTTAAAATCGGCCGAAACTTTTTCCACGTAACTTCGTTTTCTTAATATAATATTGTTTTCAGAAAGCTTGTGATGAGATGAAGACCCTGGAAAATTATTACATCATTAGGTGATGCCGATAGCATAGTGGAAGACAACTTGGAGACCCAGGGTCGGTGTTATGCCCGTGTGATTGGTAAATCTTAAATCGGCCATAACTTTTGATACGTAACTCCATTTTCTTATTAAAATATGTTTAATGAATTTTTGTAATGAGACGAAGGCACAGGAAAATTATTACAAGATTGGGTAATGTAGATAGCATAGCG
Organism: Sideroxylon spinosum; assembly: GCA_003260245.2. NCBI lineage: Eukaryota > Viridiplantae > Streptophyta > Magnoliopsida > Ericales > Sapotaceae > Sideroxylon > Sideroxylon spinosum. Next base: position 5,499 of record QLOD02078755.1, on the reverse strand, counting down.
GAAGGCAACCTGGAGACCTGGGGTCATCGTTGTGCCCATGCAGTTGTTAAAATCTTAAATCAGCCATAACTTTCGCTACATAACTCCGTTTTCTTATTCTAATATTTTTCTGGAAAGGTTGTAATATGACCAAAACTCTACAAAATTATTACATCATTGGGTGATGTAATCAGCATAGCAGAAGACTATATGGAGACGTGGGTCATTGTTATGCTCACGCGGGCATTAGAATCTTCAATCGGCCTGAACGTTTCCTACGTAACACTGTTTTCTTGTTATAATTAGTTTCTGGATGGCTTGTAATGAGACGAAGGCCTTGGAAAGTTATTACATCATGGGGTGATATAAAAAGCAGAGCGGAAGACTACTTGGAGACATGGGGTCGTTGTTATGCCCGTGCGGTCATTAAAATCTTAAATCGGACATAACTTTTGCTATATAACTTCGTTTTCTTATTATAATATTTTTCTGGAAAACTTTCAATACAACAAAAGCTCTAGAAAATTATTACATCGTTGGGTGATGTAATCAGCATAGCGGAAGACTACTTCGAGACCAGGGTCGTTGTTTTGCTCGCGTGGCCATTAAAATCTCAAATCGGCCAGAATTTTCACTACATAACTCTGTTTCATTGTTATAATTAGTTTCTAGAAAGCTTTTAATGAGATGAAGGCTTTGGAAAATTATTACATCATTGGGTGATGTAGATTGCAGAGCAGAAGACTACTTGGAGACCTGGGGTCGTTGTTATGCCCACGAGGCCACTAAAATCTTAAATCTGCCATAACTTTTGCTACGTAACATCGTTTTCCTATTAATTTGATTCTGGAAAGCTTGTAATGAGATGAAGGACATGGCAAATTATTATATCATGGGGTGATTTAAACAGCATAGCGGAAGACTACTAGGCGACCTGGGGTCGTCGTTTTACCCGTGCAGTCGTTGAAATCTTAAATCGGCCATAACTTTTGCTATGTAACTCCGTTTTCTCATTATAACATGTTTTCTGGAAAGCTTGTAATGAGACGAAGGCCCTGGAAAATTAGTACATCGTTGGTGATCTAAATAATATAGTGGAAGACTACTTGGCGGCCTAGGGTCGTTGTTGCGCCCGTGCGGCCATTGATATCTCAAATCAGCCATAACTTTTGCTACGTAACTCCATTTTCTTGTTACAATATGTTTCTAGAAAGCTTGTAAAGAGATGAAGGCCTTGGAAGATTATAACGTTATTAGGTGATGTAAATTTCATCGCGAAAGAATACTAGGAGACCTAGGGTCTTTGTTATGACCGCGTGGTCATTAACTTTAAAAACGGCCGGAAGTTTTTCTACATAACTCCATTTTCTTAATATAATATTGTTTTCAGAAAGCTTGTGATGAGACGAAGACCTTGGAAAATTATTACATCATTAGGTGATGCCGATGGCATGGTAGAAGACAACTTGGAGACCTAGGGTCGGTGTTATGCCCGTGCGATCGGTAAATCTTAAATCGGCCATAACTTTTGATACGTAACTCCGTTTTCTTATTATATTACGTTTTGTGAATTTTTGTTATGAGACGAAGGCGCAAGAAAATTATAACATGATTGGGTGATGCAGATACCATAGCGGAAGATAACTTCGAGACCTGGGGTCGTCGTTGTGCTCGTGCGGTTGTTAAAATCTTAAATCAGCCATAACTTTTGCTACGTAACTCTATTTTCTTATTATAATATTTTTCTAGAAAGGTTCTAATGTGACAAAAACTCTACAAAATTATTACATCAGCGTAGCGAAAGACTACTTGGAGACTTGGGTCGTTGTTATGCTCGCGGCCATTAAAATCTTAAATCGGCCGGAACTTTTGCTACGTAATTCCGTTTTCTTCTTATAATTAGTTTCTAGAAAGCTTGTAATGAGACGAAGGCCTTTGAAAATTATTACATCATAGAGTGATCTAAAGCGTAGAGCGGAACACTACTTGGAGATCTGGGACTGTTGTTATGCCCGTGCAGTCGTTAAAATCTTAATACGGACATAACTTCTACTACAGAACTCCGTTTTCTTATTATAATATATTTCTGGAAAACATGCAATACGATAAAAAGTCTGCAAAGTTATTACATCATTGGGTGATGTAATCAGTGTAGCGGAAGACTACTTGGAGACCGGGGTCGTTGTTATGGTCGCGCGGCCATTAAAATCTCAAATCGGGCAGAACTTTTGCTACATAACTCCGTTTTCTTAATATATACTACTTTCAGGAAACTTATGATGAGACAAAGACCCTGGAAAATTAGTACATCATTAGGTGATGTAGATGGCATAGTGAAAGACATAGGGTCGTCGTTATGCCCGCGCGGTCGGTAAATCTTAAATCGGCCATAACGTTTGATACGTAACTCAGTTTTCTTATTATAATATGTCTTGTAAATTTTTGTAATGAGATGAAGGTGCAGGAAAATTATTACATGATTAGGTGATGTGGATAGCATAGCGGAAAACAACTTGGAGACCTGGGGTCGTCGTTGTGCCCGTGCGGTTGTTAAAATCTTAAATCGGCTATAACTTTTGCTATGAAACTCTGTTTTCTTATTATAATATTTTTCTGGAATGCCTGTAATATGACAAAAACTCTGTAAAATTATTATATCATTGGGTGATGTAATCAGCATAGCGGAAGACTACTTGGAGACATGGGTCATTTTTATGCTCGCGCGACCATTAAAATCTTAGATCGGCCAGAACTTTTGCTACATAACTCCGTTTTTTTGTTATAATTAGTTTCTGGAAAGCTTGTAATGAGACGAAGGGCTTGGAAAATTATTACATCATGGGGTGATCTAGAGAGCAAAGCGGAAGACTACACGGAGACCTGGGGCCGTTGTTATGCCTGTGCGGTCGTTAAAATTTTAAATCGGACATAACTTTTACTACATAACTCCGTTTTCTTATTATAATATTTTTCTGGAAATCATGCAATAAGAAAAAAACTCTACCAAATTATTACATCATTGGATGATGTAATCAGTATAGCGGAAGACTACTTGAAGAGTTCGTCATTGTTCTGCTCGCGCTGCCAATAAAATCCTAAATCGGCCCGAACTTTTGCGACGTAACTCTATTTTCTTGCTATAATTAGTCTCTAGAAAGCTTGTAATGAGATGAAGGCCTTGGAAAATTATTACAGCAAGGGGTGATCTAAAGAGCAAAGCGGAAGACTACTTGGAGACCTGGGGCCATTGTTATGCCTGTGCGGTCGTTAAAATCTTAAATCGGACATAACTTTTTCTATGTTTCCTTATTAAAATATTTTTTTGGAAAACTTGCAAAAAGACAAAAAGTCTGCAAAATTATTACATCATTGGGTGATGTAATCAGCATAGTGGAAGACTACTTGGAGACCTGGGTCGTTGTTATGCTCGCGCGGCCATTGAAATCTCAAATTGGCCAGAACTTTTGCTACGTAACTCCGTTTTCTTGCTATAGATAGTTTTTAGAAAGCTTGTAATGAGGCGAAGGCTTTGGAAATTTGTTACATCATTGGGTGACGTAGACAGCAGAGCAGAAGACTACTTAGAGACCTAAGGTCGTTGTTATGCCCACGAGGCCACTAACATCTTAAATCTGCCATAACTTTTGCTATGTAACTCCGTTTTCCTATTATAATACGTTTCTAGAAAGCTTGTAATGTGACGAAAGTCTTGGAAAATTATTATTTCATCGAGTGATCTAAACGGCATAGCGGAAGACTACTAGGTGACCTGGGGTCGTCGTTTTGCCTGCACGGTCGTTGAAATCTTGAATCGACCGTCACTTTTGCTACGTAACTCCGTTTTCTTACTATAATATGTTTTCTGGAAAGCTTGTAATGAGATGAAGGCCCCAGAAATTTATTACGTCGTTGGTGATCTAAATAGGCTAGTGGAAGACTACTTGGTGACCTAGGGTCGTTGTTACACCCGTGCAGCCATTAATATCTTAAATCGGCCATAACTTTTGCTACGTAACTCCGATTTCTTATTATAATATATTTCTGGAAATCTTGGAAAGAGACGAAGGCGTTGGAAAATTATAACGTTATTAGGTGATGTAACTTGCATGGCGGAAGAATATTAGGAGACCTGGGGTCTTTGTTATGACCGTGTGGTCATTAAATTTAAAATCGACCGGAACTTTTGCTATGCAACTCCGTTTTCTTAATATAATATTATTTTCTAAAAGCTTTTGATGGGACGAAACCCTGGAAAATTATTACATCGTTAGGTGATGTAGATAGCATAGCGGAAGATAACTTGGAGACCTAGGGTCGGCGTTATGCCCGTACGATCGGTAAATCTTAAATCGGCTACAACTTTTAATACGTAACTCCGTTTTCTTATTATAATATGTTTCGTGAATTTTTGTAGTGAGACGAAGGTGTCGGAAAGTTATTACAAGATTAGGTGATGTAAATAGCATAGCGGAAGGAAATTTGGAGACCTGGGGTCATCATTATGCCTGTGCGGGATTTAAAATCTTAAATCGGCCATAACTTTTGCTACGTATCTCTGTTTTCTAATTATATTATTTTTCTGGAAAGCCTATAATATGACAAAAACACTACAAAATTATTGACACTAGTCCCCTCAAGACATAGAGAAATATAGGTCGGGGATGGATGGCGAATGAGAGGTCATCAGTAGGTGATGTAATCAGCATAGCGGAAGACTACATGGAGACGTGGGTCATTGTTATGCTCGCTCGGCCATTAAAATCTTAGATCGGCCAGAACTTTTGCTACGTAACTCTGTTTTCATATTATAATTAGTTTCTAGAAAACTTGTACTGAGACGAAGGCCTTGGAAATTTATTACATCATGCGGTGATCTAAAGAGCAGAGCAGAAGACTACTTGGAGACCTGGGGTCGTTGTTATGCCCGTGCAGTCTTTAAAATCTTAATCGGACATAACTTTTGCTACATAACTCCGTTTTCTTATTATAATATTTTTCAGGAAAACGTACAATAAGACAAAAACTCTGCAAAATTATTGCATCATTAGGTAATGTAATCAGCATGGCGGAAGACTACTTGGAGACCTAGGTCGTTGTTAGGCTCGTGTAGCCATTAAAATCTTAAATCGACCAGAATTTTTGTTACATTACTCCGTTTTGTTGTTATAATTAGCTTCTAGAAAGCTTGTAATGAGACGAAGGCTTTGGAAAGTTGTTACATCATTGGATGATGTAGATTGCAGAGCAGAAGACTAATTGGAGATCTGAGGTCGTTGTTATGCCCACGAGGCCGCTAAAATCTTAAATCCACAATGACCTTTGCTACGTAACTCCGTTTTCCTATTATAACATGTTTCTGGAAAGCTTGTACCGAGACGAAGGTCCTTGAAAATTTTTGCATCATAGGTGATTTAAACAGCATAGCGGAAGTTACTAGGCGACCTGGGGCCATTGTTTTGCCCGTGTGGCCGTTAAAATTTTAAATCGATCGTAACTTTTGCTACGTAACTCCATTTTCCT
>QLOD02078586.1:0-24275 GCA_003260245.2 Sideroxylon spinosum | reverse complement strand
TTTTTTCAGGAATAAAATAAAAGTAAGATGGAATTACAAAGTTTTAAGGATACAAAATAGAGCACTGAATCTAAATCCTAAACTCACAAAAATTACTAACACCTAAAAACAAAGAAATAAAGTATGTAATCATTGCGGTGGTGAATGAGAAGAGTTCTGAAGGTGATCTAGAATGCTCTGTAAGAAATGACCCTGAGTCTGCTGTGACTTCTGAATCTGTAGTAAGAGTTGGTGGTCATCCTCTTAGTTTTGCTCTAAGTGACTCATTCTGTCTGCTAATGTACCTATTTGGGAAGCTAGCTTAGCATTTGATACTTTATGTTCCACTTTCTTGTCAGTCTAAACATGTGACCCAATCCTTTCCTCATCAGCTTCCATACTTTTCTTCTTAATTTTAGCCATGTTACCCCAGGATTTAGAATAGGAAATGATATTAAGAAGATTCATTCCTGGAGTCAAAGGCATGTCATCCGTAATCTGCGTACCATTTCTCTTGAAAATTTTAATAAGGGCACCTCCAAAATCTAATGCTATGAGTGCTCTAAGTTATTCAAATGTGTAATACAATATGGTGCTAGAAATAACAGGGTAGGTCAATTATCATTCCCGTACCAATGGCATATATCAATTGGACCCGAAGTAGGATACAGTCACCATGCCTGTTCTGGGGTAGGAGATTAGTGTAAGAGAACATGTGCAAGGCCGAATATTTTTCATTCAACACAGAAACTGGTTTCCTGTATTCCACAATCTACTCTTGATCCTCTAATAAGATTGTCGAGCAAATAATAGGCAGTGGTGGAGCACCCTTAGCTGGATAGGAGAACCTTGGGTTTGAAATACGGGGAAGTTGGAAAACCTGTAAAAACTCATTAGGTGTGAGGACAATTTCAACTTCTTAAATCCAACTAATTATTCTTTCATGGCTTTTCCTCCTAATTATAGAATTTTCTTTAATATTTGTGAAACTTCCCTAACAGTGACCACCATGCAACTGGAATGAAATCTTGTTAACCCCAACCACTGTTTGCCTTCAAAATTCTGCTATAGCATGAAATCCTCCCCTTTAAATTGATCAATTTGCCAAAACCTTTCAACTACTATTGGCTTGTAAGCCCAAATATCATCATATTAAGTTTCGGCTTGTTTTCTCGAAAAATTATTTTGATCAAATGAGGTGGAATCAATTTGCCTATGGGTAGCTTGCTTAACTTGCGGGGGCACTTTTGCTACATCCAAAAGGGACAATTTTAGTAGGATAATGAACAATAATCAAGCCCTATGTCAACACAAATTCAGTGGCCCACTAAGAGTAAAATAAAGCTATAGAGTATCAACAAAAATTTCTCATTGAAAGAATTTTTGCTAAATAGGCTTGAAGGAACCACACAATCGGGTCTAATCTTGGAAAAACAAGAAATTTTGGTTACCTAATAAATTACACAATCGATTGAAAGGATTTGCATGCAATTAGGCAAAGTTTACAAGCTACCTACCTTGATTGAGGAAGGGAAAGAGACCCAAATCACAACCTTAAGCCATGAGTAAATCCTTCCTGATACACCAAACAACTTCTATAAAAGAAACATTATAACTAGTAAGAAGATTAGAAGATGTTTAGGAGGCTTAATCTGAGAAGGATTTGAACTAAACTCGAAGGATAAAGATTTAAGTGAGATTACTATAGTTAGAGCATGAGGAAGAATGTGAAAGGAATTTACTAATTTTTGAAGATGGAAGAGAAGATGGAGCAAGCCATGAGTGATTTGGAGTGACCCAAGTGCCGTGGATGGTAGAAGGAACAATTTGAAAGAGTTTTGGAGAAACGGAGCTGTGGATGTTTAAAGCCTTGAAAAGGAAATCTTGGCTGACTCAAGAGGTATTTGGGTTTCTTAAAAAGTACAGGGTTCCGACCACTTTGGGAATGATCTGGACCGGCGGATCATTCCCACAAATTCCACCCTACTGTGGTCTGGACTGGTCGGTTTTCTTTTTTTTTTTTTTAAAGGAGAAACGAACAACAACTATTTATTCTAGCTCTAAAAACTATTCTAAACTAACTAATATGCATTTAATATACACTTTAATTGGAGACTACTTGTGTGTCGGGGGATCTAAAAGGTCCCACAACTCAATTAATCCCACAAAATTTTCTACATATGGTTTAAGTTGGTGCCCATTTAGCTTGAAGTGATTTTATTCTTTAGGTTTTCTATTTCAACAACACCGTGTTCAGAAACCCTCTTTACAATAAAAGGACCCATCCATTTAGATTATTATTTTCCAGCAAAAAGATGAAGCGGTGAATGATAAAGGAGTACTTTTTGACCTTCGTGAAATGAACAACAAGATATATGCTGGTCGTGGAGCTTCTTCATCATTTCTTTCAAGATTTGAGCATTTTCGTAGGCATCATTTTGTAATTCTTCCATCTTTGTAATCTAAAGTTTACAAAGTAACCCAGCCTTGTCAATATTAATGTTGAATTGTTTGATTGCCCAATAAGCTTTATGTTATAATTCGATAATCATGTGACAACCGTAAACCAAGTGATATGGAGACATCCCTAGAGTTGTTTTGTAAGCTGTACCATATCCCATAGGGAGTCAAACAATCTTAATAACCAATCCTTATACATTGGATTGACCATTATTTCAAGGATGCACTTGATTTCTCTATTTGCAAGCTCTACTTGACCACTTGTCTATGGATGATATAATCTACCAACCTTATGAACTATACCGTATTTACATAATAGCGTACCTACTGGCCAATTACAAAAGTGTTTTCCTCCATCACTTATAATTGCTCATGGTATTCCAAAGTGTGAAAATATATTCTCATGGAGAAATTTGACCACAACTTTATGATCATTTGTTCTTATTACAATTTCTTCAACCCATTTAGAAACATAATCTATCCCTACTAGAATATATTTAACCCTAAAAGACATAGGAAAGGGGCCCATGAAATTTATTCCCCAATAGTCAAATGCTTCCAAAACTAGAATAGGAGAAAGCGGCATCAAGTTTTTATGGATTAGGCTCCCTAAACGTTGATATCTGTCAGACGTGGTACAAAAGTGATGAACATCCTTAAATAAGGTGGACCAATAAAATCTACATTATAGAATTTTTGAAGCTATTTTATTGGATTCCCTGGCAATGGTGCCAAAAACTTGACCACCTCTAGAAATTGCGTCTAAAAATACTCCTAGGTGCAAGGATGTGCGGTATAATTTTACTTGATAAATTCAGGATCGTATCCATAGGGAACATAATGTTCTAATTTTCTAGGTTTTCCAAGACAAAAATATTCACTACCTAGTTCACAATTTATAAGTTCTCAAGGGTTTTGAAGATTAAGTTTGATCCAATTTTTTTAATAGAAAATTTTAACAATTAAAATTAATTTAAAGTAATTTATTAAAATTTTTAGAATTTAAAAAATAAAAAAAATAAATAGTGATGCAAATTGAGATTATAACGAAACAATGAATAAAAATCTTGATTCAACTTTCAAATCTAGGTGGATTAATTATTTTACAATGTGATGTACTTTTGCTATGATCTAAGTTTCACATACAGGAAATATAGATCAAAATTTATTTTCATAAAAAGGTTGATTAATTTTCCATATACTCAATTTATAGTCATGTTTTGGATTATAAAACTGGATGATTTTCTTTTAATAATATTAGGGTTCAGATCTAATTTATTTATCTCAAAAGTATAAAAGAAAAAAGATTTAGATCCGAAAATCCATATCAGTGATGACAAAGAATTTGATCAAGGATTTTTCTTTTGAAAGGTTTTGAAATAAATAAAATTAAATCTGAAAGTTATAGATCTCTACGTGCATGTATTCACATAACACAGATCTACGCACATCACAATGATCAAAACAATCCACCTTTCCTTGATTCGTTGAATTAAGAACAAGTGATTTAGCCTAACATTGAATCAATAACAATGCAAGATGTAAGAATAAAGTAGAAACAAACAAGAACGTTCATTGAATTAAAACTAAAACCAAATACCATACTTCTAAGCAAAATAAAAAGCAATCAATGTTGACGATGTGCCAATGAAAACTCCAAAAATCTACAAAAACATTCTTCAACACATTCAAAAGAACACTCAAGAAAACCCTAGAAAAACCTTATATTAAGGCTGTATATCCCCCACTCTATATCCACCTAATGTCTATACAAGACTCCTATTTATAAAGCAATTGAAAAAGCCCTAAAATTAACATAAAATGACGTTGGAAACTCGTAGTGATCGTTTGGACCATAGTGTGCTTGTATCTCTTGAAAACTTTGCAGTGATCCAGACCATTTGAGGGATGGTCTAGACCACAGTGTCCTATCTTAAGTTCCTGCTTTGTTTTTCCATCCAAGTTCTTGCTCTAGTCTAGGCTGGAACTCTGTATGTGGATACCGATGGCTCGTTTGCATCGTTTTCCTCATCTTCATCGCTGCTAATCACAATTATTACCTACTCTTTCCTAAATTAAGGAAAACAAAATAAATAAGTGATAAAAATTAACGAAACTCAAAAAATTATTAGATAATGCATGCTTTTAAATGAAATTATAAAGTTTGTAATTACACTTTTCAAGCATAATCATCAGGCAGTGACTCAAGAATAATACTAATTCCGGATTGACCATCAATCTCAGCACACAGACCTCTAATATTTTTAAATAATCTTTCGTTTGTAAAACACGGTCTTAAACTAGAGATCTTTTAACATTTTAGTGTTCATTTAGGCCTTTATAGTAGTTTGCCTAGCGGCCTGCCCTAGTCCCCAAACATCTCCTTAAGGTTGAGCATGATATAATAAGCAGTGGACATGCTCTGGTGTTGAATCTATAAGACACTAGACAACTATGCTAGAATATAACACTAAACAATCTCATCAGCCTTCACCCATTATGCATGAAAATCACACTCCTCTGAGAAGCATGAAAGTCAATATTAAGGACATATTTGTACCATCCACAGTGAGTATAATATCAAGGTTCCGTTTATAAATCAACATAGTTTGGTCCAGTGGGTTTTGAAATTTTTGAATCAGTCCCGATTCACATGATAAATAATAAAGTAAGGCAATAAGAAATAACGAGGGAACCCTATCCAGCAAAAACCTTAAAACAATTTCCACTATATAATTTAGGTTATAAGTACCCACTCAAAATCTCTACGACTCATTGCATGACTTCTTTTAAGCACTTACATGACTTCTTTTAAGCACTTGCTCGAAGTGAAACTTTCTGAATCCAAAGTGCACAAACTCAACAAAGAGTAAAGAAAAACAAAAGAAAGACGAAGCTTAAAAGAAAAAATTCTCTCTCACAAGACTCTATAATATGCCCCTCATAAAGTTTAGGTTCATAAATGTAGATTTACAAAGTCCTACTTTAACAAAAACTAAAAAATACATAGATAGATTTTTTAAAACAAAAGCAAAGTCTTTATAATATTCAGAATCTTTGATAGGGTGATCTCTTGAGCTCTTAGCACCTTGCCAACGAAGATACCTTGACCTCTCAAGTTACCTACACCCACCTTATGGTGGCCACTGCCCAAAGTTGATTTGTTTGGAAAATTCTCCAAGTGTTATTGGGACTCTTTAGTACTTGGAATCTTCCATATTTGGACTTCTTTGGCTACACCCTTTTTCATCTTTAGAAATTTTTTTCCTCTTTAAGTTAGGAAACCACTTTAATTCCAAATTTAATTCATTTTGTTTAGATTTGCATTAAATTTAACTTTACAAGTTCGTTTTGATCAAGTATGATAGCGAGAGGATTAAAAGATGACATTCGATAAAAGTATAAGAAAATCATTATGTATGAAAAATAATAATAATAATAATATATTTTGTTTTCATTATCTAATAGTGTTATTCGCAAGGCACAATAAATGAATACGTAGGTACTTAATCCATACAAATAACATGCTTCGCGGGGAAGTCAAATGCTACTTATATGATTGAGAGGATGAAAGCCTTTACAATATCAACTCGGCATCTCATGCCACATGATACTGTAATACCCCCTATTTGGTCTTTAAAAGAAAAGTAAATAAGTCGGGAGGACAACAGCTATTTTTGTTTTGATCAAGTGCACACCATTATCTCAAATGAAAGACAACTGTTGTGAGTAAACATTCTCATGAGGATAATCACTCTCAGTATAAATATGCATAAACATAAACAACATCTCTCTTTTGGTTTTTGTTCTACAATAAAAAACCTCTGTAAAATCTAGAACTTAAGGTTGAACTCGACTTCCTTGGTCTCCTTCTTCTTCTTCATTTCTTCAATATTTAATAGTGCATAAAACCTATGCCCACATAGGTGTACATAATTTCAAATTAATGAAAAAAATAAATGAGGATATAGGAAAACTAATAAACTTGCCATTTCATAGGAAAACTAGGTTTATTGCTTTATACAAGCCTTCCATATAAATTTATACAACACTTTTCTATTAACCAACCAAAAGAGAGATTGACCATTACATTTATATCATGCAATAATACCATTAATAGCTAAATAATTTAATTCGACAATAAGATTACAAGATATGAAAATTATGTAAAGTTTAGGATTAATAACAATTATTAGTTCCTAAGTTTGTATTCAATAATTACAAATCTTTAATCGTACATTAAAGAATGTCCAAAACTAAAGGACAAAAAAATTAGGAAAAAATTTGGCATTGTTTTGAACAAAAAACCTTTTTTTTTTTCAAAGCTTTTAAAAAAACCACAATTTTTTAAAATATTTAAAAGATTCAAAAATTTAAGTTTTTCCTCTCGAAACATTTATTAGATTATACTAAAGTCACAAAAAAAATTTTGGGATCAAAACGAGGATGTTTATACATTACAAATCTAAAATAATGTAGTTTTTAGAATTTAGATCAAACAAACAGAGCCTTAGCTATTTCCAGTAGCCTTGAGCCAAGCCGAGCCACTTAGCTGAGGCGTGACTTGGAGCTAGCCTTTGAGCAGCTCGAGGGTCTTCCATTCCTCGCCTAATGCTTGCAGTTTCCTTTTTGCTCCCTTGTCTGGCTGGCGGCTTCTTTTTTTTTTTTAAACAGAAACATGTTTAAAAAATAAAAATAAAATAAAGAAATCTTTTCTTTTTCTTACCTAGTCCAACTCTTTGGCCAAAAAAAAAAAAAAAAAAATTCAAGGAACCCGTTCTTCTAGTGATGATTTCTTTTTATTGTCTTATTAAATAAAATCTAATTTTAATTAATACTCTGAATAGCAATTAATTAACAAAACTTTCATAAATAAAATAAAATAATGCTCAATTTAATTCCATGAACTAACAAGAAGATATAAAAAATCATGTAAGACCGCTCTGATACCAATTGTCAGAATTAAGAACACAGCAGAATAAGTTTTCAAAAATTTTTTGGATTGATAATGGATGAAATAATATAAACTTCTTATATTATTATATTCAAAATACAAAAAATGAATTCAAATCAATAAACAAAATTATCTTTTTGTCGTTTCTTGATTTGATCTTGGTTTCTTGAAGAATCGTACCTTCCTGATGGTCAATATGCTCAAGCCTTCTACTCTTTTTCTTGTTAGGATACTGTTAGAACTTTTTTGATAACTAGGATTATCTGGGCGACTAAAAAGATTATCTTTTTATATAAGAAATAGTAGGGATCTAGATGTAAATAAACTTAAATTGGCTAATTAGAAAATTATCCATAATTACCTCATAATTACGAATATATCTCCTAATAAGTATGCCTTACTCCACATAACTAAACTTTAACCCTAGTCTACTAAAATAATCTCATAAAACATCTTATTTACTCTTTAATTCTGTAATTAAACTCCTTCACTAAAGATAATTAGAATTAAGAAGCTATCCAATTCTAATTGATATCTCCAACTATTATTCTAATCATCTTGTGTTGATCACCATCTCAATAACATATTATTAATCAGATCCAGATTTAATAACTAGTAAAATATTCTTATTAGATGATGATGTTGTGATATGATAATGTTATGATATTATCAATTATTGTCATTATTTGTACGACAGTATCATATTAGGGCACCTGTTACATATTACATATGTTTATATGTGCATCATGGATATACGTCGATTAGTGCTCACGTCCGTATAGAGTATATTGTAGGTGCAGAGCCCAAGGCTTGGGCTTTATTATGTTTTGACTTATTTTGGATTAATGTAATTCATTTATTCCTCCGAGGAGTTTAAGCTAACTGAGTTAGTTTTTTAATCTTGAAAATTTATTATATTGTACTTAATTTTATTATGATTATTCAATATGGTTTTAAACGTCGGTGTGCCTGGATATTATACTGGTTATTATATTAGAGCACTGTTGCCTGGTTAGGACTAAGGCCTTTTGTTAGTATTTATTGTCATTATTTAATGTGGATGTTTACTTTGGGGTGATTATATGGCTGCTGATTGGAGTTGGGATTTGTTTATGTTTATTATATGTGATTATTTAGTTCACTCATCAGGTTAGAAAATTCGAGGCATGACAAAACTGGCTAAACAAAGACCCATAGGCACATAATCTTCAAGTTATGGTATAGCCATATGCAAACATCCTCTACTTGTTTTTTTTCTGCAAGCGTATCAACTTCTTACTCTAATGCTACGTCTTCTACTTCCAAGTCTTGTGCAGCCTTTATTTTTACATACTGAGCAAGAATTCCTACATAAGACCATATATTTAAATATATATCTACCCATAATGGAGTGTCCATCTCATCCCTAACAATGCATCCTAAGTAGGAGTTCATCCAAGATTAACCTTTAATTTATATTTAGTCTTTAATCAGCATATAAAAACCCTTTAGTGAACACCACTGCAATCTATAACTAACCTAATTCTCTATGAGATACGTAGGTAGCTTGATAAGTCTCGACCATTGCATTCTTCATAACCAATATCATTTTTATCATTCATTTTGAGATTACACGTCATAATTGATTATTACATAAATTCCTATAATTCTAGACCTTTTATAGGTGCTAATTACTTAAATAGTAGCATCGAGCTTGGATTTTTAGTACATTTTCTTACTTTCTTATGTTTCATGGTGTTTGTGTAAAAATCAGGTACAAATTTGGCAATTAGAGGCCTAAATGATGTGTCAAAATATAAGTAGATAAAAAGGGTCTCTAGGCATTTCATCATACACTTGACATGCATTACTTAATTTTATAATCCAATGCCCAAGGCTAAGGTCCCAATGCTTCAAGGGTCATTCTACGAATTGATTACATCATCTAATAAGTGATAATCCAAAAGGAAGTGGAAGCAAAATTGCACATTTCAAAATTTTTTTGAAAAGTCCACCTTAGCTCTATTTTAGTATTTTGATATAACTCTCACCTCATAATTCAGATGGATGTGATTTCTTTTAGGTTAGAAAAATATCCAAATAGCTACAACTTTTGTGTTAGTCCATGTCTAAATTCATCATCTTAAGGGTCAAAGTCATATTGGTACTTAGAGGTAGCAATTTGTCATCGAAATTTGCCATTATTTTTATTGAATGATATTGTCATGTCCCCGTGCCATGTTAGAGTCCTAATAGAAAAGTTTTATTCCTATGGCAACCCATATTATGTCCAGTTTCATGTTCTTGATCTCGATGAGTGTAATGCATAAGTTGTTATAGCAATTTAAATTCATATCAGTAAGTATTGAGTGTTGTTCCATTTGGAGAGACATTGAGACGCTCAACGTGCTCTTTAAGGTAGAAGAGGATTCTAATCTAACCTAATTTAAATTGAGCTAATTTCAATTTGAAGGATAGCTTTAAAATGATTGGATTGAGAGTGGTGAGTATTTGAAAATAACATAAAACTAAATAAATTGAGCTAATCAATAAAAAAAGGGGTGCATTGGACCATATGAACAAGTATCCAGGCTAGTGCTTGGCATTCCACTGTATAGATTTACACCCAAAGTGCAAGGTAGTTTGATGTGACAATTTAAATTTATAGTGATAAAGTGCGAGTTATATCCATAGGAAGACGCATAGTACACTCATAATTTTTCTTCTCTTATTTAGAAGGTGTCACAAAAGAAAAATCAAAAGATAATTGGTTAGAGTTTTGAAAATGAAAACTACCTAGGTATTTCATTAAACACCTAGGAGTTGGCAATTAAATCAAATTTGAAATTAAGAAAGAATATTTGATTAAACTAAAAACAACTATAGAAAAGACTTGGATCAAACCAATTCAAGGAGTGATTTTTATGGATTTTCAAAGAGAACAATGACTAATTAATTTGGTTATAAAATCTAGTTCACTTGGTTGAGTCTTTAGATCAAACACATAGAGTGCAATAATCTGTATAGAATATATAAGAGGTTTAGGTGGCAATCCATGTACAAAACCCTTAAGATCAGGTATGGAAATTCCAACTAACTCACTCACATATAATGTATACGGAATATACAATCAAGAGTTAATCTAGTAAAATTTTAACTAGTGGTTTCAAAGGATTCAAACAAACTAATTATCGTTCAATAAATCCAAAGGAAATTGAACATTGAAGCATAATTAAGAACAATGATTAAATGATTTGATTATGACATTTAGGTCATGTAATTGAAAACCTAAATCAAACACACAGAGTGAATAATCTATAAAGAGTACATATAAGTTCTATATTAGCAATCCACAAATAATTTCTCAAGAAAGTGCATGCGAATTCTAATTATCGACTAACATCTAATCATTAAGTTATACAAACAAGGCTAGATCTAGAGTTAATAATTAACAATTTCAATCGATCCAAACAATTCAACCATCATTCGTAGAGAATTCTCAAGAAGATTTAAACATTACAAAACAAAACACCTTGAAAATCCACAAACATCGCGTATTCTTCTTGATTTGAATTCAAGTAAGAAAACTACTCACTCTTGGATGAAGAGAAAAGAAAACTTAAATTAAATTGAAATATGTTTACAAAAGGAATTGAAAAGGAAAATGAAAGTTTTTATACTACCAAACAAGATCTAAATTCTCTCTCTACAACTATATATGTGAACTCTCTCTTTAACTATGTATGTAATGAAAAAGCTACTTAAAACGACCTATTTCTCATTATTTATAGTTTGTATTTTGCAAGTGCAAAATTGCCTTTCTAAATTACAAATGAATTACAAAAAAAAAAAAAGTTCTCTAAATCATTAGTTAGTGCGGACGCATATTCGAATATGATTTTGGTTCGACAAATGTTCGAACCTATTTTTAGGACTTAGTTGATTTTTGCATCTAGAACAATCGCAAGCCTTCTGTGGCTAGTATGCACATTCGAATAACACATAGTTCAGACACTTATCCAAACAAATTTTTCTAAGAATTTTTCTTTTCTTTCTTTTCTTCACATCTTCACTGTTATTCGAACTGGAGTTGGAGCAAACTTTTGGTTTGAACATAATTTCTAACACTTAGGAAATTTTTAGCTTTTCTTCCAAATGAGGCTTCTGTGGTCCTAACCTAAATGCTAACAAAGGTTTGTCCAGATAAGGGTTCGAATAACCTCTGGTCTTTCTCCCTTTTTAGTTTCATTTCACATCCTTTTAATTCATACTTTGTTTAAAATACCTAAAATGGAAGAAAAAAATATTTAGGCATATCTAACTCATTTTAATCTTCAATTTTGCATGATTATTCACATTTTAATATGTTTAAACTGTCATTTTCTATGATTAATCACACCCTTCAACCTAAACGTTGTTAGTCCCTAGCAATGCTCGTAATAAACATAGGGGGAAGGAGAAAATATTAAAATAGGATCACAAAGAATTAGGTAACAACTATTGAACTAAGAAAGAAAACAAATAAAGTAAATCCACTTTTATTGGAAATCACGAGTACACTTAGCACGTATAGCCTTTTAAACCCCTAGGTTCCCCTAGTGGAAGAGTGAAGTCTCGTGAGGGGTTTGCAATGTTATTACCCATAAACATCTAGATTGATCTCATGAATGATATAAGCCAATCAAGTAGCTCATGTTTCAATTAAAATATCAATCAAATTACACAATCTAAGTATCACATATGTCATCCTAATATATTTAAATAAGTTTAAATTAACCACTAGAACTCAAGTATGCCAATTCTTATTATTTAATCACCAAGCATACCTAATGATGCAGCCTTGACTTCAAATCTCACAAGTTATAACTCAAGAAAGGTTTTCTATCATGGTTCTTACAAGAAGACAAAGTCAAAGAAGTGCAATGAACATAATTAGAACATAATGAGTGGCATAGCTCTATGAATGGTTATCTTAATACATTATTAAATTAAAACACTACTCTAACCCACATGAAATGGATCAATGCATCCATGAGTATCATTCCCCTAAGGTCCATTAGGTTGTTATAGGTTATAGCTTGGCTTTCAGGAATTGGCTAAATAATAAAGGATTAGGGAATTTCAAAGTGCATGTCGAGAGATATCATGAAAGTGTAATAAAGACTCAATTTATTCCAATTCCTCCTTTCATACACTTTGAATACCAACCATGACGTTTTATTAAATTTAACTATTTTTGTCATTTTTTTTTTTTTTACTTTTCCATAGGACTAAAATAAATGACATTCAAGAAATAATATGTTCCATACTTTTTCTTTTTTTCATTTTTTTCATTTTTTCTTTTTAACTTTTTTTGTAATGAATTTCCCTTAATTCCTAACACCTTTCATTCCAATTTCCATCATCATCCTTACAAAACCCATTTACATTAATTGTGAATAACTTAATATCCTATGGAATACAAGGGATGGATAAAATATTCAAATGGGGCTAAAAGGTCTTAGATGGGGTTAAAAATCAAAGGAACTTTTTTTGTTTTTTTCACAGGCTTCAAATTGGCTCCAAAGGTAACTTAACCAAAGAAAATGACTAAGGCTTTAAAAAATATGAAAGATGGCCTAACATCACTCCCTAGGGTCACAACAGCTCATAAGATGCATTGATACACTCGTGCTAGTCATTGTATGCCTTTTGTGCATTTTAGATTAAAACAAGTGAGTGTGATGAAGCTATTCAAGGACTAGTGAGTTGAACAAAAGATAAAGCATGAACTATATAGACCTCAAAAACAATGATAAGGATCAAAAGCTCACACAAGAAGGTCCAAGACTCCAAGTCTCTATCTAAGTCATGGCATATTCAAGTGACTAAATCTTATAAACAACAATCCTTAACACACTCTCATCCAATGATCTCAAAGGACATTCTCCCCATTGGCAATTCCATTCAAAATTTAAATTAAATTTCAAAATAAACTTTCAACACTTGAACAAAAACATCAAGGTATCATATGGAAAAAATTTTAAAACAACATCATTCATAGCATAATATTCAAGTTTAAATTCTAAGTTCATTTTCCAAATTTGTAGGACCATAAAATATCCATAAAAGAAAATCACAGAATTTGAAATTTTCTACTCTCCCTTTTTTATATGAATTGAAAAGCTCTCAAAATAATAATAAAAAAAAAATCATTGGCTTTGCTCAAAACTTCAATCTCTCAGCGCATTTCCTACGAACTTCTCCGAAAATTCTTGTAGGGTTAATTTTGTGCATAGAAGAAAAAAATTTTAATTTTAAAAAATAGATAGGGAAGTTCATGAAATTGATTAAAAAAAATTTTACTTCACCTATGCCAACTATGTAAGTCAATCCTCCAATTAGTATAAATTTAAATGAACAAAAATTCAATTTTGTAAAATAAATTTTTAGGACTGCATCATAGGATAAATTAAGCCATCAAATAGAAAGAGTATACTTAGGTACGCATGAAATTATGACTAATCAAGCATATATGCTCCCTCTCAAATGCATCATAAGATCAAGAGAATAAGTTTGATACACCAAATAAATTAAGTCAATATTTTTTTTTTTTTTTATCCAACCACAATATTTCTTTTCCTTCATGTATATCACTTTTCAGATCTTGACAGCTTTCGCACATTTATGGGTAGATAGCTATTCCCTAAACAATTAACGAGTCATTAAGAGGTCTCCACAGATTTTACCGGTAGCTTTTTCCAAAACAGGATATAATTTTTTTTTTTTTGCTCTTCAACATTTCCTGAACACATCAAACATTAATTCAAGATCTATGGATAAGAAGATGGAAAGATCTATGCAAAATCAATCAATGGTTTAAAGAAGCACATCAAAATGGCAAAGTTCATCAAAACACTTTCTTTCAATTTATACGAAAATAAAAAATGTTAATCCATTACAAATTTATTTGACTGAATGATTGATGCACATAAAAAGATAACGAAGTCATAAAATATCTTCAAATCAAATAATTAACTCCTACCCTTCTTGTATATATATATTTTAAAAAAAATCAAGGATATACACTAATACCCAAAGACTTCCTATGAGATTTAGAGAGAAATGTGTCCAAGTGTTTCGTAAAAAGATCAAATTTTTGAATCTAAATAGCCCTAGTTTTAGGAAAAGTGGTCTTGATAATATTTTTCTCACGTCTTTGGTTTTTATTAAAATTTAAATTCCACTTATTTAGAAATATTTCGTATTTTGGTTTTGAAAAATTTAAATTCTTTAGATTTAAAAATTGAAGTGAATTTCTAAAAGTATTTTTAGAAAAATCAGAGAAGGCTAGGAACCTATTAGTCATATAAATTCTAGGGTTTCAATTTTCAGAAAAAAATTTCACGTAATTCAAGGGGAGTTTGCAGAGTTTGCGACAATTTAGGCGGATATGACTTTTAATCCCGTAGTGATGGAAAATAGGTAAAAAGGATT
Organism: Sideroxylon spinosum; assembly: GCA_003260245.2. Taxonomy (NCBI): domain Eukaryota; kingdom Viridiplantae; phylum Streptophyta; class Magnoliopsida; order Ericales; family Sapotaceae; genus Sideroxylon; species Sideroxylon spinosum. Next base: position 9,427 of record QLOD02078586.1, on the reverse strand, counting down.
TGGGTTTAGGAAAGTGTGTAGCTTTCACCGTGGTAGGAGGATATTGTCAAGGTATAATTTTTAGGGCACTTCTCTTTGGTGGTGCAGCAAACACTGCAGGTTTTGGAGCACTCTTTGGGGCTTCTAATGAGGATGCAGATGGTACATGTGTGGTCTTCTTGTTAGTATATCCTAGGCCTGATTTGTCTCCATGTGGCCTATGTTTGCCGTAAATTTTGTTATACACATTTGAACTGAAGTTCATCTTTTCAATTATCTTACCATCACGCTTTATCTTCTTTTTCAGTTCGTTGACATTTGTTTGCAATTCTCCCATGATTTTCTCCAATTCGTTGATCCTTTTATTCTTCTCTTCAAGCTTGGCTTTAAATTTTTCTACACTTTGATACTGAGAAATTCTATCAGACTCAAAAGAAGATAATTTAACTACAAGTTTTTCATTCTCAGTCTTCATGGTGTCTCTTTCACTGCTAAGCATGTTGTTTCTTTGATGCTGTGCTAGTCTTTGTTTCTTCATATCACAACATTCTGTAAAGAGACTATTGTACGCTTTTTAAAGATTCTTGTTCAATTCGTCCTCATGATTTGATATCTCAGTGTTGCTTAGAGATCTAGAAGGTGTTCCTACAGAGGAAGTGTGAGAAGCCAAAAAAGTAATGAAATTACCTTTATTGTCTGAAGAGGCTGAGGCAGTGGACTCATTTAAGTCAACATCATCATCTAGGGTTGCATTCATCACCTTGACTTATTTCTTTTTTTTTTCTTGTTTTTGCAATCTTATGCAACATGGACATATTCTAAGCATTCAAAGCACTGTATCTGCTTTGAATTTTTTTCTCATTATCTTTTTTAGTCTTCTTGAATTATTTATTTTTTTCTTAAGGTTTAGATTACTTATTATTAGCTTTGTTGAATTTTGAATTTTTTGCCTTTTTAAGGTATTTGATAAGCTTCTTTGCCATTTGAGTCTTCTCTTTATCTGATTCTTCTTCTCCATCTTCTTTTTCCTCATCTACCACCTTGAAATTAATTCTTTTAGAGACCTTTCGAGGTTTGAGCATGTTTGCCTCATAGGTTTGCAGTGATCTCACAAGATCCTCGATCCTCATATAATCTACTTCCTAGCTTCTTAAATGGTGATAACTTTAGCATCAAAAGTACAAGGAAGAGACCGTAAGATTTTATGTACCGCTTTGGATTAGGGGATGGGCTCTTCAATATTGTGGTAGAAGTTTACAACATAGCTTGGATGAACATAAAAACCGTCAAAAAATCTCCTTTTTGTTCATCTTCAAGCTTTCAAATTCTGAAGTTTTTGAAGCTCAGAACTTTTAACTTGAAGATTACTTTTGTGAGTGTTTTGCAGAATCATTTAGGATTTTCTTGCACTAGTGCAACTCGAAACTTGACCGAACTCATTTGGACTAACGGTTGCAAAGATGGAATTCAAGGCTTTGAAATTCCATTCAACACATTCTTGTTTAGCTTTCGTCCACGTCAGAATTGGCTTTGTCTCTATTTGACCATCAATTTTGTTTATAGGCTCTCCTATCTTTGAACTACAGCAGTCTAAACTTTATAGTTAATACCTAAAAGGTAGGCTTGCATTCATACCTACCAGTAAGAATAATTGGAACTCTCGAACCATGGCGGTCTTGAACTCAAGCTTTCTTCACGTGGTACAAATTGAAAATTTTAGAATTAAACAATCACAAACAGAGTAAGAAAATAACACTAGTGTATTAACGAGGAAAGTCATTCATGGGGAGAAAAACCTCTATTACAAATTCCACTATCAACGGGTTACAAGACTCTACTCAAACTCTCTATGATTCACTTGCACAAATCCTTTTGTTACTTTTGCTTTATTCACTCGACAAACCCCATAAGTAGACTTTCTGCTTTACACAAAAGTGAAGAAAGAATGAAAGAAAATAAGAGAATGACCTATAAGCTCACAAAAGAAAATTTCTATCTCACATGACTCTATAATATGGCCCCTCTGATGTGATTTTACATAAAACTTGGGTATATATATAGACTTACAAAGTCCTATTCCAAATAGGTATCAAATACATAAACATATTTCCTAAAACCAGATTTGCTAAACAGAAGAAGAACCTTCCATGCTTGAACCATCACGCTCTCATCGATTACGCTACGAGGTCTACTAGAATCCGTTTTGGGCCAGAAATCAATATTGGCAAATGCATCTTGTGGGCTCCCAACACCAATGTGGCTTAGTCGCGGGCTCCCTATAAACTTCTTGTGATGCGTACTAAATTTTTCTAGTTCTTTACATAGCTAAATCCTAGTCTATATAGGATTATATTCTGTTCAACCTTTGACTTGGATTGTAATATTGTCATTCTGGTCTTTTGAAAACATTGTATAGAAAATATTTAATTTAGGAAACATGCAAATCTTCTCAACTCTTCAATTTAGGAAACATTCAAATCTGCCACATTTGATTTAAACTGTTGTATGGATTTACCATTATAAAACCTTACAAACATATTCTCAAAGCATTAGGAAATTATATACTGAACTTGAATCATGCATCTTATTCAACATTAAAACTAAATCACTAATTATTCTCTAGGGAAAATACAAATATAAAACTAATCAAGAGAGACATACAAGGTCCAACTCATGCTAAGTCAAGTTAATCAAGCTCAAATATGCTCAAATTTTGAAAACTTTTAACATTTTTTATTGTTTGGCAATAAAAACACAAACATCATCATGCGAATCCTACCCCCCAACGTAAATTGTACATTATCCTCAATGTAACAACCATGAAGCCAATGTGGATCGGTAATGTGAAAGTGAGCTTGATGAAGAGCATAAAGTTATAGCTACTTAAGGCATAATTCAATCAACTAAGCAGAAGTCAACATGCACACATTATTTAAACTACTCGAGGCATCACTCAATCCACCCCTAACCTCAATTCTACAACATCCCAACAACAAGCATATTTAATCATTAAGTACGAAAATGAAAGTGTGAGATTAGGAAAAGAGAGAGAAAAGATGTTATCTTAAAAGCTTTCTTATTTGAAGGAAAGAAGAACTGTAAAAAGAAATTGTTAGAAAAAAAAATAAAGGAAAAACGAAACAAGAAAATAAAAATAATCAAAGAAGTAAAAATTCTAGACTAAGAAAAAAGAAGCAAATAAGAAAAAAGAAAATCTACATACTACGTATAAAGAAAATGGGGGAGAAGGGTCATCTAACACCTACCATATTGCAAGCCTTACCAAATAGTTTTATTTACAAAATGTTATCTCCAGACTTATGAGGGACTGAAGATGAGTAAGCTACAGGTGTATGTGATAATGGAGGCAAAGTGGCTAAGTAGGGTCCATAACACCCTAGATAAGGCCCAAAATGAAAGACAAATGTGAACATGGGATGCTCCAATTAGCACTCGACACTAAGAGAATCTATGTAAGATATCTCCTCAGGATACTCTACCTCCTTCTACCTAAATGTGGTCGGTCTTAGATAAATCACTCAGTAAACCCCAAATCGGACTTTTAGGTGTGGAAAAATCAAAAGAAGAGAAGTATGTATCATTATAACTTTTAGATGCACAAGCGAGTATATGGGTGAGACTGACTCCATGCAAAACTCCGTAGGCCATACGACGTATCCACTCTCAACAAGGGGCTTAAGCTCTTAGAGAATAGTCTGAGTGATGAGGGTAAGATGAGCTTCATGCTCAGGGTGGTGATAGGTGAGGAACTTGTATTAGTGACAAGCTCCATACATATAGAGCTAATTTCTTCTGGACTCTTAGTGTAAGTGAAAGAAAGTACATGGTCAAAAAAGTCTGTACCAATTGGAGTCACTGACTCTACCCTCACACCATCCCCTAAATTAGTGGTCTCTAAAGATATATTATCATCAAACAAAGAACAATCAACTTTTGATGTAGGTGATGTGGGGGTAGGACCACTAGTGTGAGAGTATGTGGACTCAAATATGGTAACCTTAGGCAATGTGTCCTTAATAACCTCACTATTTCCCTTAAGACCTGTAATAGAAATGTTATTAGATGAATGCTCAAGGTCTCGGGGACAAGTTTCTAGAAAAACTTTAAAATGTGTATCTAAATCAGAACAAGACTCTATGGTGGACACTAAATATGGGACACCATAAGCAAATGAAGTCTTATGATCATAATGTTTAGTCTCCACGAGTGGCGTGAGGTGTGAGCATGTATAGTTGGCAAGTGATGTGGTTTCAAAAGTATAGATGCAATAGTATGCTTAAAATCTCCCGTAGGTCTCATGTTTTCATAGAGAGACTTAAGATAGTACAATGCCATATTTGGTGTAAGATCAAGAATCTCATCAAGAATATGATGCATTTCAGGACATAAGCTATGACAGAAGTAACTCAATATGTACACCAACTCTAAATGATGGCTTATGTAAGATAGTAAAATATTTTGAACCTTTCCCAACATTTATAGAACATCTTATTCTCTTTTTGAGAAAATGTATTTCATAGAAATTGGAGGATGTATGTCCTATTCATGGTGGAAAAGTGATGGAAAAAGGCATTTGACAAATCCTCCCGAGTTTGAATAGAATGTATGGCTAGTACTAATCAAGAGCTATTTCATACAATGATATTGGAAAAAAAAATTCATCATAAACACTTCGTCCAAGCAACCATAAGTTCGATGCATACAAGCCAGCTCAAAGTTTTCAAGATGAACTTGAGGGTCTTCATACTCATGCCCAAAATATGAAGGTAGCATATGTATGATTTCTAGAACAAAATGTGTGCCATAAATCTCCTCTATATAACCAACTATCGTGATTGGCACTATACGCTGGGCCAAAGCCAAGGCGTACGTCTCTAGTCTTTCTTATGATGGATTTGTTTTAGACTGCCCACAAGTAAAAACTTAGATTTTTGTTTCGGAAGAGTCTTGATTATGAGAGATAGAAGTCACCACTCAATACTTTCAAAATAAGTGTGTTGAGAAACTCGAGTTTTTATATTTAAAAATGTTTTTATCTTATAGTTTCTTGAAAACATGATAAAAAACCCATATATTGTGACTCTCAACTAGTCTGTGTAACTAGAGACAATAGATCTGGAGGTTCTATTATGCTTAAAAACCGATTACGCCTGGATTACCAAGGATAACCAGTATCTCTTTCCTCTTTACAATTATAATCTCATTGAAAAATATCTGGTTTGCTAACATCATAATAATACAAACTCCTGATGTACATGATGCATGAAATGTGAGATAGTTGTGCTTAGTCGAGCTGCCTATGTATCTCAAATGAGAATCAAGCCAATCATAGTTCGTGTGTGAATGCAATGGTGTTTTTTCCTATTTGGCAATAATGTTTCCTATGGGGTTCTATATGCTAGTTAGACTCTAATTGTAAATTAAACACTAATCTTCCGTATATATCAGTTTCTACAAATAACAAAATCAAGCTAAATGCAACGAAACAAAATGCTTGGAAGGTCTAGATGACCAAATGAAGATGATGATAATGACAATGATAATGATGATTATGGAAGTGATAATTATAGATGATTTAACTATAGTGGTGACCAGACCTGTGCGATGTACCCAAGCTGCCTATGTACCCCTCGAGAGGGAATTAGGTCATCGTAGTTCAAACCTTAAAGTGGTCCAAACTACATTAATGGTATGCAAATGCAAAATTCTGAGTTAGAGTATAGGTAACGGTCTATAGAGACCGTGGAGACTGCACTTAAGCTCTTTGCTCAACTTGCGTACGAACCTAATTAAGGGATCATGTCATCGTAGCTCAGAATGATAAGCAAATGCTTAAGGTGTGGGTGAGTCTAAACTCACAAACTTTATGAAAGAATACAAACACCAGAAGTATAAACTCCACAAAAGTGAAAAGGATAATGACACTGAGAGTATAGAATCTACATGGGTGAAGAGGGTAATGACACTGGGACTATAGACTCTACATGGGTGAACAAGGTATGACTCTACATGGATGAAGAGGGTAATGACACCGGGAGTATAGACTCCACATGGATGAGGATGGTAATGTCATTGGGAATATAAACTTCACATGGTTGAGGATGGTAATATCACCAAAAGTATAGACTCCACATGGGTGAGGATGGTAATGTCACCAGGAGTATAAATTCCATGTGGATGAAGATGATAACGACACAAGGAATATAAACTCCACATGGGTGAGGACAGTAATGCCACTAGGACTATAGACTCCACAAAGATGAAAGTGATAATATCACCTATCAGAAAGGAAACATAAGCCCAAAGGTATAAACTCTAAGTTTAGGTCAAATCTCTACATGTGAACCCAAAGGTTGAATGGCATGTAAATGATCAAATGTAATGACAACCTTATCGCAATTCAACATGTTGACAAGATTCTTTTCAAAAATATTTCCATAGGATAAATAAACTTAGGGATTAAATGCTTTAAGCAATCCTAAAATATTTCCATACTCTATATTGATACACAACCAATTTCTAAGGATGTTGACATCATTGTGACTGTGTGCTTGTATGCTTTTCGGTGTTCTACCACTTTTTAGTATAAATTGAACACGGCAAATTTCAAAAATTTAAATAGGACTTCTTATGTGAACATACGTTACAAGAAGGTATCATTTCATAAGGAAATTTCTAAGACTATGTTAGGTTTTTTAAGGCAAAACCTAAATTAGGCAGAACCTGGACTCGAAAACACGAGTTTGACGACTTGTAATCCAAAATGAAAATTTGAACTTTGAAGAAAACATTTTCATTTCAACAATACTAACATGATAACTTTACTACTTAAACAAATAAAGTCTAGGAAAATGATTTGGGGAAAGGGATTTATACCAAAACTTTGAAGCTTTGAAAGGAGAAACTTAAAGACTTTCCAAACACACTTGACAACACTAAAGGGAGCCAACTCTTAGAGAGGGAATGTGGGTTGTTTTCCCCGATTGGGAGAGGGAATAAAAAGGGAAAATGGGCTGCTTTTCTCGATTTAGAGAGGAGGAAGAGATAGAGTTTGGAATTTCAAAACCTCTCAAAAACATCTCCTAGTGGTTGGCCTCAAATAAGAAGGAGAAGGAGTTGAATTAAGAAGAAAAGAGGAGGAATGGGGCTGGTCTAAGGATGAAGAAATAAGGAAGATAAACTTCCTATTTAAAGCCAAAAATGTAGCAAAAAAGGTTTGTTAAACATGTTATGCAACACTTTTTGCTAAACAAATTTTCCAAAAGTTTTTGCTAAACATAATGGGCACAAAGATTTGAATTACCAAGTAAACAAAAATGTTTGCGAAACAAAACTATCAATCATCGTTAAATAACTTAGAAACCAAGCATACTTGAAATGGTGGAATAGTAAAAATTTTTCTTAAACATTCTTAGCAAACTTTTTTGCTAACCTAAATAGGCAAACTAGTATAAATAATATGTTAGAGAAACAAATTTGCAAAACAAAGTAAGCAAATAGGCTTGGAAAACTAGTTAATCAAAATAGTTTGCAAAACCAAGTTAACAAACAAGTTTGCAAATCAAATGAAGCAAAAACGTGTGCCATAGGGCACTTTAGCAAACTTTTTGGCAGCAGGAACAAAATATGGACTGAATTGGCCTGAGCCGTTAGCTCAAGCCATGTTTTGCAAAGTTCAAAGTTCACTCAAAAGGTTCAGACTATTTTATGACCTTTAGCACAGTTTCTGACATATTCTGATACCTGTAACGAAACTTGTCAAAGCAATTTAAATCAGTTAGGTCAAAATCTAGATCAAAAAGGGTTTTCTGAAATCGAATTATGTTCATTTGAAAATTACTGCGCCAAAATAGAATAAAATAGAGAGGAGGGTACCAAAACTTCTCTGTAACCCTTACAAGTACACTCTGGAGGACTTTGCCAACTAAAATCAATCATAAAGACTCCCAAAATGTCCCTGGAATGACTCCCAGGCCCTTTTATAAGCTCGCAAATAGCTAGTGAAAATTTAAGTCAATACTTTGGAGGGAGTCCCTAAAATTCAAGTTTGCCTCTCTTCATCATACCACTACCTTGAGGGACATGTCTTGATCATTTACATGTGATTTGAAAGTCTTTTGACTTGATTTAGGGGTCTTAGAGATGTCTGCGGCTTGGTTGCTACAGTTTTATTGGTAAGAGCAGTTTTGGACATTCTAATGCCGAAGCAGCCTCCAAAGGGACTGTTTACATGCTCAAAAATCAAATTTTAATTCTCACTTTTTTTGTATATTCTAGAGCTTTTCAAATTTGTTTGGCTTTGATTTTTTGGTTCGAATGAATATTGCTACGCAGGCTCGCCGGCAATCCCTAAATTGATTTCAGGGCACATTGACCTTTAGAACTTGAATTTGATCACTGCTTTGATGCAAAAATGTTGAATTTTCATCCTTGAATGTCTTTATGGATTCCTATAAAGTTTCAATCTCATCTGGGCTCTTAATTTAAATCTGCTCAGAATCTCTGTGGAAAAATAGTCATTTTCGACCAAACAATTCTCGGCATTGAATCTGGACTAATTCTTCATTTAAAGCTCAAGAAAAATTGTGAAAAATATTCTGAAAGTGAAATTGAATATTTACAATAACATTTTCTTTTTGGAATATATTTTAAAAATGCACAAAGTACCAGGGGAAAATGGGATGTCAACAGCTGCTTCTTTTTGTTCTGTGCTTTTTAAGCACTGAAGAAAGCTGTGGGTCCCCAAAATTTTGCCCAATTCTTAGAGATATATTATGGACATCTTGGTTCAAACAAATCATAAATCAAAGGTCAAATCAAGATCAAACCATGCGAATAAAGTAGAGAAAGCTAAAAGGCAAGACAGCCATTTGCCACAAGCCTAACCACCAAACCCCTAGGTGGCATGGCTTGTGGGAAGCTACTTCACCTTCTTGCTATCTTTCAAGCTTGTATTACTGTCTTTTTTTTTTTTTTTACAAATTCTTTTCCATAACAATTTGGCAAGACTATTTGCTTGACTGCAAAACCTTTACCTAACAAGTTTAGTAAGACCATTTGTTTGACACGTTTTGCAAGAGTTTTTGCCTAACTTTCTTTGCAACATTCTTTGCCTAGCAAGTTTAGCAAAATTTTTGTCCAAGAAAATTCCTATAAATAGAAACCCATCCTTTTTCATTTTCATCATCCAAACCAAAACATCCTTTTCTTACAATTTTCTCTCAAAATTGCTCTCTATTCTTGAAGGGTACCCAATTTCCAAGCCTTGGGCATCAAAAGTTGCCTACTTTTTCAAGTAAGTAACAATTCACTCTTCTCTTTACTCTTAGGAAAATTTCAGTGTATGTATTTGTTAGGGATTATATTGTATATTGGCAATACCATGATCAAACAAAGAGTTCTATAGTGACTAGACTTAGTGTAGGCT
>QLOD02078491.1:0-24281 GCA_003260245.2 Sideroxylon spinosum | reverse complement strand
TCCTTGATGGTGGTGAAGGCACCTGGGCTGCTGCAGCTGCTGCAAGCGGCGGTGACCATCGGTCTTTTAGTACCGGCGAACACCAACAGCGAACTGTATAGACAACGGCGGTGACGGTTCAAACTTAGCCTCACCTGGTGATGGTGATGGTATTGATTACAGAATGAAATCGCCACCTGCATTTGGTGGTTATTTAGGGCGGCTCCTCTCCGAATCCCACCGCTCTTTATTCCACAATGTGACGTCGGCTTTTTTTACCAAAATATATATATACATATATGTGGTGTATTTGAAGTAATAAAAAGTAATAAAAAATATAATAAAATGTAGATTCGTAATACGTACGATGTGATAAAAAGTAGATAAGTTCTAAAAATTGTTAGAAGTTTTTTAAATTAAAAGGGATGCCAAACACACCCACAATAATTTAATAATATACCGAAATAAACTAGCGTGGAACAATTTATAAAATATATATGGATATCGTCACTAGCACCAACGACACCCATGAACACTTTCAATAAGGTATCATCAATGACACTGATGACACCCACCAGTCATCACTATATGTATATGTATATGTAGGATGTCGTCAGTGGCACTGACTACACCTCTGTCTATACTCCTGTAAATATTGACGACACCAGATATTATCGGTGCCATTGATAACACTTATCCTAATTTTATAAATTATTTCACTTCAACCTATTTTATTATTTATTAAATTATTATATATTTTTTGGTAATATGATGTGAGCGAAATGTTTTTAGCCTAATTGCTTTTAAATTTTTATAAGTTCTTTCTAACACCCATCGCTTTATAATTGAAAATCCGTGTCGTTAGTGTTAACCAATCAAATACAATTATGATCCGTTTGGATTATCAAATTTTATTAAAAAAATTTAAAAATCTTTAAAAATTTTAACTTTTTTTCACTACACAAATTACGAGAATATAATTTTTATCAATTTTCATTAATTTTTTGTTACTCTAAATACACCCTTAATTACATTCAGAGAAATAAAGGAGACAAAAAATTCTTAACGAAAAACCTTAATCAGCAAATAGAAAAAAATTATGAGTCATAGACATATGAAGAAATAAAATGATAAGAATTTTTAACTTGAAAACTATGATAAACCAATAAAAAAAAATTACGAGCAATATACAAAGAGATTAGACAAAACTCTTTTACTATATATAGGTTACAAGGTTCAAAAATACAAATTTACTCTAATAGAATCCTTAATCCATTGGATAAGTCACTTGCCTTTTTGCTAGCTAAGCATGTGAGATAATACTTTTATAACACCTTAATGTATAAAAATATTATTCGCCCTCTATATAGAAATTCTAATGGAAAAAAGAGTTGCTCTTAGTGATCACTTCTAACTTTTTAGTGACTATTATTAGTAGTTACTATATCTCTGATATCTATACTATTAGTGATAGCTTCTTCATTTTTAGTGATCGCTTTTGGTTATCATTAAATCCTTTCTATCATTTCTTAAGACAATCATTTGAAACATAAACTATTATGATTAGCAATAGCTATTAAGAGGGTCGCTATAAACCTTCAATGAGCTAAGAATTAGGGTTGCCGCAATACTATAACTTTAATGACCAAAATTTTATCTTGGCGGTCACTAAAAGTCTCTTCTTTCTAATAGTGATACTGATATTTATTACGGATATCAGGAGTTTACTATTTGATTTTCATTTGTAATACATAGGAGTACTATAATCTTTAAAATATAATGACAGTATTCATTTGTCCTAAGTGAGGGTAATTAACAAAAATTTAAAAGGTATTGTTTTCATCTCATTAAAAAAAAAAAAAAAAAAAAAGAGAAAAACCTAGCTAATTCAGAATTTGTAAATCCATAATTTATAAATTCTAAGGTTTTCTACGGACACTAATAAAATATCTTCTGAATTATCAAACTTCAAACTTCCATGAAAAAATTGTAAAGATACACTTTTGAGTTATGCAAGGTCTTGGCTTCCTAGTAAATCTAATTTTCTAATTTATGAATGAGAGAACCCTCGCACATTTTGATTCTTTCTCTTTTCTTTTTTTCTTTTTCTTTTTTAAGATAACAAAATTGTACCTTCCATTACTAAAGTAAATCATCACATCTTTTGAATTATTTAATTCTTTTATATTTTTGGGAAATCATTTAATGGATTGCGTTTCTTATTTATGGTGATAGGTTTCAGTGAGAAAATGTATTGATCTATTATAACTTTTAATCAAAAAAATAGCATCAAAATAACATGAAGGTAACATTTTTGTAATAGAAGTCTATTTAATTTTTTTTTTTCACTTTAAAATAATTGGTTCATAATAAATTAGTATCGTTTTAGTATATATTTTGGTCAAAACTTCTAGATGTATAAACATTATCGTCATCTAAATCTATATTTGTGTTTCCCATAGCATGCATATTGAGATTGGATTGTCATTTCACTATATATATGACTAGTTATTACCTGTGCCAATGGCACAGGAGCCTAGCCCCCAAACAACCCCCATTTTCTCCGATCCCCCTATGAGTACCACATGAGACAAATGTCTAATCTATTGAACTGAATTGTAATATAGATTTCATTGTCACCAAACATCTAGTAAACCCTCAACTAATTCCCGGGACCCATAAGTTAATGACCGAATAAACCTTCCAGTGTCCCTGAGGAGACTTAAACTAGTAGCCACTAAGAAACAAAACTAAAATCTTATCAGTTGAGATAACTCACATAGTTATTATTTATTATTATTATTATTTTCATACTTCAAGCCACGTCTTTGGAGGACTTTCAACCACGACTCTACTCTAAATCAAACCATTTCCCATTTGCTATATGTACACTAAAGAATAGAATCCTAGGGATTGAAAAAATGTGAAAGCACAATTAAAGAAGTTAACTTATGAAAGCAAATGGAAACAAGCTTGAGTGTGTACCAATGTTCGAAACTGCATGTGTTTAAAATTTTTAGGTGTTAAATGACAGTAAAAAAGAATCTAAACCCCCCTCCAAAAAAGAAACAAATTCTTAACAAAAGAGTGACAAAGAAATTAACATGGTTTTCTAGCAACACATTGAAGAGGACCAGCATCAGAAGTAAAAATGGGAACCATAGATCCTTAGGCCGCTTTAAATAACTGAGATGGGAAGTAATATGGAGAATAGGCTCCCCATCCAGATGGAATAAAATAAGCTCCATTCTCTCTTAGTAACCTATACGTACACATTCTACAAATTTTAGTAGAAATACTTTGCATGATATATACATATATATAACTCAACCACATATTGGTGGGTTTTAATTATTATAAGAAATTAAGTTGATTCTACCTGTTTAGCATAAGGATCATCTGAAGCCAAAAAGTAGTTAGCTTCACTTAACATGGTTAGATTGGCACTTCCACCAATGGCATACATTTGCAATTCATCGTATTTATTGTTAACCACATGGGCATAGCCATTCCTAACCCTATAATTAGATTAGCACGCCATTCAAGATAATTTCAACTACTTTGTAATCAAAGGCACGGGCAACGCTAGTTATAAGCTAGTAGGGCGAGCGGACCCCATCAGCCAATAAAAAACTTCAAAATATTTTTTTTTTAAATATTTTGATAGTTTTGAACCCAGCAAAACAATTTGAAAACATATATTAAGAAGGATGTGTTTGATGCCATTGATAATGACCCCATTATTTAAAATTCTTGAAGCCGCCACTGACTAAAGAATGGGGAGTGAGTCCTCACCTTGGCATCCTCTAAACTAGACTAGGGCTAAAGTGATTGAATGCTATAGTTAACTTTCATGATTTTGTCTGTAATATTGTCGTCATTATGCCCCAGCAACATCACCTGCATATTTAATATAGCGAAACCTTTAACCGAAAGGTGTTTCACTTATTCTTATTATTTAGGATCACAAAGATCTAATAATTAAGTGTCACATTATTAGAGCACATACTTTAGGTCAGTTGAGATTGTGCTATAAATGCACTATTGAATTCCATTGAGATTTGACTCTATGGCACAGAGTCCATCCAAGTAAATTTGGGGCACAACATGAAATTATAGATGAGCCTATGCAAGACACTATAATGGATTATATACCATTCTTCAAATATTTTAAGTTGTAACAATACTTATTAAAGTTTTATATTCAATATGTTTTAAAATGTCATTTTAATAGATAATGTTAATAATCTATTTAATTTATCTTGTAGCATAATTGATATTAAGTAATATTTAATAATTTTAATTTTAAATAAAACTTATTTCAGTTGAAGCAATTATTATTGCTATAATTAATAATAAAAGATAAGCAATATAAGTATTTGAAAAACACTCTAACTATTTTTTATACCTTAAAACATGAGTTGGAGTATTCATTTCCTTTTTGAAAGCCATTGTGAAAAATTTCGAGAGTGAGAAGAAATTGCAAAATATGGTTTTTTTAGGATTTAATATTTTTAAAAATATTTTATTAATGTAAAAAGAATGTCATAAATAAATAAGATTTCAATATAGCAATTAATAATATTAATTGTGTATAATATGATCGACTAGGCGTATAACTTTACATTATTTTTTATTTTTTTATTTTTTTCCCCTAAAGATAGGCTACGACTTTGACACTATTTTTTAGATTATAAAACTGGTGTTGATATTTGGAAAGAAAAGAAAAAAACATACTTTAAAAAAATTATATGTGGGTCTTATCCGATGTGGGACATAAAGTAAAAGCTTTAATTGCTCAGGGGTAAAGCCGACCTTAGTATGACATAATTTTAACAGACTTGAAAATAACTACAAGAGCAACAAATAATTGCAATTTTGTGTTAGAAAACATTGTATGTATGGGCGATAACTAGATTGTGTTGTGTTTGAATTCATGATTAAAGTTAATTTGTATTATTTTGTACTTGTGCTCATATTTTAAAATATAAAATATAAAGTGTTTTTAAAGAGTGTTTCTTTGCTAGTTTTGACATTCAGTTTTGGATTGGAGTTGATTTTTGAGCATTTAATAAAATTTCGGATGTACTTTTCTTTAATGGAGTTTGTTCTCTCTTCTCTCTCTTTTATTTTCTATTCCTATTTAATTGCTATGCTAGTTTAGACTTTTAATCTTGATTCAATCTTCAATGATGGGTGGATAGCAATCCCTAAGTGAATAAAATTCTAAAATTGAAAATTTCCTATGGTTCATTGGGAAGAGCTACACAACAAGCCCTCGATGATCATAAAACCGCCTTAACAAGCTTTTTGGATTTCTAGTAAGCCATCCAACAAATCCAACGAGGCTTCCATCAAGCTTATGGACCTGCTAGAGATGCCTCTATAATCTTCAGCAAGTCTTAGGGCATCCAATGATGGTGCCAACAAATAACATTGATGCATAGCAGCTTTTCTACTTTCATCAGTGAGCTTCTAGTGATGTGAGCCATACTGTTGTTGTTTTGTCTATTTACCAATCACTAAATTTTTGTACCTTTTTTTGAAATCTTAATTTATACCTTTATATACAACCTTTATATTCATTGTTTTGTTTATGATTTTCAATCTCTAAATTAAAAAACTAAAATTCACTTCTTTTGGCAATTTCCTGACAAAATCTATGCTCCAAACAAAATTACTACTTATTATAACTAATTCTCATTAAACCCATCACAAATAAAAATAATAAAACTATAAGCTTTGGTGAAGGTAATGATATTTTAATTCACTATAGATCAGAAAACATTATAACTCGGACTAAAAGTATCATATGGGATAAAATAAGTATCTCAATAAAAAACATGACAAAACCATGAATCAACATATATTAAGAAACATCCTTCCAAATCCATTATTCTCTCATTTTTTTTGGCCTGGTATTATTGAATGAATATGTACAAAAAACAGATTAGATAGAAAGATAGACAAATCCAAAACACTAGTTCACTCAGGTTCAAACAAACTAATAAAAATAATCTAAGTAACTAGTTAACCAAACATCACTAAGTATCATTATTGTTCTCTGTAACTAACTTGACCACCCTAGTGGTATTAAGAATAGGCATGGTGTATGAAGGTTCTGAAGCAAGATTATGTGAAGGACCAGACTAGGTAGGACCAAACTACCAATGCAACCAATAATAGATCAACATCTAAATGTCCTCCATTCGTTGTAAATGACTAGGAACCTTGGTGGCAAACTCATGGTACCCTTCAAGGTGCATAAAACCAGTCGCCATATTTGATAAATCTCAAGTAAGATAGATAGTAGATGATCTACCAGTAGCTAGCATATAAGGTATTACAGAAGAGTGTAGAGTTTGCTGTTAGGCTGCAGAAGTAAGACCAGTTGATGTGTGAGCATCTTGCTTAGAAAATAAGGAAGTAGATGTTGAAGTCAAAGCATAAATAGATCACTGAGCCCCACTCTTCTACTATGATGTGGAATCAATCCATCACAATTATCTTAAAAATCTCATAATTATTAGAAGCATAAGCCTTAAAGGATAAGCAAAGATGAATGATGAGAACAACAAAATGTAAAATCGCTTAAGGATTGTGAAGGGACTGACTGAAAAGATATGATTATGCAGAAGAGAAATATGGTAGACGAAAATATCCATTCACCATCAGAGCATGCATAATCCTCATATAATGCTTAATGACATCAAACTTATGCTGGCACAGATCACGTCATGCCTTAGGTTTCATAACTCAAGGATGTGAATGTTAAATCAAACTTGCACATGCAATTGTATATAATCAATCTTAAACCCTAATCGGAGTATAAAACCACCCTAAAATAAAATATAATATAATACAACTAAGTAGAATAAAACCAAATAAGCCGCAGTATCATTGGGCATAATGCTCCAAAGATAAATGCAAACCCATCAAAATGTTATAATAAATTGCCACTTGATTTGAGAGCACAATAAAATAACATAAATCATCATAAGTAAGGTATCAAAACAGATGACTACAAATCAAAAAAAAAAAATTGAAGAAAAATTGAAGTCCCTTAATTAAAAATATTTTCTAGTAGGTCCATTTTTAAGCCTGCAACTATAACTGTAGGAGAGTGAGCATTAGGCCACATATACCCACCATACAAACAAGCAAATAATACATGCTCTAGCATGATATCGTGTGAACATGCAAATCATATTATGTAAAATGATAATCAACCATATTGGTAAATAATTAACCATATTAACAAATAATCACACCTCAATTTATCAAATCATAATGCAAAATAGTTTCACTTGCCTAGCTCCCTCGAATGGGCCCATAAAAGCAAAGAAAGAAAAGATCAAAGTGAACGATCAATATGAGAAGAACGTTGAGATCACTCTAACAAGCAAGTTAATATAAGGCTTAAAGAAGAGAAGAGGGAGTACGAAGAAATGGTTTATAATTAGCATGGCTTTGTTGGTATATTACATCTCACATATATAGAAAGTGAATTAGCTAATAATGGCCCTTCCCAACTATTATAAGCCTATCATTTTCCGTCTATATGTGTCATTTAAGCCCTTAATCATTAGGATTTAGGAGCATTAACTGGTGATATGAGAGCGAGACTAAATGTCCAATATGTAATGTGATTGTGACAAAGGTCGATCCCTTATACCCCTTGGAAGATAATTAAATATATATACTTATATAAATATGTATATATCATATGACTATGTGTATTGGCTTCTTGATTCTAACACCACATCTGGGAATCTTGAGCCTAACGATATATTTGTCATCAAGATAAATGTTTGGCAGTAAATAGGCTATATGGCATTAGTGTTTTTACCCCTCTATACACCAAGTCTATTCACTGGCCATTTAGTTTTTTTTTTTTTTTTTTTTGGCTATTTTAGTCCTTTCCCAAATGATATTTGTTGTAATGATGGATATCAATCATTGTTATGATTCATTTATGAATTAACTTAAATTTAATTTTTTAACTAAGATTTATGGACACATAATGTTGAGATTAGTTACATCATGAACAATTAAGCATGTCCTGTGCATCGAAATAGGAGTTCTATCACTGGATTATTATTATTATTATGCAACTGGGAGGCCTTTATTAAGAATTATAATATATTAAGGTGTTGAGGCACAATTATGTATGTTACTGACAAAATCTGTATTTATGAAAGATGATTAAGATAATTTTTTAAATTAATGGATGATTTTCAGTTAATATTTGTAATTTATGAGTAGTCATTGATGATGAAATGCATTTAAGATTATTATTTTTAAGATTATTATTTTATAATGTCTTAAACTAATGTCTATTTATGAGTAGATACCCACTAATTATATGGATTTTCATAATCAAGGCCATAGAATTTGGGAAGCAGTTGAATAATTCCCAGTCTTAATGTAAAGTTTCCACTATTTAAAAGGAAAATGATGCACGAAGTTGTGGTTTGCCTAACTGGGTACAAGTGATCTCTCATTAGCCTAAGACCTCAATCTCCATCCTCCCCATTGATACTTCAGTCTCCTTTTATATTTTCCATTAGGCGAGATGGTTATAAATCAGTGAGTAAAACTATTGAAAGTGTGGCTAGGGGTTCGGGGGTGTAAGATGAGTCTTCTTAGTCAAAACCACGTAGAATTACCCTACTCGACCTTAAGAGGATGCAACAGACACAATTCTCTAAAAAATCCTAGAAAAATATATACAAAGAGAAAAAAAGGGGGGAAAACAAAATGAAAAGAAAAATCAAATATTAACAAAATGGATGGAATGATGTCACCAAGAAATCCAAATGTAAACATGTTGAAGATGGAGGCAAACACGTTCCACCACGAGTTCTCCGAATTCATCACACCAACCATAGCATGTTCATATTCAGAGAAAACAGATCGATAGTTAAACGATCCATTAATTGAAAATAAAAATTGAAAACAGCGAAGAGATATTCACATTTACAGAAACAAAAAGTGAAATCTGAAATACAAAACTTCAAGTAGAATTTACTTGAAAGCTAAGTCACTTACATACAAAAACCCTAGATGAGGGAAAGTAAATTCACCAAGACTTCAATGAACCATACTAAGTTAGACAACTGATTAAAAAAAACTCCATTTAGAATTTTTTTACAAGCTTATTTATAGGCTAAACAAATCAATGGCAAAAAGATAAAATTACAAGTGTAAGGAATGCCAGAAGACCATCTCGAAGAGAGAACCCATGCGCCCCTGAAAAGAGGTCTGTGCGCCCATCCCAAGTCTCATAGGTGTTTGATGAAATGTCTCACTGAAACACCTAAAAACGAGGTCTCGGTAAGCACACGGCTGAGAAATAGGAGGGGCACACGTGAAGGGGGCGCATGCCCCAAACACAAGAGGGAGCACCTCCAAGTTTGTAATTAGTTTTATTTTTATTCTACTTTTATGCTTTTGCTTTCTTCTTTAGGTCACCCACATGTTTCTTTTCCATTTCTCTTCATTCCTTGACTTAGTGATCGTGAAGTGGCTCTTTTCTTCAACATGCATTATCATTAAAGCCTCTTATTCTCACTCTCTTCTTCCATTACCTACAATACAATATCAAAAAATAGGAAAGCACAAAATACTAACAAAATCATTGAGATAGCTTGACAATACGCTCAAACAGGTGATGGAATGACGCATAAACATATCAATGCTTGCGTACAATCACTAAGCATATCAGGGGTAATAACATTGGAAGGATGTCCCTCTGACCTGTCAGGAGTACTTGATTTTAGAAGCTCACTGATAGAACCACCAACATATGATTCATCTCTGCTAGTGGATAAAGAGATACAAGCCGATGAGGTATGAAGGATGTTAAACCAGCATCTGTCTTTTTATCTATATAAGGCTTAGCTTCATCGACAATATACATCATTGACGGAGTTTCAGATGAAACATTAAATTGGCCGCTTATCAAAAACTCATTACCATACATCTTAATCGTTTTTTTCTGAAGATGCTCTCTCAAAAAAGTCACTTCCCTCATTGGAGTGCACAACTCTAGTTAGGGGCCAGCATTAATTCTTGTGACCTTGTCTCTAATGAACTATTTAACGATTGCAAGAACTACAATATGAAAACTTCGAGATTAATAGAACTAGAAGGCCTCACATTCAAAATGACCTCAAAATGCACATCAGTAGCAAATAAGATCATTGTTTAACCAAAAAGAAAAAGTCGAAAGATAGTTACATCAAATATAAGCTAACATAACACTAAATATTCCATATGATAGTTATTTTATCATCCAAATTTCATTTTCTTTTAGAATTTTATTCTTAAAAGCCACTTTTTTTTCTGTTTTTACGTTTCGCCACTCGGTTCTTTAAAGAATCTTTCCTCAATTCCTTCTCTTGTGCTTCTTAATATATATATGTGATACAACTAATCTATGTTGTGTAATTATCTTACCCAGTATTACTAGTAACCTTTAGGTGAAGCACAATAATGAAAAATACATCAGATGACCTGCTATCCTAAAATAGCAGTGCAGCACAAATAAAGATGAACCAAATCCTAGATGTAACTTTCCAACTAGAATTAACAGGGTGCTAAAAACTGTATTGCAGCCTAGCATACCAGTCCTATAAAAGATTGAGAACTTAATTTTGTTGGTGAAAACTTTGTGACATTAATGCCAAGAGAGCAATTCAGTTGACAGCATAAAATAGGTCTTCATAGCATATGCAGGTAGCTTTCTCCCCTCAATACAATATCAACATGCAAGTCATCCATTATCTATCTAAATGATAGAATTTGCAGTTTAGTCGACTCTTCTCATATAAGACCTTGTTAAGGCATCCACAAGCTATAGCTTACTAATTTGTACCATTAAGAAGCTTCTTAAATGTTCCTCCAAAACTCCCAGATTACATGAACCCCGCCAAGGTACTATCATCTTTTCTTTTATTAAAAATTACAATGTAGGAAAGCATTATTTATATCAAACTAAGTAGAACAACAACTAGTTTGTAATCAAGTTCAATACCTAATGGAAGCTATATCTGCTTATTTGCTCTTGTACCCAATTAAAAATTAAAATAAAAAATTTCCATCCCCACAAGTTCTTCGTGTTAAGGAAATAAGTCCAAAAAGCTCCACTATGGATAACCCTTTCCACAATCTATTTTCAAGAACTACAATATCAAAATCTTTACCGGAGAAGGAAGTAAAATGAAGCACGAAAAGAACTAAATACAGGTTTAAATTAACAAGGCACCACAGCTAAAATAAAATAAAATAATAAGAAAATAAACTCTACATAATCTATTAGTCCATCTAGTCTAGAAAATCCCAAGGTAAATCAAAATTTACGCTTTAAGTAGACCAACCATACATAAGACTTGAAGTTTACTCTTTACAGTATATACTAAAGATTCCAACCATTCTATCAGCCTCGAAATTGTCTCTCCCAAAAAATACCACATCAAGGGCATTATATCCTTCATTTCCCTTATGCTCTTACATAGTTTACAACTCTTCAAGAATGAAATAGCCACCATTCTAAGAAAAAACCATAAAATCCAAAGCAGCAAAATCAAAACCAAGAAGAGTAGACCAGTTTCCATATTAACGCATTTACTAACATAGTTGAAACAGCCACGGATCTCATCAATTAAGAGAGGACACTGCATGGGATAATATAAAACAACTGGAATATTAAATTCATCATAGCCTATGGGGACTACAAAGCTAACAAGAAACAACTCAATAAGCTTTAAGAGGGTTACATCATCAATGCCATGATCTCCATCCATAACCAACATACAAGGAATAACATATCAAAAATATATAATAATATATAGCATATGATGAAATATGAAGCATGGGAGCTCTAAAATAAATTTCATATTCGTGTGCAACACACAAACCAATTCATTGGACATGACAAAATGTGCAACATTTCATTCATCGTGTCTAATTTTTTGTTATAATCTTTTATTGGAAGTAACATAGCGTGTTTAAGATCAAGAATCTGAAAGTTAATGTTATATGAAATATGGATCGTTTAGATATATGAGACAGGAAAAGAAAATGCAATAATCTTGTACTCTAAAATGTAGTATAACAAGAGGTAGGCTTCTCATATAATCGTCATATTATTCAAATGTTTCCTCATATAAAAGTGACATATTTTAAATAACATAATAATAACAATTAGGAACATAATATAGTATAGCTATTCATGAAATTAAGAGCACTTTTTGTTTGATAAGAATCTTTACTAATTATTCTTTCGTAAAAAAACTTTTTGATTATCAATTCACTATTTTCAAAGATATTTTCAAACAAAAATATAATATGCGTATAATTTTTTTGGATTATTAATTTAGTACATTAGAACGTTAGTGTATCATGTTCTAAAACATGTATACTAGACTGTGAGTTTGCAGGATGCAGTGATTTTTGGCAACTAACCACTACTACCATCTCAACTTTTGTCTAACTTTTTTATGCTATTATACGTTGAAAGTTGTTTGATTTATGCATTGAAAACAATGTTATTTTTCATATATTTAGGTGTTGTATGAATATAATTTCACGTAAACCTAATAAAAATATGTAAAAAGCACATTTCCCTGGCATATCCTTGTTATATCCATATTTCGTAAAACAAGATATTTCTTGTCCATATACATGCTTCTTAAATGAATATCATATCTCTATATGATTTCAAATTCACAAATTTCATGGAATTATTGAGATATAACAATATAAAATATCAATGTCCACAAATATAGAGCAGCATCATGATATTACCATATTATCTCTCAAAGTACTATGAAAACTCAATAAACATAAAGTTACATCATAACATACTAGGGTTACTTGGGTAAACCAAAAGAAGCACTCTATCTTATATATTTTCATAATGGACATTCCTACACTCTTGCTCTTGCTCCCCCTTATATTATTTAAATTAGGCACTTAAGTACAAACCTCTTCTAAGTTCTAATCTGAAATAAATAAATAAAAAATTAAGTCTAGAGCTCCAAATATCAGTTTGGTACAATCATATGAAGGAATATCAACTTATCAAAAAATAAAAATAGATATCAAGATGGAAAGAAAATATTAGTGTTTTTAAGGGATGAAAAGCCAAGGATGTTACTTCAAAATGTATAAATAACTTGAAAATATGATATGTAATATCTCTCAATAGGAAAAATCACTCGTACTTCAAAATGAAACAACATAACGGCATGGTTCTTAAATCTTAAAAAAGGCAGCCTAGTATACAAAACTTCCACATTGCACAGTTTGGTTAACAACACATCACCTCTTGTAGCCTAAACAGAGAAAGAGAAAATACACATGACCTCTTATGGTTAAAATGTAAATGCATAAGCCCCTCAATATTTGGACTCAATATTGAGGATGAAATGCCAAATAGATGGCACATGCAAAATATAGCAGGTACTTCATATTCACATACCGTGTAATGCTTTATGCCTTCTTTTCTACAAAAGAATGCATTGGTTACTAACTTGGTCTTTGAGGAAAGTTACAACGTCATTTAAAATGGAATTACACAACATCCTTTAGAGATATTTCGGTTAATGATTATAATCTGGAATGGAAAAATGCAAAACTATTACATGGCATGTGTGTATCACATGCCTAATAAATTTAATAGGCTACCTCAAAAGGCTAGCCCATAAGGAGAGGGTTGCCAAACCCATATATATAACACCAAAGACCGTCCTTGCTAACCAATGTAGGATCGCATCAATATGTTCATCAACCAGCAAAATATATACTTAAAGTTTTCTTTGCCTCATTAGTTCCATAGTACATTTTTCAAATCCCAAATCCAATACTCATCACTTGGGCATATTAGGTTTCAAGTTTCAATTCACTTGCAAAGATTTGAGAAAATGTAAGGCCATGAGGTGTTTAAGAATATAATCATCACAAGTCCAAATATAACATTGTAATTTTCCACTTTATTTCCGTAATGAAGCATTATATTCCGTGACTATTATCTATTAATTTATGTTTGTCTTTCAAGTTTTATTATATCTGAGACTATTATCTGCTAATTTATGCTTCTCTTAAGTTTTAGTTTTCTTTCAACTAAAGTCCTAACATTTTCCAACCATCAATTGATAGAAACAATTCTACAAATACAACTCGTTATTGGGCATCAAATTCAATCCAGAATGTCTAACTAATGCACCAGTATGGAACAGCTTTGCACTGAAAACAACATGTTGTGGTTCGACAAAAGCACACGGTGCACTAGTCTCGACCTCAGCCATTTCAGTCTCTTCCAAAGCCATAGTCAGAGGCCTTATGATCTCCTCACTCCCGGCCACAGCAATCCTCCACTTACGGCTAACTACAAGGCCAAGAATTGACGTTACCAAAACGATGCAATCAAATGCTAGAATGCCGGCGATTAGCATTTAACCAGCATAAAACGATGTGTCTAGAGCAAAGAAACCCTAGAATCCTAGTACTTTCGTTATACATTAGCGTTGGTGACCGTGGTGGTGGCTTCGATCGTACCGAGAAAGAAACGAGTGGATTTTTACAATAGGAGGCACCGGCAGTGGCGGTGGTAGAGAAGCAACTCCAATGGTGGCAAAGAATTCAATTACCTGATTTATTGCGTGATGACTATAGTAAAGTGAGATATACATAGGAATTCGGTGTGAGAGACAGAGGATTTGGAAGGGGGTTTGATAATTATTGCATATTAATATGCCAATTTTTCCCTTCTTTGTTTGCTAGTAGTTTAAATTTTTCGTTTTTGTCTATATGTTCTGAGGAAAATTCGAGCCTTCTTTCTATTTCAGCTATTGCCTAGACATTGGTCATTATTACCATTGCACATCTACAAATTCTATAAATGAATAGGATTCTACTATGCATTATGCAATTTTGAAACTTCTGAAAATTCAGAATGAATCAATGATGCCAAATATTATAGCTCAGATTGTGTTGAAATCAAAGTCCATCGTAGAGAAAATTAATCATGAGGGAATAAAATCTCATCGGGGCACGTGTTGCTTTGTTATTTAACTGAAGAGGAAGACCCTCAGAACACCTCCCTGCTAGAATTATGAGAGGTCAAATTGATGTTGGCTGCAAAACATTTCAAAAATCCCTGCGGGTGTGTTTGATTTTGTTGAAATTATAAACACTCAAGGTGGATTTATCAATAAAAACGAATTCGAACAAAACTTTACGTATAGTTTGTTTAGAATTGAGATCGAATTCAAACCTAGAAAGTCTTAACTTGAAAACTCGTGAGCCCGTTATTTATTAGCTTTTAAATTAAAATGACATTATTTTAATTTAATCAAACAATTTACAAACCAATCTCGAATCTAAATTCTTTCTTATCGAGCCAAGATCAAAGTTTTATAAAAGTTCGAATCAAACTCGAGCCTATTATAAATATGTCAACATAATAGTGTTGGTTAATTGTTAATGGTTCTTTTTGCTGGCATGAACGACCTATAACTCTTGTTATACCAACTATTCATATCCGATCTATCAATGTCATATTGTATACAAACAGATTGCACATGTATAAGTAGATGACCAAATCTATCTTCTCTCCAAATTTAAAGTAAAACTTTAGTATTTGAGAGTAGATCCATTACATTTAAGATATCAAAATGTTGCAAATCTCAACAAAACAAATCAATAATCCCTGTAAATTTATGCATTAAATAGAAGATGAACATGAATTCAAAAGAGTTCATAACAATCAAACAACTACGATGTTCTCCACGTATAGAGTTAGAGGACCTCTTATGAACTTTGCTTACAAGCACGGTAATAGTTGCACTATATATATTTGTTAAGCTGCAATTAGAATTAAAATGAGAGCTCCATTGAGTAGTTCCACTCCGATGCAAATTACTGATCTGATTAACTCCTCTACCAGTCTCAGGTTTTCCAATAACTATCATATGTATAATTTCTATAGTTTGAACAAATTGTGACTTGGTATAACATTTGAAAGAAACGCTAATAAGATTGATAATGACTGTCAATTTTGGAAAAAATAGCCAAATAGAAATATAATTTCCTACAGCTGCAACTAATATTAGTTGTAGTTGGTGGACAAAACAATATACATTGCATATAAACAACCCCTATGAAATAGAGCTCGTAATCCATTCCATGCACCACGCATATAGTTAGCACCATCATACCCTTGACCTCGCATATTGAGGATATGCAAATTATATTGAGCAAGAACATTAGAAATTTCTTTTATTGAGTGTTGAAGCAGTAATGTTTGAAACATGCACAATCTTAAAAAAGTGCTCTCCCAAGAAACCCTGAATGTCAACAAATCTCAAAATAATAGCCATCTATTCTTTATTTGATGTCTATTTGCCTTCACAACCAAAATACAAAACTTTGCATCTCCAACTTCTTCACGAATCTTTTTTCTCACTTTGCTCTTGATAATATGAAAATTTTTTTTGAACAATCGGTGAGGTATATTTTACATTTTTAAAGCTTATCAATGTTAGCATTCAATTTCCCCATAAGTCTTATCATCTCCACAAAAATGACATGATTATTAGAAGATGGTGATTCATCATGACCTCTAAATGCACATGCTTATAAGCTAAGCCACCGAATGCTTTCAATTTTTAACGTAAGCCGCAACCAAGTCTTTTGAACTTCTTCTGCAGTTTGAGCATTCAACGTTTTATCAATATGTTTAGTTACTTTCATTAAATCTTCCGTAAATTTCACAATATTATTATGTTGTGAAATGGGACCTCCCATATACATCAAAAGTGCACATATATCCTTATTGTTAATCTTCTTCCAACTTATAAAGCCATTGGTGATGAATACGGGATAATGAGAAACCTTGTTATGAAAGAGAAAGCACGGACAACAAAATATTGCATCCTTTAGAGGAGGGTATCCTTAACCAAGGAAATGATCAAACCAAGAGTACTGAAATCAATAATACTATCTCCTTAATTTGATGCTCAAGTACTTTGCCAACTTAGGTTGATACGGACACATTTTGGTGTAGGCTCTTCTAATCTCATCCCATTAATTAACAGGATACTGCCATATAAGAATCTGTATCCCAGTATCCCATTCAAGAGTACTAACATCAATTTCAACTCTTCAAGATTTGGAAAGAGGAGTGGTTGTTATGATTTGATGTATTAACATTGGATGAAGAATGTCCCACTTGTTGATATTTGTTCCCTTGGAATAAAAAATAAAAGTACAATTTTTTTTCCTCTTTTACTTTCTTAAGTTTCCATTATAATTTATAACCTATTAAAACAATATATGGTGGATACTAGCTTATGTCATATAGGCAACTATAAAATACTAGTGAATCACATGAGCAAATAAAACTGAAATAGAGCATAATTCTACACATTAACATTGTACACATAATTTAACTAATTATCCTTCTTACTCATCCCCCACCAACACAAATGTGGATCCATGAGTAGGGATCTACCAATTGCATATGTATTTCTCTTGAATTATATATTGTATTAAGATTGCACAAACTAACCTTTAAGCCCTGCAATTCTATTAGTAACAGTTTAAGTGTCCTACTATAACTCCAAAATAGGTTGAATCATTATACTTCTACAACCGAAAAAATTTGTCTATATATATAGAGATTGTAATAATTGGAAAGTCTTAAAGATAATATAATATGGGTATTTAGTAATTTTCTTTTTTGTTTTTTATTTATTTATTTATTTTTGGTTTCTAATAACAAGGCAAAAAAATTAAAATTAAAAGAACAAAAACAACCTACTAAACAGTCCTAAAGGCATAGAAAAAAATTAATAAAGGCATCATAGAAACTTTAAAAAACAAAATCAACTAAAAAGCCCTACATGTATCAAATAAACTACCCCCCTAAAAAAAACAAAACCAACCAAAGAAAATTTTGTTTGCTTCTACTAGACTACAAGAAACAAAATCTTAATGTTTTTTTTCTTTTTTTTTATTTTTTTTAAGCATGTCAAACACTACATTCCAAGGAGTAAGAGGATCGAACTTAGATGATGTTTGGGGACGCCTTGGGCCATTGCCACTTGATCTAATCCCAACATCAAGCTTTACGTTATCTATTTATAATATAATATATATCTTAGTAAGTTTCAAGCTTTCAAAAACCTGTTGGTTGTTGCTCTCATTCGATCCAAAAACCTCATTATTGAAAGAAAAAAAATTGGCTCACCATGAACTACGAGAAATGAAAAGATAAAAAAGTTTAAAGTCTTACCCAAGAGTTAGAAGTTTTACTCAAGTATAAGTATGTATTCTTAGTTTCTGTTTTGAATTTTTACCTTTTGGACTATTAGGGCTATTAATATATCTTTTTTCTTTGTAAAATATATTTGGACTATGGGCTTACTATAATATGGTCTATCAATAATTAGGCTAAAATGTAGATATATTTGGGTTATGAGCAAGGTATTACCCGGGTTATAAATAATTAAATTAAATATTTACCAGGGCTACAACACACTATAGCCTTTAAATCCCTCTGCCCCTATATTTATATATGTAATGTTCATATGTTGGTAATCCACTTACCTAGCTGTATGCCTACACATCCTTGGAACACACCAAGTGTCTATCTTGTCCCCCACTTCCCCAACATACATTTATATTGCATACATGAGTGGGTTAGGGGAGAGAGGGTTCATCCAGGAAATTTGTGAAAGAAAAGAATAAGAGTTTATGAGTTGAGAACTAATGATGTTGAAGAGTACAAGGGTTTGAGAGACAGGATTAGAGTGTAATAGTTATGTTTGATGTGCGATAGTGAATAAAAGCGGAAGGAAAGTAAAAAGATAGAAAAGGGGGATAAGGAGGAGGAGATGAAGAGGGGACTATTCATCCGCTTATACCTTACACTTTCATATTCTTGAAGCCTTGGAATAGAGGTAAGGGCTCCTAAAAGCCATTTGTTGATTACATAGCCAAATGTTTATGGTTTTATTAAGTT
This sequence comes from Sideroxylon spinosum, assembly GCA_003260245.2. Taxonomy (NCBI): domain Eukaryota; kingdom Viridiplantae; phylum Streptophyta; class Magnoliopsida; order Ericales; family Sapotaceae; genus Sideroxylon; species Sideroxylon spinosum. The sequence goes on along the minus strand of QLOD02078491.1, from coordinate 5,272 downwards.
ATGGCTTGGGTTTGCATGTGGGTTGGTTCAAGTAAATTTACAATGCATGCTATCAATTGTTTAAGGATGTAACTAAGTTAAAAATACATATTTTGATGATTTGAAAACCTAGTTGAGCAGAAATTTGGGAGTTATAGAAAGTTTTTATCTGGTTAAAATCTGATGGGAGAGAGTTAAGAGCATATTGTATAATAAAATCATCAAAAATGGTTACACCAAGGTTCTTAAGTTTGGACTGGATAAAGATAAGTTTGAGAATATATTCTTTTACCCCAATCATGCTTTCATATTTCAAGATGGTAAGTTCATTCATTAGGTTCCATGTCTCAACCTTGCTAGATACTTTATATTTCTTTCCTAGAGCATCAAAAAGTACTTTTGCATTGTTGGTCTCAAGTAGACTACTCTAAAAATGCTATGAAATGGATTGCTTAATTGCTATAAGACTTCGGTGATTAGATCTCTCCTATTTTAAATACAACTTATTTTCAGATATTTGCTATTGTCGGTGAATGTGGTGGACTCAAGCTCTTTCAAAGCCAGATATATGTCAGCAATTCCTGAGGCAAACTTAATGTCTTTCTTTTACTTCTTATAGTCATGCTATTAAGCAAGAGAATAATACTATTATTATCATCAACTAGAAAGTAACTAAACAAAATAATAAAATAGTAATTAGCAATTAAAGATAATAAATGATTCAGAAAAATATGCTTTAAATTTAATCAAGCATAAATGGTAAGGAAATAGCATGGTGGATCATTCCCATCTCCTCTTGGTTAGAGATTGCAACATGTAATATGGTTACATATAATAAACTACTAAATAAGAATGCCCTATGTTATAAAAGTCAATCCCTCTTGGGCAAACAAAACCTTCTACCCTAGATATTTTTTGATCAGTTGCTAAATATTAACCATGTCATTATATGTAATAATATAATGACCTTTGTCATCTACAAATATGTAAAAAAGATCGGGCATCAACAAGGATATCCTTTTGGGTTTTAATGCCAATATCAAATAAAAATTTTCACCATGGCATAATTATATGTGAATTCCCTATGACTACAATTATTATTTATGCCCTCAAAGTTAAGACTATCAATGGGGCGAGTTTGGATTATATTCATAAGATTTAGACTTGACTGGATCTAATAATAATGGATCCGATCCAAATACAAAACTATTCAGGCTGGACTTGCAAGAGCCAGATCTAATCCATATACCTAGATTTGATCTGTTTTAAAAATATTTTTCTTACATCATTTCATATAAATCAAAATATATATATATATATATATTTTATTAAAAAATATATATTATTAGATATATATAATATAAGCACCGCCATGCTTGATATGTAACCTTCCACCCCTGTAGTTTTGGAATCGGAGTTTAAGCACTTGTGCTTCCCCTTGCTTTCTTTGCCTATGGAGGTTGGTAATTAAGCGCTTATACACACGCACACACACACACACACACATATATATATATAATTGATCAGACTTTTGGATAACTCATAACTCTTCTTGGTAAAGTAGATTAGAGTTCTATGCTTGCTAAGTCTATCATAAATTGTTTTTTTCTTTTTTTTTCTGTTTAATAGACTTTGGTATTTTACTCGTTACCTTTTAAAAAATTTTAAGAACTGCTTAAAAATAAAAATATTTACGTTAAAATAATAGTATCATAATATAGTCAAAATGAATGATTTTATTCACTTATAAAATTTTTCAAGTTTTTATTTTTTGTTTTAAATATTTTATTTTAAAAATAAATGGGTATGGCAGATTGATCCAAATTTAGATTCATTAGTCTTTTAACCCAACAAATCTAGGTCTATTGGGTCACAGATTGAATTGGGCAAATCTTATCAAATATTATCAGATCTGGTCTAAATTGGATCTAGATTAAATCCGACTTATTGACAAGCCTACTCATCAAAATGATAATTAATTTGTTTAAAAAATATATAAGAAAAATACATAAATAAAAATTTTTAGGGCCATTAAATAGCTCAATTAGGAGAGTTTAATGTTTTGCAATAAAATGAGTGAAAGTGTAGATTATCTTTCGATCTAAAATATCAAAAATAGATTGTCCATAAAAAATACCAAAAATATATTGTACGATTTTCAAGAAATTGTAAAAATAAGTATACAATAAGGCCAAATAAATATCAAACAAGCTCCGAAATTTTCATAAAAAATATTTTTTGGAATCTTGATAAATTATTTTGAAAGTATGCACAACAGATTGGAAATCTTTTTAAACACATAAAAAAATTTCTATAATATGGGAGTCTAAATAAGAAAATGTGGTATTTTTTACAAAAAAAAAAATTAAATGAAATTCACTTGTATGCAATTCGTTTGATGAAATATAAATTTACTTATATCATTTTTCATTTTTAGTTATTAATTTATTATTATTTTATTTTTTTATTTTTTAAAAATATTTAAAATCATATTAATAAAAAAATCATAATTTGAAAAAAATATTTTAAGTATTAAAAAAATCTAGTGGGAAAGAGGATGGATAAGTGAGAGAGAGTGGAAGAAAGAAGTAAAAACAAAAATAAATTTAAATGGGTAGTCCAACGATCCAAATTTCACAGTTGATAATTATTCGGTGCACAGTGCACGGGTCAAATACCCTCAAGTAGTGTTTGTCTGGGAAATTTAGAGAAGGAATTGGATTTTTAATCTCGTGAGGCACAAATTCAATATTTGATAATAATAAAAAGAGAGTGGATAAACAATTCCTTGAATTGCTAATCACCCAAAATAGGGTATACATACCATTTTATGAGAGCATGGTATTATTTATACTTCAATTTCGGATTTACTTTCTTCTAAAATCTAAAAATTCAAAATTATTTTCTGTCACATCTCATATCAAATTACGTTTTGTATCCCACTTTATATCCCATTAATCAAATACTAAAAAAATAATTTCACATAAAAAAATTAATCTTATATTATATTTAATCTCATATATTATTTCATGATATTACTTATATTCTATCGTTCAATCCCTTCACTCAAACATTCCCGCAATCCGGTCCCATGTGGCACTATCATGAAAAATTATCTCATGCAACAATGATGTGAAAATGATTTTCAAAGATTAACTTTATCATATACACTCAATTAGAAAAATCGCTAACTAAAGCGACATTTAATTAGAATTAGCAAAATATCCATGCAGCTTTTAATAATATATTTAAATTACGATAAATGAAAAAAAAATAATTATATATAAAATGTAATCCTATATTTATTGCAAATATATTCAGTATTTAACCACTAATTAAAAATGACATATTAGTTACCCAACTAATAATAAAATAATCCACTACAGCTTTACCACAAAAAAAAGGCGTGATATGTGTCGATCTTTCAAACAAAAAAAATAAAATTAAAAATAAAATTCATGTCAAACTGCTAACAATCTTTCAGATTTTTTATATAAAAATAATATTTAATATTGTAACGATAAAAAGAAAACTTCTCGGATCCTTTCGACAATAATAAAATGAGTTCACTATAAATTTATAAAAATAAAAACAAAAAAAATAAAGTGTGATGCTCGTTGATCATCTAAACAAAAAGTAAATAAAAGAAAATAGAACCCGTATTGAACTATCAATAATTTTGAAATTTTTAATATAAAAATAATAATTAATAATTAAACACTAAAAACAAAATTCAAAGACCCTAACAGCAGCATCAAAATCGTCCATTTAAACACTAAAAATTATAATCCAAACAAAAAGAATACTATAACACAAAAATAAAACCAACAAACAAACAATAGAAATGTCTCACTCTCCCGCTACGCCTTCACATTTTAATTTCAGGGATAATTTTTCTTTATTCTCTATATTTAAGATAAAATTCACTGACACCTCCTAACTATGTACCCCTAGGTACATTGAAAATGTTAAAAACTCCATCAAAAATAATAATTTTGGTTCTTAGTAATTTTAAAAATTACATTTATACTTTCGGTAGTTTATATTATATATATTTATACCCTTTAATTTTATTTAATTTTTAATAGGTAACTTTATTTTTTTAATTAAAAGTTTAATGTTGTTTACGATTTTATTTTATTCTTAAATTTCAAAAGGTATAAATGTGTAAGAAATTTTTATTTTTAAGTATACGAAATAAAAAAAAATAATTATCTCTTGATTTTGATGGAAGTATATAAACATCTGACTTTCACTCTGAATAATTTATCACGTTCATAAATAGACGAGAAAGGCGACCAATTGGATTGAAATCTGCAAAGAGAGAGGGGGGGGGGGGGGGATTCATTCTATTATTTTTTATTTCCCCTATCTATATGGGCCCGCACGTACAAGTGACCAACAATAAAAAATCAAAATTTATTAAAAATTATAAAAAAATTTTACTTTCTTCTAATCAAATTTTGTCACCTATTATATTTATGTTAAATTTTTATACTTTTATTGTACTTTTTTATTAATTTTTTTCATCCAAACACCCCCTTAGATATAAGGTACGTTTGGGATCATGAAAAATGTGATAACCTTTGAAAATTTTTAAAAATACTTTGTATTTTTTGTAGTTCATAAAAATTTTATAAATTTATATATGCCTATATGTCTCAATAAACTTGTACAAACTCCAATAAATTTTTTACAATCCTAGAAATAATTTCATAAACCCTAATAACTTTTCTATAAATCTCAAAAAAATTTCAACAACTTCCCAAAATCTGACCAAAATCCGTTGGAATAGTTCGCTAAAATCCATATGTAATATAATTCTTTTAGTAAAAAGTTTACAAATACAAATACTATTTTTGAAAACCTAGAGAGGCTACCTCTACCCACTCCTCTTCCCCCTTCCCCCCTCCCCCCAACCAGCTCCATCCCTAATAGGCATTGAACTTTCAGACCAATTGTATTTTTTTTAAATATTATTTTATCTATAAATAATAAATTTACAAAAAATACAATCAAAATAATTTTGGACCTATTTGGTTATAAATCAAATTCCAAAACTTACCAAAAATTATAAAAAATTGGTATTTTTTTAATCAAATTTTGTTACGTATTATTTTTATATTAAATTTTTATATTTTTATTATATTTTTTTATCAATTTTTGTTTAACCAAACGACCTTCTTGCAATAATGGTAATTTTTAAAACATGTCAGTGACCTTTAGATTTAAAAGTCCCATTACTTTTCGCCCATTTTGAATCAATTTTTTGAAGAGCTAGGAAAAAGTGACT